>JAVJGG010000021.1:13839787-13907874 GCA_035590195.1 Aviceda cuculoides
ATTTGTCCCCCTAGCAACCCGTATGGGGAAAAATTCCTTTAACAGAAAAAAACAGAAGAGTTTCTGAAACTCCAACATGTATATTTTGAGTTTTTCTATTGTGTCATCAATTCCTGGTTATTCCCTTTCAGTGAGCAGTAGTTACAAAGTTCCTTCCAGGTATTCAGATACTAGTGCTTCTGTTCCATGGCTTTGGCTTCTTTGAGGTTTGCTTTTTGGTAGTTTCTGTGTAAAAGACTGAGACCGTCTACAAATAAATTGGATTTGACATGGATATTGATACCAGTGTTTGGTTTTGGGGTTTTTTTTCCCCATGAAATAATTACCTAAAAGCAAATCTGTTCTTTCTTTCTGTGTACAGATAATGTACAGGAGAAGAATATTTGCCTGCTGCTTCCTTTCTTACTTTCAAAAACATGCCACATAAAGGAAAAAGCTAGATGTGGTACTGGCATATCAGCCTCACCTTTGAGGGAGGAGGGAAGGGCAACTTTGATCAGGCACCTACTGTATTTGGGTGTGAAATTTGCATGAGTGCATAAGTCAGTAGATCTCCCAGCCTAGTTATGAAATAATGGTGGATTCTGAGGAAATGATAAAGGGGCTTAACAGAAGTGGAGATAAAGTGCAATTTACATCCACTAGATCATTTTGGTAGGTCCTGAAAGTGCTCATCCCCTATTATGCTACTGTCCTGCTTGTGTGCACAGCAGTTACATAGCCCATACCTATAAAACAAACAGACCTTACATAGAGAAAGAGCTAAATGCTTACACAGTGTTACATTACTGTAAGTTAACCTCTGTACTTCCTATACAGAAAAGTTATACTGATGTCAGATACAGTGAGATTTTAGTCTTTATGGTGAAGCCAGCAGAACTCATCCTGTTAATGTTTTCAGATTTAAGTGTTTCTCTGTGTGTGTGTGTTCAGAAACAATCTGTTGAAGCTGCCTTCCCCTCACCACCCCCAATATACACTCAGTGAACCAGGAAAATTTTGCTTGCATTCAAGAGCAAGAGTAAGAGCTGGTTCTCAAAAAGAGCATACCGCTGACTGTCCTGCATACAGATGTTATGAATATGCATAGCTGATCTTTTGGCTACAGCTCCACTGCATCATGTAGGATCTGGCACAGCTGTTACCCCATGCCCAGAGGGAGAATGGAAGTGGAGGGAAACAGCATGCAAGAGCATTCTGCAGTCAGGCTTTTGAATTTCACAAATGTTTAGTCCATGCCAGTTATTTCCCCACTTTGGCTGTAAAAGCTCAATTTCTGATCAATCCTAATTGGTGTCTGTGTTTGGGGGTTAAAGCTACCTTAATACTAGGATACCAGGCAGAGCATTTTCACCTTGCCCATTTTAGGATTATTATACAGTGTTCTCATTTAAGGAGGCTGTGCATTCAGTTAAAGACTTTTTTTAATGTAACATAATTGGGAAATGACCATTCTTTGGCAGAGGTGAAATATCTAAGAAACACATGTCTCCAAGTCACTAGGTCCCTATTAGTTGTCATTCTGTGATGCACATCTGCTTAACATCAGACTCTTTACCTTATTCAGCTGAAAAAACTAAGCTGGCTGTTCCTCCCAAGAAAAAGAGAGCAATTAGAAACCTTTTTCAGAACTCCCTTCTGTGCCTCAGCTCAGTGGCAGAAGAATCTGCTTTCTATTAAAATGATAAATAGCATAATTGGAGGTGTAAGCAACTCCCACTGTAAAATTCGTCTTTGTCAGATATATAAAGCATTGATTTTCTTTGTTTGCTGATGCAAAACTCCACTGGTATGTAGTCTCCCATCACCCTGCTACCAAGAAGAGGTTTGTGCTAGCATAGCTGGAGTCTGTTTCACATGTGTCAGCTTTGTACTCTCACTGCAACGTTTTGACTCTTCTGCTAGTGCATATGGGAATACCCCTACCCTGTTGGCCCAACATATGAGCCACTTAAGAGTTCCCGGTGGATCCTATTATGCAGAGGATTTTATTAAGTATACAGTGATGAATTTATTTCTGGAATCCTATTACTAACCCCCTGAAGTGAGTCATTGGTGTCCCCCAGCAGATGTAATCACCAAATTGTTTCTAAACACTGCTTTAATGTCAAGCTCCACAGTCTTTCCACTGATTGCCCCCATGAGCATATAGAGAGTACTGAATAAGTTATCTTGCTAGAGAAGAGATGCTGCATGAAACCATCCTGGGGAAGCCAGAAGTGCCATAGGCTCTGCTCATGTGGATTCCAAGATGATTGGGAAGTGCTCCTCTCGGATCAGTTAACAGTAGAAACTGCTGTAGAATAAAATATGTGGGGACCATTGGTGTGAAGGCCATGGCAGAGGGTAGAGGTAGCCTTTCCTGCCTTTGTCTAGCTGTCTATGTGAACAACAGCCAAGCCTCTGGAAACAGCCCCAGCTTTCTAATCAAGTTGGGCTATTTCTTGTCAGCTCTTTACCCTTCATTTTCCATTTCTCTTTTTGTCTCTTTCTACTTATTTTTCATTTCTGCTTCTCTTGTCCTTCTCCCACATTCTGGTTTGGACGATCCAGCCTGGGCACTCAGATATGTAAGCCAAGTCTTTTTGCATGCCCTAAGAACGGTTGCCAAGCTTGTACCCTTCATTCTAGGTCTTTACAGTGAGCCTGGAAATGCTGCTGGGCAAAGGGATTAGGAGCCCTGAGACTAAACATTTCCAGCCACACAGATTTTGCATCCTATGATCCACTTCCCAGTCTAGGAGACCTCCTAATGAGGTCTTCCCATGTACAGTATGAGCAGTCTCTGCATCTGTCAAGTTTCTCTTGTGCACAGAAAGTCTGAGATCTGCTGCTTTCCATTTATGCCTCTTTTCCCTAGCCGTGGCCCATTAACATCATCTGAGTCTGTCTAGATGGCTCTTTGCCATAGCTCATCTTATTCAGCAATCTGCATGCATAAATGTCCACTTTTTTTTTTTTTAGCAGCCCCAGAAGACACCAGTTTTCACTGATGCCTTGTTTTCCAGAAAGACACTTCCATTGTCTCCCCAGCTATATCAGAAGTGGTGGTAGTCACCTGTCTTTCAAAATCAATGAGGCTGCTAAATCAGTTCTGCTGATTGTGTTGTGCCAGGTTTTAACTTTTCCCAAAACAGTCTACTGGTTTGTTCTGTGCAGCAGTGAATGTTCAGCTCACCAGCAAGATGAAGGGAGCTCCAGTACACTTTGAAGCCTGTAATGGGCCCCACACAGTATTTTGGTCTGGGCTTGTGCAAGATGTCTGCATGTATCTTTTTTTTTCCATTTTTTTTCCTAGTGAGACTGCAAATGACTCAATACTATGTATATATTCATCTTCATGAAGATTTGTGTAAAAATGTATTAAAATTCAGAGCAAAAATTTTCATGTTGGTTTTGTGGCAGCCTCAAAACAGGCCCCCTCAGACCCTCTTTTAGATAAGAGCCTTTTCTCACCAGTGTCAGCTAATAAGTTACTTTACTGTGCTGCTCGAGAGTCTGTCCAGGGCTGAACCACCCTGACGCCATGGCAAGTCTGACCAAGATGAGGCAGGGTCTCCTCCCAGCTCTGCCTGCTGCCGCATGTGCGGAGGCAGCTGGTCCTGCCTGCACAGCCCAGCCAGTCACGGCAGCACCAAGGAGGGGCTGGGACCTCTGCCAGCGCCTGCCCTCCAGGAGCGAGGAGCTGCGGCCCTCTCGGCCAGCTGCCACGCTCAGCAGGTCCAGGTCCCTTCCTGAGGCATTGCTGTCCGTTTGGGCGCCTGTCTTGCAGGAACTGGCTGGATACCAGGTCTAGCTGGTGACGTGGAGTTTTCCAATGGGAGGAGAAGTTGTGGGAGGTAGGAGTGAAGTGAAGGTGGCAGTGCTCTGCAGGGTGTCTGCAGAGGTAATTTTTGGAGTGAATATACCTTTGGTCCCTAATACTCTGAGCCAAGTGCCTGTGCTTTTGCAGAGTCTGTAAATAATTTATTTATGGAGGATTTAGCTGGTTTTCGCACCACCTGTGGTGCTCGCTGTTGGAGAAGCAACTTCCAAGCCCAAGAAACCATTTGACCATGTGGCAGCATGTTCAGTAGCTTTGTCCCCAGCCAGTAACTATGTCAGTGAAGAGTTGCTGCTAGCTGCTCCCCTCTCTGGTCTGTGGCAATTACAGCAGCAAAAGCAACTTATTTGTAGTTCATTATAGCATGTATTGGTAGCATGAAATCCAGTGCTGCTTTCACCATCTGTGGGACTGAGCCCAAGACTTTCCCATCCTGCTGTCGTGGAGTGCTACCATGGCCTTGCAGGGATGCTGCAGGGCTTCCTAATGGTGGCTGCTGCTCTGCTACTGCTGTTCTTGCATTGTCCCTTGCATTGAATGAAGTTCATTTGCAGCACTAAGTGAAAAAAATTAAGACACTGAATTCTCACAGTTCTTCCTTTATAATTAAGCTGTCTGAAAGGATGCCTTAAGGAGAGGAAATGCAGCTTGGCTATTTACGGAGCTGGCTAAGGGAGAGCTTCCTTATAACTTCTCTATCTTATTACCTATAAATTGTATTTAATAGCTAATCTGTCACCTCAGGTTCTTGTATCAGAAGAGATAGTTTCCCTTTTAATTTGACTCAGCACAGCATATTTACAGTTCCTCAGTGTGGAAATACTACTCTGTTAATGCTGCTGCCTCTTACTCTCTGCCTCTTGCCCTGGCCCATAGATCTTCCTGATTTAGCATTACTCTTCCTATCGTGATACAATTTTAGTAAAAATAATCTTTAGGAAGGTTTCTCCTGCCACTGGTTTTGAAAGTCATGAAAAACTCCTTCATGGATATAATTTCAATACCAAAATGTGGTTCCAGCTGAGAGGTGCTGAGCCAGCTCTCTTCTCCTGATTTGCTTTCTTTTTATATCTAATTTCTAGATAGCATGGTCAGGAAGAGGTTAATCATTTGCCTTGGAGAAGGCAAATTAAAATCCTCCATCTGTGGGGCATGTCTGCAGGTGGGAGCCAAGCAGGAATATACCACTTCATCAAGGCAAGGCGAGTGCCCAGGGTGAAGGAAAGCTCCCTAACTTGTGTAGCTTCTGGGGGCAGATGTACGACTTCACAGGGAAAAGGTGGCAGGACTTCCTGGTCTGATGCTGGGTGGGTTGGAGAGGTTCATCATGGCCACTCTGGGCACTGATGGGGAGCTGCCACTATCCCTTAGCTACTCCAGCTGCTTAATTTAAGCAAGTGTTTTTCTTCCAACCTTGATGTCAGTGTGCATTTCTGTGCGCTTGTAGTGTGGAAGAAGCAGCTGCTTAGAACAGGTAAGAGGTGGGCTTGAATCTGCAAAGTCTTAGGTGAATTTAACCCCAGAGGTCCACTTGCTGTCTGAACCTTGCTGTGGAGTTGTGGTCAGTCACGTCTCTTGTGTGCAGAACAAGAAACTCAGTTTTTACAGCTCGCCTTGCATTCTCTGGGGGTTAGTCTGGTGTCTTTATCAGTGGTGTTGCATTGAAGCCTTTTTCCAGCGCCGTGGTGTTCAAGTTGGTGATAGCTGGTTGGCATGACCTGTGAGGTGCTTTCAGCTGCATGCCTTGCATTTACCATGTGGAACACCATTTCATGGGAGAGATCTTGGTGTTGTGCCTAGGGATATTGCACCTAGAACACTAAAATGTGCTTGCTCCTTAAACAAAAAGCACCAATATCAGCTGCACTGGAGGGCCATCCAAGTCATAGCAAGAGGAGAGTTGCAAAATAAAATAAAAGTATGCCACACGTGGCTCCAGTGGTTGAGCAAAGCAAGAACAGAGGGAGCATACCTTTCTTCCTGACACTGGAACAGCCGAAGGGGGCCCACCTACTTGCAGCCTGGTGGTGTGGGCGAGCTGCTCTTTCCCCCCATCACACCACTCAGTGTAAAGGTCGTGCCTGTTAGGAGATAGGAAATTTGAGCAGGTGATCAGGGAGCTCAGAATCCACTGCATGAACAAGAACACTAGCCTGTGGGAGCACATAGCCAAGGATAAGAAAAGGGTGAGGCTGCCTCTTTGTTGGTAGCATGGGGCTACGCCATTTCAAATAGCAAGGACAAGTGTCCTGAGATGCTGTGTCACCATCTCGGATGGAAGGGTGGGCTGGATCTTTCCTGAGCTAGGGTGCTAGGGAGGGGTGAAACCAATCTCTGTGCAGTTACTCACCCTGACTGCTCCTTTCTGGAGGTTTGGAAAAGATGGCTGTCATGAAACTGGGTCACAGCAGCAGCTGGGTAGCAAAGGAAATGGGCATACAGGGACCGTGGAGGACTCGGCGTCAGGGCTTTGGAGTGAACAGCCATGCTGAGGCAGCAGATGTGCATTAGGCAGAAGGCATATACCCCTGCACTTGGCTCCTTGCCCTGCTGTCTGGCTGTGTATGCTCTAGCTCTGCCAGGTGGAAGAAAGGCCTGCATCCTGGTAGATGAAGTGGTCAAAAGAATCTTGATTCTCAGATAATTTGTCTTGTTAAATACAGCTGTTTCTTGGTGGTAAGAACTCAGGTTTTCAAATAGCTGTATTTATTTAAGATGTCCCCAGGGGACAGAGGCTCCAGCTGCTGAAATACTGTTGTCTTTGCTGCAGTCCCAAGGTGGTTCAGGGCACAATAACAGGTGATGTTGTGCTAGAAGGACCCTGATGCTGCAGAGTAAAAACTGTGCTCTTGGGAGTGTGGTGTGATTGGCCAAGCAGAAGTACGTGAAGATGTTGGTGACTGCACACTGGCCTACTGGTATTGCAAGATAAGAAGCAGAAGCATTTCCCTTCTCCCAGCTGAGTTCTGGCTGCCAGTGTAAGTTTTCCAGCAGCAGCTGTACAATGGCTGTTTAGCCTGAGAAGAAGAAACTGCAGAGTCCTCATGGTGGCTCAACCTTCAGCATGGTTATGTCAAGTTATGCATTCTGCTGCTGGTCTCTGATGGTCCTTTGGCATCAGCCTGCAGAGTCTCAGGAGTCTGTTGCTTTGATGTGAGCTTATTGGGTGGAGGGTGGAACAGAGCAAGCATTTGTTTGCAATGTTCTCTGCAGGTGGGTATCATTATTTGTCTGCTTTCTTAAGAGCTGCCATGCACAGGATCATTGGCTATGTTAGCAGGACTTGGTGTCAATGTTAAATTAGTTAGGAGAGGTTACCTGAGGTGTGACTGCCTACAGGAGAAGTGCTGCTCTGGGAGACAGCTCAGGCTGGTCCTGGGGTGCAGTTTTCTGCAGCAATCACTTTCTGTGTTTCCTCAGTGGTCTCTGCATCTTTGCAGTGCCATACTTCCCCTCTACCAGGTACACACACACACTGTACGCTTCAGAGAAAGAGGTAATCCTAGCCCTGTTTTCCTGAGTCAACCTCATTCCTGCTGCCTCCACCTGAGCTGCCCTGAGGGGTGTAGAAGAACTGCAGAGAGTAGGTTTTCTAGCTGGTAGTCACATTCTTTCTCCAGAGTGGCCTTTTGTGGCTTTGATTTCTAGGACTGGGGCCATCTGACTTGTTTCCATGAGTACTTGTACTTACTTTTTCTCTCTTATCCCTGCAGGCAGCATCCTCAGCACTGAGCAGTCTGGGCCATGTGTACACAGCCATTGGGGACTACCCAAATGCACTGGCTAGCCACAAGCAGTGTGTCCTCCTTGCAAAGCAGTCCAAAGATGAGCTCTCTGAGGCACGGGAGCTGGGCAACATGGGAGCAGTGTACATTGCAATGGGGGATTTTGAAAATGCAGTGCAGTGCCATGAACAACATCTTAAGATTGCCAAGGAGCTGGGGAACAAGCGGGAGGAAGCTCGAGCCTACAGCAACCTAGGCAGTGCTTACCACTACCGGAGAAACTTCGACAAAGCTATGTCCTACCACAACTATGTGTTGGAGTTGGCCCAGGAGCTGGCTGAGAAGGCCATTGAGATGCGAGCTTATGCTGGCTTGGGCCATGCAGCTAGATGTATGCAGGACCTGGAGAGGGCTAAGCAGTACCATGAAGAACAGTTGCACATCGCTGAAAGCCTGCAGGACCGAGCTGCTGAAGGCAGAGCCTCCTCCAATCTAGGTAAGGCTCTGACATGGAGCAGAATTTGTCAGGGAATGACGTGACTGTCAGAGCTGCTTCCAGGATGCAGGAGGTTTGCTGTGTGCTATTGTCTTAGTTACCCCAGTTTCACCAGGCTGTCTACATAAATTAAACAGGCACTTGGCAGATTGTGTGCTGATGTAATGTATCCCATGTTCAATTATTTACCTGCTCAGAAAGACACCAGAAAGCACAAGCTGATGGCAGAAGGGAAATGAAAAGGTAAAGTGCATTTGAAGAGCTATTTATGTGTCAGAAATAAGTGTAAGTCTTGCACTAGGGCAGGAAGTGACCTGGTTTATTACCTGGCTTTGGGAGCTTGTTAGCTGGAAATGTCAGTGTATTGCTGCCTTGTAAGTTTGGAGACACATGGGTCAAATCCTAAGTTTGTTTTCAGAATGTACCCATTAAAATAATAGAACATAGGAGTCTCGTGTTCTTCTAAGGAGAGACATTGGCATCCTGCTGGCAGGCTGGGAAAGACTGAATTACATCAGAGTGAAGTCCATTCCTGCTGCTTCTTCACAGTGACAGATGTGGAAGTGAACAAACATGCATTTCTATCTCTGCCATGGGATGTGGCGTTTGTGCTGCTGATGTTCCAGCTGTCATTAAGGATGTGTCCTCAGCTGGCTGGGAGTGGCAGAACAGGGCTGTTGCTGGTATAACAAAATATGTGTTTGCTGGCAGCCCCTGAATCTCAGCTCTCGCAGGCTGCCTCACGCTGTAAATTAGCTTCTGTTTCTGCTTGGCAGTTGGCACTTGGTTCATTTGTATATGCTAATTGTACTCTGATGTTATCAACAGCAGGTAATTGAAAAGGGCTTGATGAATTACTTAATTTCTCTTAATAGCTGAGTCTTCAGAAGCTGAATAAAGAAGATAAGGTGAGCTGGAGAAAACAAAACAGTCCTAACTTTCTAATTATTGTTGCGAATCTCCTCCTTTACACAAATTAGGGCAGATGTATGAGGCAAAAGTAGGCTTGTGAGGCAAAAGCGCTTGTGGCATGCTTAGTATTAGAGAGCAGTGAGCATTGATAACATTTCTGTTAGTATGGCAGAGCACCCAACAGGCAAGAGGGCTGGGGGAGATGAAGCCTTGCATCTGGCATCCTCTAACTTAGGTAAGGGCTTTTGCAGAGAACAATAGCAGATGCATCTAGCAAAGCACAAACTACATTGGCGATCTCTGCTGCCAGCATGGGCCTAGTCTTGGGGAGATGCAGAGACATGAGGGATCCACCGGTCCATGGCAGGGATAGAGGAGTCCATGTGGAGGCACAGGACCTTGGGTTGTCCAGGCAGGGAGCAGGGCAAGGTGTAAGCTCTGGGTCCTTGGTCGGGGAGGTGGAGACATTGTCCTTGGCTATGCTTGGGGAACACACTGGCTTCCCAGCTCATGGTTGGGACTGAGGGAAAGTTCCTTTTGCTGTGAAGCTTAACTTAATGCATTTTGTTTCCAGTGAAAGCTGAACAGGAGGTGTGCAGGCTGTTCTGATGGTGTAGTTACTGGGAGATGGCACGGCTGTGTTCAGCTGTGAGCACCTGTAAAATGGGGGTGGAAATGCTCTGGGCAGCACTGGCAAACATCCAGAGATCATAACCACTTTTGTTTGCCTCCTCTTCAAAGCACTTGCTGCTTTCTGGAGAATTGCCCCAATTCTTTCTGAGCAAATCCAGGAAACTGAGGAAATGCAGTCTGGGGAAATGGAAGCTATCACTTGGTTTTCTTTTTCTTCCCTACATCAGTGTGGTGATGAGCCATCGTGGGTTTTCCGTATTGTCTCCTGTTTCAATGAGCCCTTTGCCATTGGGCAGACCACAGCTCTTTTGCTAGAAGAAAGAGCTTAATTCAAGTTCTGTAGGATTTCTTCTAGTTGCCTGTATGTTCAGTGTAGTCTGTCTCTGGGCTACTCAGCATCATAAAAAAAACCCAACAAACTGGTACAGAAATGGTGAGACGAGATGGGCATAGCAATATGCTGCAAGTGCTGATAGCCGCTGTAGTTGCTTTGCCTCATCCCAGAATGAAACAAACATCTGCTGCAAAAGAAAGCAACTTGCTCTTGTTCCTCAGCCTTCACAGTACTCACTTGCAGTTTAGAGTCTCTCACCGTTTTGCTGGCTCAAAATTAGTCAAGTTGGGACTAGAAAATTCGTCTAAATACCATTATTAATCTGCTTTCAGCATGTAATTCCAGAAATTTTTGTAAAAAAACCCAACCAAACAAACAGAAAAAAACAACCAAGGAAAGAGCTTTGGTGCAGCAGAGAATGTTTTTCTTGTTTTGGATTTAAGCCTAAATATAACTTTCGGTTGATATGCTGACTCAGCCACTCTACACTTCGTATTAGAATAGTTTTCCTAGCTTCTGAGTGCAGGATCTCACGTTTCAGCTGTTACTTGGCTATATTTTTGTCTTCTCTGTCAGAGTTAAGTTATACTGGAGAAAGAGAACATGCAGTTCTTGTTGAGAAAGTCTGTTACTGCTGTTTAAAACGCATCCAGTACCAATTAAAAAGTCAAGTCTTAATTGTCTCTTTCATCTAATCCACATGCAAAACAAAACCTCATTAAAATAACCATGCTGACAGGCAAAAAATATCTAAATGTGTGTTTCCAAGCCAGAATGTTATAGTTGGCCCCTTCGCTGAAGCAACAGACATTTTCTGTTTGCATTTCACTGATTTAGATGGAAAGCTCTCTTAAGTATGGTATCTAATGCTGAGCAAGACAGACACGGAATATAACATAGCCCAGCTGCTGTAGTGCTCTGCAGGGAGATATAATGCGCTCTGTGACTCAGTAAGCAGAAGATAATGAGCTGAGGGCAAGTCACAAGTTATCAAGTCCTTCACAACAAGGAGATGTGGAGTTTAACCCGAAGTCTCAGATTGTCAACCTTTGCAGAGCAGATGGTGTTTCCAAATGCCAAGGCTCCATGTAGAGAGCTGGCTTTCCAGCCTCTGCAGCTCTTAAGGATTCCCATTGCCATGGAGAGAGGACACTTCAGATTATTAATAAAACACAGGTTTCCAGTCTCTCCCTTGGTGCTTAGCATCTCTTTGCAGTTACAAGAGAACTTCTATGCCTACCTATCTTCATGTGCTTGTCGTGTTGTCCAAAGGTGCCAGGTATTTTCTTTTGAAGCGTTTTTGCAGTTAGAATCAAAACATGGTGGTTATGTTCGGCCATCTCTTCCCCAATTGCTGAAGGACTAGCTAACTCGCCGAAGACCCTTTTCCCTCATCTCCGACCTCTCACGGGCGTGCTGATCCAGCCAGCTGCATTGCTGCAGAGCATGCATCAGAGGATGATGCTGTTAGGCTCTGCTGTCTGCACCAAGGAGGGGTCAGGGACATGGGTGAGCTTCAGAACCAGGTTTGCTGTTTCAACTTTCAGCATGTTCGTATTTCATTCTGAAAGAGCAGGTTCAGTCAAGAGTGATGTTACCTCAGTCTAAGCTGGAGGCCATGGTGCGGCTGTGACCCCATCACGACACAGAGGTTTGTTCTGCACTGGCTAATGCTAGTGGAAGACTGGAGGTCTCTTTGACTTCTGCCATAATCGCTTGCTGGGCTCCAGCACAGGAGCTGCAAAGACCGTTCCAAAGTTCATCTGACACGTTCTCTCTCCTGTTACAATTTGTTGCCTGAATTGGAAAAATCGGTGATTTGCATAGGCAGAATCTAGCTTTTATGGTGATTTTTCTGATGTCTTATACAGGTTTCTGCCCAGTTCTAACTGTATTCATCATTAAAGAAAGAAAGCTGGTGGATTAATGTAATTTGTGCCAATTTTGGTGCTTATACTGTATAAGGTAGTAAAGGCTTTCTCTGGCCATCTCCCCTCATGTCTGCTGGGTCTTGGGTCTGTTCTACTGTATCCTTCATGTACTATTACAGAATGTAGTCTAGCTGCCTGACCATAAGACGTATCTTTTATTTTGAAGTCAGTAATTATAGCGGTAAGAATTAATCAGAATGCTGATGTTTTGAAGTGACAGTGTATTTCTGAATCCTTCTTCCTTAAGTGCCACAACAAATGGGTGACAGCTCAAGCAAACAGCTCGAGGAGGGCACAGCTTTGTTCTCTGTTACACTGCTTAGTTTTGTCCTGGATATCTCCTGGTAAACATTTGCTCACTGTTTTTCTCCTTTCTTGGCAGTAAAGAGGCTGACTAAAACCTTTAGAACTGTGAAGGCTTCATCTCCCATCCATCTACGAACCTCATTTTTGTCTGTTGAGGAATGCACAAAGAGAGAATATATTTGGTAGGTGGTGATTTTGGAGTCTGAATCAGAATCTTTCCTTCCTGGGCCGTCCTTTGTAATTACCCCTGGCAAATGATCGAATGTACCAGGAGGTGCTGTGTGGGGTCTCTTACCAAGTTTTTCTTTTCCCAAGAACAACCTTAATTTTTTAGATTAAATTCTGGGACTTTGCTCGAGCAGGGCTTGTGACAGAGATCAGCCTTTCTGGAGGACATAGTATCCAGGGTGAAACTCCATCCAGGGTAAAACCCCATCCATAGCCTCTCCAGAGCGTGGCAGCACTGGCTGTTTCAGTAACCTGTTGCCCTAATCTCTAGTATGAATTTTACTTCTCTGGCTGCTCTTTGCCTTTCAAAGCGATGCTCTGTGTCTGACTTGCTATCTTCGTTTCTGACTTTTCTTTTCCTTCATGCAGGTCAGGAGAGGTTTGTGTCCTGGGGCAGGAATTCCTATTATCTCCAGCCCCAGGTACTCCTTTTTTTATCTGTCCTCAGATATAGTATGAAGTGGCAGTGGGAGAGAGTCTGGATTGGGTCAGTGTCCCTGACACTCTCTCCGTTGTGAGTTCCTCCATGTTGAGGAAGAGAGGTAATTACAGTGACCATAGGACTTCTCACTAGCACCCTCACCTTTCATCCACCACTCCTGTGGACACAGCATCTGCGTTGTCAATGGCATTTTAATGGTGACCTCTGTGCACTGACTTTTCTGTTCCTCACAGTGAAGTGGAGTTTCTTCAGAGTGCTTAAGCTTTGAGGCTGAGCTGTGGCATCCTATATGCTCACTAGGGCCTCCTAAATGACCTTGGATACCGAAGATTTTTCCTTCTCTGTCAAGTCAGCTGAGTGCCAAAATAATCTCCAGCACTAACGGAGATGTTGATCCTATGAGTATAAGAAGTCTGAGGTGGAAAAATAAGGAGAGGAACTTTGTGACAGCAGTAGGATTCACATCTTAAGGCTGGTGATCCACAGGTGGCCAGAGGAATGTCAGCCTGATCGAGCATCTTGTGCTCTGCACACAGCAGTGGTCTGGCCTGAGGACTGTAACAGCTGATAGATACACTAGTACAAGAGCTATTTAGAAGGATTTTTGGGGCACAAGAGAAATTTTAAGCTGAAGTACGGATTTCACACCAAGCTCCTGATGTTATCTCTTAATGCATTTTTTTAATGTACTAGGTGCTAAAAGCAGGAACTTGCATTCCACACTGCTTCCAACACCTCTTGCAGAGAGCAGCTTTGCAGATGTTTTTCTCAGCCTAAGTTTTCCCATCTCAGTGCCATGTGGACAACAGAAGCACCAAACCACAGGCCAGACCTGCCTGGGTGTCATCTTGGTATCTAAGGTATCAACTTGGAAACTGATCGAGATTTGGGGAGATGGATGATAACTAAAGTGTTTACTGCATGTTCCATAAGCAGAATCTGTTGCAGCCCAAAATGAGCCTCTGTCTTCCCTAAGAGGCACCTGGTCTGTTTCTTGCAGTTGTTTTGTTGCCAAAGGTTGCAGCTAAGGAGCTTGCATCATGCAGGACACGCGAGAGAATGTGAAACAGCTCACACTTGCCATGGCTCACAGATAAAACATACGTGAAACTAGTAGCAAGGTGTAGAGTCATCATCCCCTGAGAGCAAGGTGTGTGTCTGCAGTCCAGGGCCAAGGTTGTCTCTGACTTTGACAGTAATTTTGTTAAGTGTATAGCTGAGGATAGACTGAGGATGGGAAAACACACTTGCCATTTGATGGGAGGGAGACGGAGCAGGATGCTTGGAAATTATGGCAGGAATGGCAGCATGTACAGAAAGATTGATGGGAACCCTCTGAGTAGCAGCAACACAGCAGGGGACTGAACTAGGTGATTGCTCTTGTTTCCAGGTGCTAGGACAGAAAGGCTCTGTAGGTGTTAGCAGCCAGTCTGTGGTGCCCCTGCATCTCTGGCAGACTATGTCCCTATAGTCTCTCTGTAAGATGTAGGTGGGCGTGTGTTTCCAGCCATGTGGTGGGAAAGGTCTGCATGCCATTCTGAGTTCCTCCAGGTGTCTGACTTTACAGCCAGTCTTCCTTCTACCTGTCCTGTTACTCTGTATTTCAGGCTGTTGGCATCTGCAAACCTCAGCCAGTTGTGGCTGATAGCTCCTGGCAGTGTCCTGGTGACATTTTTTCTGCTCTGTTCCTTGAGAAGTAAGGCTATGTTTTATTTCTCAGCATGACACTCTTGGCATTAATGAAGCATTGGGAAATGTTCTTATAAATGTGCTTTTTTTTAGAGAGAGGCTTGCTGATGAGTTCATTCATGTCCTCCAGCAGCCACTTCTGCCTGGGGTATTATGGGTGATGTCATGATTTGGTGATATAAGCATTTGGGAAGGTGGCCTAAGAGCAAATGTTATGTGTGCTGTGCAACACCATGGCAGTGCAAGCTGCAACTCGTGGGGGCAAACAATGTGTTTTTGAGGCAGCGTGTGCTCCAACAATAAGGGATGTTCATGTTCCTGGTATAATTCATTGGTCCATGAGTGGTTGTTGCTGGCCTCAGATACTCTCCCAGAAAAGCTGTAGAAGCTCAGAGTTACCAGGGGAATCAATGATTAAACTGAGAGACATGGAAGATGCCTCTTGTGGCATTGAATCCAGTCTCCTGTTATTGTACATGCCGTGTAATACAAATACCATGATTAATAAACTAACCATGTGCCATTTTAACAGTAATGTTTTGTTTGCTTCACTATCCTACTATAGGGCTGTTCTGGAGCCTTGTCACTCTGGTGGTGAAAATAATTTCTAGGGTTGGTGCCCCTCTGTGATTACACCAGCATTGCTCTGTAAATTGATTAACTCTTCTGCATCTAACAGGAATTGCATTTATCTTTCTTTACTGGAAATACATCAATTCACTGGATAGCTCCTTCTCTTCTCATTTCCAGATGATGACTCCCTGCCCTTGTAGTCTTGAAGTCCATGTCTTCACATAGTTTACTGCTGATTTTCATCACCCCGGTCTTGTTGCTCTGGTACATATGGTTGTCCAGTCCTTCCTCCATAATAATCCCATCCTTCTGTGTGTCAGCAGTGCTTCTTAACTGAGTTTCATCGGTACATCTTGAGTAGCACTCACTTCCTTTGTGCCAAAGTCACCACTAAAAATTTTTAATAATTTTTTTGTCCTCTCTTCTGCTTTCTGACTCTTAATTAAGAGGAATCTTGAGGAGATTGATGCAGACGGACGCCTGTAAAGTTGAAAGCAGACAACCCTGTATTGCTAAAACACACACATATTTATAGTCATATATTCTGCAAAGTCATTGTCCACGCGCACAAGGATAAAATATGATTGGTTATGTTAACTCTGTTCACGCGCATAAACATAAAATATAATTGGTTATACTGACTCTGTTCACGCGCATAAACATAAGGTACAATTGGTTATATCAACTTAAACATGCGAAGCTTGTCTCAGTCTAATTGGTGGAGATAAAATGCCAAATTGAGTTGTTTTTTGTGCCAAGGTCCCTCTATCGTGGAATGTACACCTGTGTTCTAATTGGCTTTATTATCATCTTTCTTCTTTTGTTTTCTTATTCATACTGTTCAAGGTCTTCTAAAGGTGTCTGCAATGCTCTTGTGTCCGGCGTTAGCTAAATATGTGTCCACAATAATGTCCCTTTTTCAGCAGTGTAGCCAAAATAGGGGTAAAAAAGAACTAGGTTCTTCTAATTTGTTTGTTGCCAGTAAATGCAGTGCAATAACCTAAAAGAAATTGCTGCTAAAGGAATAGACCAGTTAAAAATCACCTATGCTTCAAGCTACCAAAGCTCTCCTGCAATCAAGAAATTCCTCTGGTCTGCTTTCCCAGGTAGGGCTAGTGCAGAATTATGCTTCACCTTCCATATTGGCAAACAAAGTCAAAAGGAAGGATTTGCCACAGTTTGAGGTGAACCATTTAATAGAATACAGAGACACTGACAGAGAATAAAATCCCAGAATCATTTAGGTTGGAAGGACCCTCTGGAGGTCATTTGTTACAACTTCAAAGTTGGACCAGGTGTCTCAGGGTCTTTTCCAGTCCAGGTCCAAATATCTCCAAGGTTGGAGATCCCACAGCCTCTCTGGGCAGCCTGTGCCAGTGTTTGGCCAGTAAGAGCAAATAAGCTTGGAAGGATACAGAAGAAAACAGGCTTTTCTGCTTTTCAATTCTATCATTGTTGCCAGAGTGATCAGAAACTAGCCATTGTCACAGATTTAAAAAAAACCCAGTACCTTCTCCTAAATGCTTCAGGCTATCATAGCATTGTTATGTGATGATCTAATATACATGCTGATATGTGCTAAAATCAATGTCTAATAGAAATAGTTGCCTGGAAAATAAGCAATCTGGAGGTTAGGGAAACTGAGAAGCAGGACTGAGGGTATCTTTTTATCATTCTCATGTTAAACAAGGAAATTTCTCCATCCACAGTTTCTCAATCTGTAAAACAGGTTAAAAAAAATACCAGCTGTTGTTTGTCATGTGCTTTGTGATCCTAGATAAATGTGTACAGGTTCTATATGCTTTCATTTTAATGGTACTGACTTAAGTATATCAACAGTCGCTCTGAAAAATAAGTTAAAACATCTTTTAAGTTGTCAAAGTTGGTTTGTGTATGATATTGTTAACACTTAGAGCTTAATTAAGTAGAGGTTAATACCCCAATTGTCTGAGTATGAGTAAAACAAGAGACAAAAAGCATCCAAGAACTCAGGAAAACATTCCTAGCAGCCTCAGCATGTCTGTTCTATTTCAGCCTGGAGCAGATTTTTACTTTAGTCATAGAGCCCTGAGAACCCAAGCTGCAGAAGGAAATGCTGACACTTCCTTAGGTCAGGTAGCACTCACAGATGAGAAGCAGAGAGGGGAATAAAACCATTCTGCATTTTAAGGTGTCTGTGAAGAAGGCCCCTTTCTTTATGCTGACTCAAAATGCAATTCTCCTCTTGGTGTATGTGAATATCTCTTCTGAGTGAGTTTTTCCTGCTTAGGAGCCCCTTCAGGCTGACTTCACACAGCATCTTGAAAAGTGATGTTTTGCTATATTAAAGGGAAGAAATAACAAATTCTGACAGGACATTTAAGTTCTCTGCAGTGGTACACGCTAGCAGTGTTATCAGTAGAGAACATCACACCCATGATCTCTCTTACTGTTAGCCCTTGTGTGTGCACACCTTGGCTTCAGAGGGGAATTGAGAACTTTTAGTCCCCAGTTCAGCAGAGCAGGAAGCACCTGCTAAATGAACATGAAATGTTTGCTTCCTTCTGTCTGTAGTTAACAACATCCAGAGCCCTTTCCCAGGGATGGGCATGTTCTTGAATGCTTTGTAGCTTTGGAAATGTGGGTCTGCTTTCAAGATTTCATAAACCCATGTTTGAGCAATGGTATTGACAGGAAGAATACCAGTATTTCTTTTCCAATTGTTTTTTCTCTCTGTTGAATTACTATGTAATCCTAAAACCTATTTTATGTTTGGAAAGTAAATATGCTCCTTAGTCATTCCATGCTTCATTATTGAAAGGGCCTTTTTTTTAATTTTAGGAGAAAGTCTGCACAGACTGAAAGGAGAAGGCAATGGAGAGCAGCCTTTTAATAAAGGGCCCATTACAGTTCCCCAGTCCCTTGGCTGATACAAAGAACTGCAGAAACGCCTGAGAATCAGTCCTGAAAATTCGTTCCCTGGCACCCATCTCTCATAGATTTATCACCTCTAGCTGCTTGGGAAGCAGAAATTTAGCAGCTGGCCGCAAATGAATGTGTAATATATCATTGGCATTGATTTATGTTTGTGATCCCCAATTTATATTGCCCCCACCCTTTTTTTCTTCTGAATATTTTTCTTTGTTAATTATCTGATATAAGATCTAGCAAGCTGCAAGCAAATAGTACCAAATTCAGCGAGTATGTTTTTCTAAGGAGACCAGCATTCATTCATGCCAAAGAGGTTGAAAAAAGAGCTCTCTCTGGCCCACTGTCAGAGGCCAACAGAGATCAGCCATTATGCTTAACATGATAGGTTGTCAGTCCAGAGATGAGCAATGCTGGTAAAATCTAATGGAGACTATGGGACTTGTATGTGTTCTAACATCTTTGAAAAATAAGGCTATCTCTTTTTATTTCACTAATAATGGCCCGAACACTAATCAAAGCAATGGATTGCTCTTGTATTATTTAGTAGTTCTTAATCTTCTTTCGCCTTACATTTTACAACAGAATTTCTTTTCTTCCTAGGATCTGAATGGGCTGGAGGAAAGGAGTGAGGATTTTATGAAGTGACGTCACATGCTGTTGAGTTACATAATGACAGTTAAAATTTTCTATAATCAAAGAAAATACCTAGGTAAAGTGTTTGAAGCGATCAAAACTCTTATCTGCTTTGACATGTGAATGATTCCTATTTCACTAGAGGTGCTGCTGCCATTGCTTTTTTTCTGGCTCTAATAACAACAAAGAAAAATCTCAGATTGTCCAAAACTGCAGAAGCTGTAAGAGAAGGCAGGGAGGAGATTTCAAAAGGGGATATTTTGATTAAAACATAAGTTACATTAAAATGTCTTCATTTGGGAGAGAGAAGAAATAACACTCCTGCATAATTTCTGTTAATAGCAGATATATTTTAATAAGGTTATTTTGAAAGAATCTAAAAGTCGTCATGCCCATAAGTGGAGAATTTAATCACCTAATTTATATTGCCTGTGATTAAATCTATTTCTCTGTCTCAGGCCTGCTTCCTCCCTGCTTCTCCACTGTCCTATGTCTAACCTAGCCATTTTTGCCAGTTCAGTGTGATTATGAAGTGCCAATTAATTCAGAATAGTAGTGTTTCACATCAGCTTTGCATAGCTGTAAAAGGAGCAAGGTAACAGAATCAGACCTAGCCTCTCATGAATAATGAGCCAGTATCTTTCCACTCAGCATGGAAAGAAAACAAAAGTCCAACAGCCTTAAAACCACAAGTAAACCTTCTAATACATGAGGATTAGGAGGCTAGGCTCGCTCAGAAAAAAGGTCTGAGTTTTGGACCAAAAATTATTAAATACACAGATGTGGCTGTTTACTTCTGGGAGTCAGTTTTTAAAACAGCACTTTATCTTGCATTTCTGAGATAGTTCTCATCTTGGAGATAAGAAACCTTTTTTATGCTTTGTTTTAAACAAATAAGCCCAGTAACCCACTAGAATTCATTGATACAGTGCCTGGAATTGCCAGGTTTCAATGCAGGTGGGCAGTGAAGGCTGGTGATGAAAGCACCAGGACAGAAATCAGATGACTGTGGCTCTTTTCCAACCTCCACCATTGACACATTCTTAGTCTTCGAGCATATGTGCCTGCATCCTTTGCACCATCCTTCCTCTACTTTTTTTTTTTTTATTGAGATAGTAAACTCTTTGGGGCTTGCAACTGTCTGCCAGTTTATGTCTGCCCAGTGTCCAGTTCAATGTATGTCTGGAGTGGGGACCTGGGAAGGGAGACACCACTCTTGGACCATAGACAACGAGAAAAGTGGGTGGTGGCAGTGGAAGTAGCGTGGCTTTTGCAAGGCAAGTTTCAATAACTTGCAGAGTTTGTTTTCTAGGAAATAGCGGTCTACATGACACACCATTCATAATTCATTCCAGATCACACGTTCAGAGTGAGCTAGTAGAAGCTGCATGCTGCAGACGGGTGCTCTTCTCTTTTGATACTGCTCAGAATCATTTAACAATCCTGACTCAGGCTAGATGGGAGAAATGAAACACATCACACTCAGAGATTTGCCAGCCTCTCCCTTTGCACCTGCTAACAGAAATATTTAAAAAGTGATTCTTCATCCCTGTCCTTTCGCAGGGAAATTCAGGAAATTCTACCCATCCCTAAGCCTCTGGATGAAAGGCAGAGGAAGATGGTGTTTTGTTTGAACTACATCTGTTGAAGCATCTGGAAATTTTCTGTAGAAGTGGCATCTTCTTCTTTCTACTGATGTATTCCAGTGAGTTTTGGTTTCACTGACAAAAATATTTAAATCACTACATCATAACCTTCCTAGTCCTAGTAACTTTCCAATAAGTCTAAGACTGGTAAATGCTGTATATCTTACAGGAACAAGCTAGGCTCAGGAGAGTTTCAGATCAGTGCTGGCAACCCATGAGTTGTATGAGTAATTCGAATATACCTAGAGCCCTGTGCTTTTTGCTAGACCTGCATAAAATCCCATGATTGCCATTCACAAGGCATCTCTTCAAATACTTTACCAACTTTTTTTTACAGTAGTTCATCTGCTTCAGGTTCATCTCTGAAAACTATTACACCTGCATGAAGCTGCTAACGTTTGCCTATCTGTGACTGGAATCACAAAGCTTTGCCTAGTTTTTATTTTAATCTGAAAACTGTACTTTAACCACTCTTCATTTAAAAATTATTCCGTGTATCACCAAAACGTTTAACAATAGAGACAAATCTTTTTGCTGCAGCTCAGCCAAAGTATGGGTTAAATGAAAGCTGCTTTAAAATATTTAGCTTTATAACTACTTTATTACTTGTCAAGAATGATTTTTCCATGCTTTCTTAGAGATATGGACCCTGATTCAAACAAATGACTCATTTTGAATGTGCAAGTAATTCTGCTGAATTTTTGAAAGAAATACTGAATCTGTGTGACTGATCTAATGACTAAATGTAGGCACATGATACTAGCAACCAGATAATGCTGTGGAAGTGAGGAAAAGCTAGGACTCTGTCAAAAAGCAACCTCTGCAATATTTCATTAAGAATCCTAATGTAAGATGTTTTGAGATCCTTTGAGCAATCACTGTGAAACTGAAATTAATTGCAAGGGGAAAAATCCAGTTCTGCTTTTGTAGGTGTGATATAAGGATATGAAGGCACAATCAGATGTTCCCACCAAGCTCTTCTGTGTGAAGAGAAAGATGACCATCTTGGCAGTCTGTCTTCTTTCAGTGAGATGATAAGACAATCGATACAGAAGCTCACATGAGCAAACATACTTCTTCACTCACAGGATTATTCAAATTCATGTTTCTCAGCTGAGACAAAGGGAAGAAGTAGGCTTGCAGATAGACAAAGATTGCTCCAGAGTCAGATTAAAAGTCCACTAGCAGCTCATGGATGAAATGGTTATGTAATGCCAAAAAAATATATGACAGCTTGCAAAAAAATCTTGGAATGCTTAGTGGCACACAGACACGAAACTGCGTGTTAAAAAAAATGTGCAGTCATCTGTGGAAAATATGCTTAAGTTATGCGGTGTTGACATTGCAATAAATAAATTAGAAGCAGATCTCTCAAATGTTAGTCCTAGCAGGCAGCCATGTGCTTTGACAAGGTAGTTACTGGGTAAGCAAGACTGCATCAGAACTGGAAGTGTGGTATGTACAGTATTTCTCTGTGACCACATGGCCAGCCAGCTGGTCAACAGGCAAAGGTTGGAATGGTTCTTTGTAGGTCACAGGCAAGTTTTCAAGTTTCATCTAGGATAGTTTAAATCTTGTGATTTAATAGGAACATTGTCACAGAAGAGATGTGAATTTATTTAGCAAGCTTCCTTGCTAGCTCCCTAGTCTGGCTGGTAGTGAGAACTGTATGGAGACAGTGCGGTGGGAGTAAGAAATGTTTCACATTGCTCAGCAACAGCTCAATGGGAAATTCTTATCTTAACATATATAGATTCCTGATCCAAACAGGACCCAAGACTTCTGCAGCTAGGTATATGGGACACTGCAGAAGGAGCTGTAAGTGTTGAAAGTAAGTCGTCCATCACTTTGAGGGACTGCGGAAACATATATTTGGTAGGGACCTCCAAATGTCATTCCCCTGTCCCAAAGCACAGTCTTTGATCATTCCTGAAAGATAGCCATATTGACTGTTATTAAGGACCTCCAATGGTGAATATTGTAGAAATTCTGCAGGAAATTTATCCCAGTGCTTCACCATATTTTATCCGTTTTTTCTTCCTAATGCCTAAAGTAAATCGTATTTGCTACATTTTAAGCTTGTTCACTTTTGTCCTATCCATCACAGGCAGCTAAGCATTTAGAAATTTGCAGATGTTTTCCTTCTTTTGTAAGCTAACAACTGCTAAACAGTCAAATGTTCCATGAGTCCTAGACTCCTGTTTTCATATGCTCATGCTTTTGCTGCATAAATTCAACATAATTATTAATCTCATTTTCAGATGATGCCACACACCTTTATGCTGTCAGTTCTGTCAAATGCTCTAGAATTAAAGGAATTGAGAAAGTCATGTAACATCTCATACACTGGAACATAAACTAACACATGACAAATGAAACCAGGGAACTTTAATTGCCCATTATTGCTAGGGTTTTCAGTCTTTTTCTGTTAGGCAGTAGGTAACTTTTTTTCAGTCTTTTTCTGTTAGGCAGTAGGTAACTTTTTTTGGACTCGGCACACTTTCTGTACTAAACTGAAAAGGACAGTTTTGTAGCAATGATGGGTGGTAGTGTCATGCATTAGGATTTTCAGGATCTCGCCTCACCACCTTTGTTCTGGATGATATTTTATCTCCTGAGAAAATCACATTTCCTTTCTCTCTAACTTGCTGCCAGTCCTTCCTTGTGGGAAGAGAAAAGGTATTTCTTATGCAATTCCTTGACAAAGGGGAATTCCTGACTAGAACTAGGCAGAATCCAACTGGGAAAACCCGAAGACTTGCAAAATCAGCTTAGTCCTGAGGCTTCCTATGGTTTAGAAGTAATTTTTATTTTTCTCCTTCTAAACTGAATTAAAAAATCACATACGTGCTCATGGTTAGGATAAAGTGCAGCCAGATGAAAGTAGGTATGTATCTCTGACCAAGCCTCACATTTTGATTTTGGAAATGTGAAACTACAAGGATAGTTGGTTGGCAGATTTTACTGACTTGCATGCATACACACGTGTGCGCACACACACGCGCTCTCAATGTTGCTAACTTAGGCATTCCTTTGACTTGAATTTAGCTGGAGGTTACATGAGTCCTGGGACAATTTGTGGGGGAGCAAGACCCGATTTTTTCCTTTTTTGTTACAGCTTCTGCACTGTGACTTGCCCAAAGGTGCCTTAATTCACATGCTCATGCTTGTAAGGAGCGCAGCCTCTCAAACTTACTTTTAGAGTGGTGCTAGAACCCTTTCATACAGCAGGAGACATATTTCTGTAGCCTTCAGGGCCCACCCTCACAGTGGGGCTTGGTTCACCAACCTCAGCTGCACACCAGCACCAGAGGAATAAAATTGTTACAAGTATGAAGCAGGCAGTGCTTGGTGGTCTCCAGCTCCATTAGAAAGAGCAGGCCCTGCTTGGGTTTTTTTTTGCAAGAGGAAACACTCCAATGTGTGGAAGTACTGAGTGCGAAGCTCCACAAGGAAATGCCTGAAATACACAGCGAGGCTTTGTCCTGAATACAGAACTGCCTAACCTAACATACAAGGCTGACTTTTCTCCATGCGGCTTTTAAGCCAAGATATTTGGAGTGTGTTCCAGATCATGTTTGTATTCAGACAATAATGCTTCTACTTCCAGACAAATTAAAATAAGCAGCTGTCAAATCTTCAGCAGGACTAAGGGGAAGATCCAGAAGGCATCAGCCCCCAGAAGTGAGCAGTTCGGATCTGCAGTGCCTGCAATGGTGGGGTTCTTAATCCAATTTCTCTCCCAGAGCAATATTGTAGCAAAAGTAATTGTTATAGAATTCCTCTTTGGAGACACAGAGCAACCTTTTTCATATTTGACCATGGATTTTTGAAACCTCAGTTTATGACCACTCCGTGAGAGATGTTCCACAGAGCTTGAAATTCTGGGAGCAGCTGGGTGTTTACCCTCTGATAGTTATGCTGAGGACCTCAGAACTGAGGCACTCAAAATAACTCATCACTCTGAAAAACTGGAAGCCCTGGACTCCTTTTGGTGCCTCTAAATATTGAGCTCAGGGTTTCCTGTTTTCACTGCAGTTTATGTGGATGGATGTCACAGATGATACAGTCCCTCAAAAGCCAGGCTTCTTCACAAAATGGCTGAAAATGAGGTGTTAAACCCCAGGCGTTTCAATGACTGCTTCATTTTAGACAATTTCACATTATTCAGTGAAAACGTTTTTTGTTTTTTTTCATTAACTTTTTTTGGTTTCCAGATTATGACTAGCAGTGTGTTGTAGACACTTTTCTTCCCATAGTGTTCACTCAGCTTAAGCCATAGCTACCCATTTGTTCTTTTAAAGCATTGTGGCCACAGTTCTTTCCTTACCATTGTGCAGTGTGTAGCATAGAAGCCCTGTTAAGCTCCTAGGTGGCCTATATATGTTACAAAATATTGAGACCTTTTGTGCCTTTGCTCTACAAAACCTAAATAACAAATATCTAAATTATCTGGTCCCATCACTTTAGTCAGTTGTTATAAAACATTAAGAAACTCCAACAACTTTTAAAGCAAATGAGAAAATATTTTGGAAAGCAAAGAATGTTTTCATTCCCCGGTTCGGCAGTCTATTGCACAGCTTAATTTGTGCAAGGATAATGCACAGAATGGGAGCATCCTCACTCATACAAAATCTCCGCTGACAACAATCTTTGCCAATACTAGGTTTTGACTAGCTATGAGCCATTTTAGATATCCAAATTGGTGACAAAAAAACCTTATAAAACTGTGTTGGTATCTTTTTGGAGGCAACTTCCAAAATAGCCTTTGTCATATAGTCTGTCTTGGCTCAGACCAGCAAGATTGAGAGTATTGGACTCAGTAAGTGCTGACTTTTTCAAGAGCGAGGTCTCAGTAAGTTGTTATGTTGCTCACAACATAGGACCTCTTGCCCTAGGGATGGTAATCCATATGTTCATGGTAATGCCCCAAAACACAGGATTCTTCCCCAGTGCTAGTCCCACAAGCAGCTGAAGAGTTTCAAAATTCACTTGCTGTGGCAGAGTGGCTGCAAATTTCTACTCAATAATAAAATTCTAAGTATTTATGAAGATGTGTGTCACTGATGGTGGGATAAGAGAATCAATCTTCTGTATATACATATATATAGGATAAGATTAATATATAAATATAATTATAAATACAGACATATAAATATAATTATAAATACAGACACACACATATATTTGCCTGTGTATTAGTTATACCATACTCTTACAATAGTATATATGGTATATATTATATATTACATACAGTGTCCTATGTAATATTTATAATATAGATACAATAATACATAATACATTATACTATTATATAATATATATAAAAACTATAATATGCTAAATTACACATAGAAATATGTTAGATATAAATACATGTTTATATATTAGGTATCTAATACCTGTCTCAAGGACTGTGGGGATGCCTGGCTGTAGCATGCAGAACTGTGAAAGGGGCCTGCTCTCCTCTCTTGTGCACAGCCCTGCCAGGGCAGCTACTGTTACGAGGGGTGGCCTTGGATTAAGAAGAACCCCCTGAATGGGAGGGACCTGCCACCCAAAGGAAGACAGAGGCTGCTTGCCAGGACCAGAGGCCTTACAGAAATGGCCTCAGTGTCATGGCATCTCTGCAGCCTCAAATCCCACCTGACTCTTTCTGCAGCACTGTGTTTCCAGGGCTCTTATGAGCAAGGAGAGGAAGGGCTCTTCCTAGCCCTTGACTCCTGGCCTGTGTTGCCTTTTCTTCTGCTAGCCACAGCCCCTCTCCTCTCTTCCAGGTCTGCCAGGCTGTTCCTCCCAGGCGGAGAGGCATCATGCTGGGGACACCACTCTCTGGAAGGAGGCTTTACCAGGACGACAGACTCGGGGCCAGCCAAGAGGATCACCTGCCTCATTCCCAGCAGTCAGGATGCAGTGTGGGCTTCCAGGTATTTTGCCCTGTAGAGTAACCACACCATGGACAGGAGGCTTGCTTCTACTGTCTGAATGCAGGTTGATCTCCTGTGCAGTGCTGCTGCACAAGACCCACTCTTATTCCTGTTCCAAAAACTGAACACAAGCCATCTGCAGCACAAATTCTTGCCTCAGCTTTTACTAATAATAATTTCCCTTTGTGGAGTTCTGCTTCACTCATTCCCAGGTACAAGATGTATACTTGCTATAGTCTCCTACCTACAGATCCCTTCTCTGCTGTGTTTCCAAACGTACCATGCCAATGAATGAAGGGGCTATGGTGGTAATATCTGGCATTTCATCACCCTTTTCTGTCAACATCAGTTCTATCATCTCTCTGAAGAGGAGTGTTTATGCCTGTTTCTGTGGCTTGACTCTTAAATGTTCTAGCAGTAAACAACTGGAGTCATAAGGTGGCCACTTTGTGCCAGTCTCCTGTTCAGGTGGTTGTGCACTTTGCTTCCCAATAAATGTTTTTTCATTTTTTTTTTCTTATGTCTCATGGGAAATGGCTCGTTTTCTTCATGGTGAGATTCCACTGTTTTGTGAGCAAGTACATATATGATATTTAGGGAAAGGTATTTTTTTCTCAATAATGAGCACCTTAGTCTCTTCTAAGTATCCTAGGATGTCTTCTGAAACTCTTTGAATACTGTCTTTGTCTTTGCCATAAGAAATTATTGCTCCCATATATGAAAACAAAGGAAAATGTCCTTTTGCTGTGGAGCTTGATAACAATAGTTAGGTTTCCTATTTTCTAGGATGTTCTAGTAACTCTTTTAAACTTAGGCAGCACTTTACATTTCAAAGATACCTTCCAGAGTTTGAGTTTGCCTCCATAAAAAGAATCACTTTGGGCTTGGCTTAGAAGCTGCAGTTAGTTCTTTTTTTGTCCGTGAAGATTCCTCTGAAATACTGTGGCAAATCATGTACCTGTCCAGGACTTCCAGTCATTACAAAGCATACTGTGACCATAGAAAGCCTCAGGAAGAGATAGCACAGCTACAACCCAAACTCACAAGGGCACCTGTCATCCCACGGTACGCAATATAGGGCAGTTAGTGCACATCCCCACTCCTCTTGCTGACAGCTCTGTCCTGATTTGAAGGAGAAGGTATCATCCTTTCTTGCCCTGGTGAAGTATTTTCTCCTACCGTGTATATTCACTGTACCCAATCTAGCTACGCTAGTGCATACCTACAGGCATGCAAAAACTCTGTGCTTATATGCAGGAGAGCAACTAAAAAAGAAAATTGTACTTATTGTTATGTTTTTAAGGCTAAATTGATGAGTCACCTCTAACACCTGTGATACTAACCTGGCTATCAGTTACTCGTAGTGACCACCCCTCCCATAAGCCAGTTCAGTGTTAGCAGCTGTGAAGTTCTTGCCGAGAGAGGATTTCCAGGGGTAGTGCTGCAGGGCTGATTGCACGGCATTGTTGTCTTGCTCACAGCAGTTCAAAAGGGTTCCCAACAGCACTTTGCAGGTAGCAACTGTGACAGCCACCATCTCATCTGGTGCTGGGGAGCTACACTAAGTACCTCTCTCTGTTAACCCCCTTTAGCTGGGTCTGTAAAAGACTCAGCACTACTGAGAGAAGGAGACCTTTAAACACGTGCTGTGAGGTATATTGCATAAGCAACAAGCAAACACTTCTAAAAGCAACCTCTTGTGCAATCAAGGTTAGGAGAAAGATGGAAAGATTAGAAAAGGAGTACAAGGTAAGACATAGTCTCAACCTGGAGGAAGATTGTTTTCTGCATAAGACAAATGGAATTTATAGTTTTTTAAGAGGTTTGCTAGCAATATTATGCAACCGTGTTTGGCTTGCGTCCTGCAGTATGCTCAACATCTTGGGGAATAATAGGATCCTCTCATCTTTTATTGTTTGCTGCATTCTGGCTGTATCATCTGTGGTATATTTGCATTTCTTTAGTTTATTTAAGTGCATGTGCAGGTATGATGTGAACTGTGGTTGAAGAACCAACTTAGTTTCTGAATTCTATCCTCCAGCATAAAGGAAATAGCCTTCATTTGAAATAGCTTTCTTTGAATGTTATGCATCTACCTGCACTACAAAGAACCAAAAATATTGCATAGCATTTAACAGTGTGGAACTCTTTATGCCTTGAAAGTGCTGTTGAAATGTTAATATAGTCTTAAATCTCTGCAACTGTTTTTTAAGGCAAAACAAGTAGATACTACTTCTGTTCATAGACAAAGGTGATTGTGAGGCTCAAAGGTTAGAGCATGTATTTCCCAAGTATGTTGTTTTAACTTGGACTACACAGCTACCAGTATTGAGATCTTAGATTGGGGCAAAATTAGGCATTATCATTCAAAACGTGTCTTAATATCCAGACGTCCACAGGGATGGATAGGACTGTCAGATTCTGAGTGCTGAGCTGTTGTTAGGGTGCTGTGTTTGTTGGCCAAGATACAGTCCCCCAGAACTTTTCGTTTGCAGAGTTCAAAGCCATCTGGTTATGAAATTCCAGCTCAGTCTTTCAGCCGTGCTGTTGTGATTTAACCCCAGCTGGCAACTAAGCACCATGCAGCCGCTCACTCGCCTCCCTCACAGTGGGATGGCGGAGAGAATCAGAAGGGTAAAAGTGAGAAAACTCATGGGCTAAGATAAAGACAGTTTAATAAGTAAAGCAAAAGCCACGTATGCAGGCAAAGCAAAACAAAGAATTCATTCACTGCTTCCCATGGGCAGGCAGGTGTTCAGCCATCTCCAGGACAGCCAGGCTCCATCACGCGTAACCGTTACTTGGGAAGACAAACGCCATCACTCCTAATGTCCTCTTTATTCCCTCAGCTTTATATACTGAACGTGATGACATATGGTCTGGGATATCTCTTTGGTCAGTTGGGGTCAGCTGTCCCAGCTGTGTCCTCTCCCAATTCCTTGTGCCCCCCCCCAGCCTGCTCACTGGTGGCATGGGGTGAGAAACAGAAGAGGCCTTGGCTCTGTGTAAGCACTGCTCAGCAATAACAAAAACATCCCTGTCTATCAACACTGTTTTCAGCACAAGTCCAAAACATAGCCCCATACTAGCTACTATGAAGAAAATTAACTCTATCCCAGCCAAAACCAGCACACATGCTCTTCCTTTTAACCTTGCAGTGCAGTGAGTCCCAACACATAGCAAACATGGGGGCAGGAGTGTGTGTATGGGGGGGTGTAAAGGATGGAGGGGCAGCGCTATAGATCTGTGTAGGCTCTCAGAGTTTTGTTCTTCTTTGTGCAACTCTGCTACATCAGTACCTCTAGATATGGCCACTCTGGGTTAGAGAAGGGTGAGAACTTTTCCACTACCCTTTCTAGTGACTTCAATATTTTGTCATGAGACTTGGAAGTCCTCAACACTAAGATTTCTTATCAGATATTTTAACAGGATCAGACTGCCAGCTTGTGAAAATCTGGCCCTCAAGGAGATTTTGATTTGGAGACTCGTTAACTGTGAATCACCAGAAATCACTAATCACTTTTGGAAATCTTCCCTAGCAAGTATTGCTATATAATAGGCATAAAACTGCATAAAAAATTAAGGGGAAATGGGTGAAATGGACTGACATTGGACATGCATTGATTCCAGGAATATAATTTCTCCCTGGGAACGTCTGGATGAGTTGTATTTTCTCTCCTCAATGTGAGATAGACTGCTGTCCTATGTCCTTTCTGCAGCATGCCTTTCTTTGCTTAAAGAAGAGCTTGGGCCAAACAGTTACATACAAAAGTCTGTTTAGAAATAAGGTCTTTAAGAATAAAGAGTGGCCTATAATGCTGACTTGTTTGACAAAAGCAATTCATAGACTTGTGGGTAGTAACTGAGGTGAATACAGTCAGCTGCAGAAAACAAAGAGTTGAGGGAGAGGAGGCTGGGGGTGAAGTCAAAGAACAGAGGAGAAAGCTGGGACTTGTGTTCAAGCTAGATATTCTGTTTAGCCAGCAAGGATGGAAAATAGCATTCACTCCAGAGGGGTTATTTTCACCCACTCCATTTCTAGTGCTTGAGTGATCTGGATCTGTGGCAATTGTATGCTGCCACAGGCCTGCTTAGGGCACGAACTATGTGCAAGTAAACGTCATAGGAGAGTACAAGAAACTGCTTCCCAGCAGGAAAAGGTAAGGTGATTTTAAAATGTAGAGCTAGTTGGGTAATTAAAAGGTGCCAAAATAAAACTTTGTGTTTTTTTAAAAAAAATAATTATTAATTTCTCAATCAGAGCTTGAAGTATTTGTATATTTAACTTGCAGTATAACCTTAATGAGGAGGAATAGGTAGCTTCCCATTGTGACCTCTTCCTTGAATGCTCTGTGCTCCAGATCAAGGGGTGCAATATTCTGGAAAGATGGAAAAGCCCTTTTCCATCTTGATGCATTAGGTGCAAGCAGCTTCCCTAAACACGTTACTTGCAACTTAGCAACATAAATGCCTCTCTAACTTCAGGATAATTCAGAGGACACTGATTTGAGTGTAGTAAATTGTTTCCTGCATAAAGCTGTGCTTTCTGGACAGTATAACTTTCTGGACAGTATAGGAAGCCTATCCTGGGTACTGACTGGAGTCAGGGGAGGTGAACGCATTCCCTGTTGCCACCTCCTTTGCCTCAGAAACAAGAACCCAGGATTTCTGACTCTTTTTCCCATGTCTCATTAATCAATCTGGGCAGCTGTCCTTTTGTGGGGAACCTTGATACACAGAGAGATTGCAACATGGTAGGAGTCTATTTCTGCACTCTTTCTTCCAAGGAGCAGTAGAGCTGGTTTTGATGTGAATTGTTGTGCTGAGTATGTGATGATCAGGCTCTTTATGACACGGTTTCTCAGTGAGCTAAAGATTTTCAACAGAAAAATTAGCTTATTCTTAACCTGGCCTTGTGGGCTGAGAAAATTTGCATTTTACAGACCTTTTATCTCGATACAAGTGTTGACATAGTACTAGGATTTTTTTTTTTCTTTTCAAAATAGTCATACAAGTTGGGGAGTGAGGAATTGCCAACCGTATTTTAAAGGAGCCGTAGCCATGGTAACTGAGGTACCTTCAGTTACCAAGGTAACAAATGCAGCTCAGCTGCCTTGCTGTAAAGCCAGACAAATCTACTCATGATCTGTTGATTTTAAGATGCTTTATAAATTGTTGAGCTATTTTAGGCACTTAAATCCATAAATCAAAATGTCTGTTAAAATGACCAACACATTGTACTATTTATGAATTATTCACCCTATTATTATTTCACCAACTGCATTTTTTTTTTCCCCTATCGATGTATCTAGGCTTTTTCCACTCCTAGTTTTTCTTATTTATTGTTTAGAAAATGGTTCTTCTATTTGAAACAAATGATTCATATTATTGCTGGTTCTAAATCTTACTCATTGGAGAAACCCTAGGCCTCTTCCAATACCCCCTGCTCCAGGCCAGCAGTCTCTATAAGGAGCTTTATGTACTTCTGCCCTGAAACCACAAAATATGTTTCACTAAAAATTTGCTAATGAATTAAATCAATACAATTTGGAATGAGTTCCATCTCAAACAATCAATACAGGCCCAGTGATGTACAACAGGCAGGCAGGTAAATTGGTCTAAATAAATTTACAATTGATTTTACTTTTAAAACCAAATTAGTACATTTATAGTCTTACCAAATAAGATCAACTGCAACTTATGCAAACAAGCATATTCCTAGGTTTGTCTTTTCTAATACTAGTAGTGGACCTGTTACTATTTATAGGTCAGTAACTTTTATTCCTGGGATAATACGCACAATTTCTTGGCCCAAAAGCACGGTTTGCCTATTATTAAAACAGGTCACATTTATTCAGGGTTTCCCCTTATTACATTGTTTTCACTAATAATTTGTGGTAGCCTCTGCTCATTAGCAAACACTTAAAGATTACATGATTCAGTGTACGTTGTGCAAGAAGTTCACACACCCGTGTCCTGATCCGGATGTGCAGTGAAGGCCAGGACCTGCCTTCCGACCATGCCTCTGGTGGCATTGCTAGCTTGGGTGGGTGCACCAGCACTCTGGGCCTTGCTTTGCTCTCCCCCATCTGTACTCCCCACTTTGCAGACTTTGCCACTGGCTTGTATGCACAAGGAAAAGTAGGCCCTTGTAGGAGAACAGGTTTTCGTCCAAGTGGAGCGTTGTGCTGAGACTCTGAGCTGCTTGACTCTGGAAGGAGGACGTACTGTAACGTGCAGTCCGATTTCATCAGAGCTGCATGTGCATAAAGAGCTTGGATCTGGAAGGGGCGTAGCCATGATACTGTGCCCAAGTCTGTATGATCTGCTGTTCCTAATCTGCTAATTTGGCGGTATTTCCCCTGCACAGATGACTCATTTGGGGACATGCAGCGGGCATATCACTGGGAGGGGAGCAAAATCTAGCTCTTCAGAAATATGCAGTGCCTACTACATTCATTTCTTGTGTTTATAGCTGTGTTGTTTCAATAGTTAATGCAAAATCTTACAATCTGAAACCGAGTAAGATTCTGAGTTAATGAAGAGCTGAGTTGTAGAAAGTTGCCTCAGATCTGTTTATTTTGAGTAGTGGTGTTAGCAGTGCTGTAGGAGTGGCAAGGCTAAGAAGCTGCCTTTAAAAACCCATAGACACCTAGGCAGATGTCATGGGATTTAACATAGCCATTGGATTTTGAAGGTGCTTGGCTTATTTTCCCCGAACAACATAAGCTTACTTATAAGTGTGATGTTACGGTCCTCTCAGTATTTTTTGTGTAATGACCATTAGCATGAGTCATTCTTGCTGCTTGCTCAGAAGATCCTGTTAATTCTTCACACGCATACACAACTCCCATTAGTATTAAAGATGAGCAAATCAGGAAATAGGTCTTGCTTTAACCCTAGGTTTTTGGCATATCAGATGAGACATCATTCTTACAAATCTTGGAGTGGGAAACACTAAAAGGTATATTTTGTACATCCTGCTGCAACTGGGTGGCCTTTCCAGGGTTATTCAAGGGTTTATAAGGGGTGAACTTCCCTTCATTTAAGGAAGAATTCCAGAGTGGATTTTTTTATTATTTTTTTTTAGCCTCATCGTGCTCTTTCATCCCATAATTCCTATTTACATGCTGCTTTGTTTTGCTCAGCTTTTTCCCTCCTTGATCAAAATGCCCTTCAGCTCATGGTAAACCACTTTTTTATCTCTTTAGTCAGTTGCTTAGCAAAGATGGATATATTAAGTTGGTTCAATCCATCTTCTTAGTTTCAGATATTCCAGCCCACAGAGGTATCTTTTGGTTTTAGTGATGATTGCCTTAAAAAATAAGGATGGGGAATGCTGGGATCTCTTCAAAGCTCAGTTTAGATTGAAATATTTTTAATTTGATTATTAACCCTTTCCCTGATATTTGAGTTGAAGCTTAAATGTTGTTGTTATTGATGGGGATAATTTGGTATCATGCACAAACATGTTTAAATTGATAGCATGTTATAAGGATTTTACTTTTCAATACCACAGTTTAAAAAAAATCTAATTAGTCTGCCGGTTTGTCTGCCTTTCAAACCTACTCAACAAGCAGCTCCAGTACAAGATGTTCTCGTCTGCCGCAACTGACAGATACGCTGCACTTACCCAGCCTTCCCCATCGCCTGCCAGACAGGGAACTGCATCAAGATAGTTGAGCTGCCTGAACAAAAAGAATATCTAGACTGATTCAGTGGCTCATGAATGCAAGAAGCATCATGCAATGCATTTATTACAGTGTCATATGCTCTTATAAGTGGACTTGAATTTCTGGCTTGTTCTCTGGGATTAAATATTTTCAACATTGACTAGAGGGTTTCTCTTCTCAGCTGTCATTTAGATTTAATGGTAGCCACATGGCTGAAATTTCCTGTCTGGGCTTTGAAAATGCCAACTGGCATTGTTAATTGGGAGATGTTTGGAAGTGGCCTGGTTTCATTAATCCCGTGGCCATGGACCCTGGATGTGATGTGGTCATTAAGGCTAGGGATCAAATAGAAGGTAATTGGGTCAAAGATGCGGAAGCAGAGAGGCATTACAAAGTAACACCCAGCTTTGTATTTTTCAAAAAAAGCTCATGTAGTAGAAGATGTTATGTCAGCAATTACTAAAAAGAGAGGTTAACTGCCGATCTGCTGAAAGGCAACACTTGAGTTTCCTTCTGCACCTGACACAATAAATTTTGTAACTGTTGATTTTTCTAAGTAAGTCATAAATGGCTGTTGGTTTGACTCATTAGGCCACAGTCTTGTAACCAGAAATTCAGATAAAGCTTCTGGTTTATCATAACTTTCTAGCATTTGGCAAAAGTGCTAGGAGTGGAAAACAATGTGGAGAACTAGAGTGTCTTGGCTAACGGTGAAGAGTTGTGGCCATGGGAACTGGAAAACCACCTTCCTTGATGTGCTGTAGCTAGAAGATCTGTCTCCACCACAGTCAGTCTCTCCTTGGCGTTGCCGTGGCTGCCTTATTTTGACCTTCCAACCTCCTTCTCTTTATTTGATTTGTATGTACATTCAGTTTCTGCATTCTGGGATCCCTTTCTCATCTGTGCATGTGTGTGTGAAAGGGGAGAAGTATTTGTTCTTATGTCCTTCTGCTATTTCAAATACAGAAATAGATTGGAGCCTTCTGAGAAGGCAGTAAATTCTTCTTACAATACCAGGGACGTGTATTGCTTGGTTAAAAAAAAAAAAGAGTGCTGATGCAAAGCTAGTCTGTATCTTGGAAGACAAAATGTTTTTGCTCTCTACCACTTTGAAAAAGATTACTATTGTGAGGAAGCAAACAAAAACAAAATGGGGAGAAGGTGGTGTATCTAAATGGTTTATAGTGGGTAACTTTAAAATAAGGCATCTCTTTCATTCTAGCAAATGAATTGACAGAAACTGTTGTCGGGCTTTTCTTTTTTCCTATGGGCACTGCAGCACAAATACTGAATTCTCTAAATTGTCCTCAACAGGAGCTTCACTAGTACTGCAGTGACTCTATCTCCTGTGGGAATACCTGCTGTAGCTTTCAGCTGGCTGGTTTGGTGGGTGGGTTACCAGCACGGCCCAAGCCTGCCAGCTGCATGGCTAGAGATGTTAATGTGTGTTCCCTGGCCAAAGCTTAAGGGGTGATTTTTACTGATAAGAGCAAGTGCTTTGAGGGAGGGGTTGTTTCTACAGGTTGAGTGCAAGACTATTGCAAACTTTCAGTCCTCTTGTTTCTTGCAGCCAATTTCCCTTTCTATTTATTCTGGGATTTCATCCTGTATATAGCTGAGTTGAGGAGCAGTGTGCATGTAAGTAGGAAGGAACAAGTGACGAAAATAAGGAAACATGACATTGCACTAATTAGCTCTCTGCTGCTTGGCAACAAATAAATACTACTTGGGAGCAACAGGAGTAAGACTGAAAGGAAAAGCAGGTAGCTAAACTAAGTTAGGATTTGACACAATTATTTTATTCTTTTTTAATCTATCCTCTGCTCCTTACTCTTTTTTTAAACTCATGAATAGAAGAATAAGGAACTGAGTGAGATTATTCTCTATCCTGGCATGTTTTCTTTGACAACATAGAAATTCCAAATAGTATACACTCAATAGTATATTGTCTTGTGCCATGAGCAAGGACTGCACACAGGTGGAGGTGTGATGAGATGTGGTTTTCCTTTCCAGAATGATGAAGATGTCTAGATACAGATTACTTCATTAGTGTGAAGTTTTGCTTGTCTATGGCTACCCAACCTTATTTGTTTGCTTGTTTTGATTTCATTTTTCCAGTAAAGCTTATTAGGTAAATCTGTATTCTTATGCACCTTGCTCAGAGAGAGCTCTTTGCAGAGCTTTCGTCTAAGTCTAAAGAGGAAAATTTGCCATATTTCTTCTCCCTGAAATCAGCAAGGTCAGGCTAGAAATGACTGGGTGTTCTGTGGCACTGGGAGAAACCGGGATATTAAATATAATTATTTTGGATATAACTTGCTTGAAAAGAGAGACTGTCAAAGTAGAAAGCATATTAAAATAAAACCTTCACCACCGTTTCACATAATCATCTAGAACATGCCGAGAGGATTACAGAGACTCCCTGCAGCCAGGTTTGTGCCCGATGGCATCTGCATCTCTCGCTGGAATGCCCTGAGCTGAGACTCAGCCCACCTCCCCCATGCTGCCCTAGTGAAGGATGCGGCTGGCTCTCCCTTCACACCCCTCATCCTCAGTTGCTCCAGTTGTTCCTTGCACCATGGAATTAAATTAGTCAGTTTTATGCCTTTACTGTTTGCAAGTGACACTTTAAATTTCAGTCTGCTAAAAACCTACTGCACAAAGTATGCTTCTGGCAGTTTTTGATATTAATGCTTTGTAGAATTTCAGATGTGTGAGGCTGCCTACCAGATGTCAGAAAATAGTGGCTTTTTTCATCCGTTATGATGGGCTTTGTTGCTTTAAATAAAAGAAAAGAGTGTGCGGGGTGGGGGTATGTTTGTGTAAAGAACATCAAATGCAACCAAACTACACTGAAGTTAAAGAAAAACTCTTAGTGGTTGGAAAATAATGCATTAGTGAGGAAAACAAAGCATTCCTGAAAGTGTTTTAGACCAGTGTTAGGTTTTGGTATTCAGTGGTCTTCTCTAGAAATCAGTTTTTCAGTTGTAAGGCCACATGGACAGCATATGTAGTTAGGAGAAGCAATTCTACTGGATTTGATGCTTCTGGACCCTTTTCCTGCTGGCACTGCAGGTCACACTCTTGCTGTTGGTTTCTGCACCTGGAGCAAGGAGTATGAGGCAGCAGGATTCTGAAGCAAAAGCCCAACTTGAAACTCTGTGTCTGAAAGTTCAGTAGTAGTGCTTATTGATTTATATTAATGCGGCCTGTTACTTTGTCTTGTCTCACACACTATTGGGTAGGTTCTGATCTGCTTACACAAACCTCAGTCCTGTGGAACTTATTTCTACAGTGTTGAGTCAAATTATGGAACTGGCCTCTCAGTTTCAACCAATAATTTTTTGCACTTGACTACGCATTGATTTTGCACCTAATTTAAGAGGGAGAATGGCAAGTAGTTGGAGAAGGGAGAAGAAAAAGACAATGTTCTGCTCCTTCTTCCCTAGAAATCACTGGCAAAGCCTAATAGTTTTGTGTTAAACAGCTTTTCCCATGAGCATATCTCAAAATGATTTACAAAAGAGATAGGCTAGCATTAATTGCCCTTTTGTGGATGGGGAGGACTGAGCCTCAGGAATCAAATTGGTTTTGTTCACTAGTGAAGTGTACATGCTTCTAGGAAATAAATAAATACAACCCAGAACTTAGTGTGGAACACAGATATGGCAAAAATGTCGCTTAAGAGCAGGTATTGCTTTTGAGCTACGATGTCAGTGAGCATTCAGGCATGACTAAACATGATTCATTAAGTCTGTTTCTTTGAAAATTCTGTTAAGATAGAAGTTGTTAATGGGGCAGAAGCCAGCCAACTTCTAAATAGCGGAACACTGTTTCTTATGATGCTTTTATTCATTTGCTGCATTAATGGTACAGCTTAATGGGGCAGTAGAAGAAAATGCAAACATCAGTCTTTAGTAGCCTTAGCCTGTTAGACATCTTTTGAATCTAGGGCCATTCAGAAAACAAAGTTCTGTTGTCCATTTCATGCTGTTTTTAAATTAGAACAAGAACACTCTTATGCACCTCCAAGGATGTTGTGTCTCCAAAAAAGTATAAGGCTTGCTGGCTTATTTTTCCCTGACTCATTATTTAAAGAACTGGTGAGACTGGTAAAAGATACAGGCTTCATGTCACAATTTCATTTGTAAGCTTGTAGCTTATTTAAAAGAGCGTAGTTGTCCAAGAAGTTGGTCAAGACATAGCTTTGGTTTTTATCCTCATTATGATCCTAAATTCAGCAGATTTCAGGAAAGCACTTTGTTGTGTTTAAGGCTGCATTCAGGGTGCAGCTGTCAACTGTGGGCTTAAAATTATGTATAGTGTGTATGTTTTATCTCCCCAGTGTCTACATCAGACCAAATTATGGTGACAAAGGAGGTTGGTGACGTAACAGGAATATCACAATTGAAGGTAATTGACCCCCACAGGAAATCAATTCCGAAGTAGCTATTAGTGAGTGGTGAGATTAGTGGGAGAGCAAGGACAAACTGTACATGCTCCCTGGCTTTATTCTGGGAAAATTCAAGTTTTGCTGGTGTGCAGAATAGATCTTACGGAGATAGTTAAAGACTTTGCAGACTGGATGATCACAATTTTCTTGGCAGGCTGTCCCTTTAACTTGGGCATCAAGATATTCATAATAGACTTCTTTGTCATAGAGGGTTATATTTGCAAAACAGTGCACACAGGGTTTTTTTGTTTTTGTTTTTTACACCTGGGAAAAGAAGTTGTTCCTTCTAAAGTGGCCAAAGAAAAAACATTATGGAGTTTGCCTGCTCCTTACACAGGACTATGTGGTTAGAAACATACAAAGAAAATTTAAGGAATGCTTTCTTTTGTTGTCAGTTTATTCCTATTCACATGGGAGAATAAAAAACCCATGTATGTCATTACTTTTGCAGTTTATCAGTATATAATTTTTAAAATCGCACCCCAGGGGAAATGACTTTACTCTGAAGTGACTTGCCTGAGTGAAATAAGAAGCTTCTTGCAGGGTCAGAAGCTACATGCAAGTCCTTGGAGTTCAGTGTTTTAGCTGCAAGACTATTATTCTTGTCATATTTTCCTCCTTTCAGAGAAAACATCCACCTAGGACAGAATCATTCTGTTGTTAAAATCAGCAGGTATTTTGTGGCTTGTTTCAGTGCTTAGAAAATTAAGCTTCTGGTGTCCATGGAGCACTGAATTGTGTCCTCTGTCCAAAGCTGTTTGCAGTCATTAGAACAGTTGTGAACCTTTCGTTATTGAGCCAGACTCACTCATAAAAACTCAGTCTGTAGCTTTTCCCTTTCTCAGTTTCTTGTTGTCATGTGTTTGACATTGAATTTGTATTGCATGGAAAGTTTATCCTTTCTATCTGTAATCAGTTAACTACATTTTGTAGCAGCTGTTGAAGTGATACCAAAAATACGAGTTGCTGGGGAGATGGGTCTCTTTGTCTAATGCATTGGGTGCATTATGTTGGTGATGAGTGAAAAGGTCAGGTGATTAATTTGGGATAAACCTGTGCTCAGTAATAGAGCCAAAGCTCTTGCATCTGCAAATCTGACAGGGAACTCTGGAGATCCCATGTCTATCTGTTGAAATGGAAATTTGATATCCTATGAGAACAGAACTAGCGGATGGCATTTGTCATTCTTTTGGGTAGGCTAGCAAGAGATTACAGAGGTATCCTTCTAAACCACTAACCAAACTTAGCAGCTTGGTCAGTTCCCTCCCTTCTCAAGAGCAGCTATCAAACATTTGGTTTTACCAGGCCTGAGGACTAGAACATCATGTAAGTCCTGGTTTCATCCCCTCTCCACTGCCTTTTTTGCCAGGGAGTATGCACTCAAATACAAACAGCCACGCAGAAATACTGGCCCTTCATAGTAGGGGAATACCTGTCCTTTTAAACTAGGTTCCTGACTCTCATGCTGTGGGTCTCCTGAGGTCAGAACATGATGTCCCATATTTATGAGGGACTGCCAAGAAATACCTACCATCAGTGAGGCAGGCAGTGAAATTCCTGGGCATGCTCAGGGCTGGGTAATGCCAGTGATGGAGGAAAGCAGCCAGTTTCTGGTAGCAGGGAGATGGGGAGTTGGCAGTTGTGATTTATGCAGGGGAAGAGAGAGGCAGAGTTAAAGCAAAGATACGTATACAATATGTGCTAACCAATTCCCACTTCACAGTCCATACAGCAAGTTGGCATTGTTGACGTCAGCTTCAAAATATTGGATGTCATGTGCTCGTAGGTCTGTGCAACAAAGATACCTGTATCTTCCTCTGTTGTCCTCCATTTTATGCTGAACTGTATGCTCTGGAGAGAACAAATGCTGCAACAGCAGGTTCGTAGTGTCATTCAGACAGGTTTTGGTTATGCATGCAAAGTCCAAGGCCTTTTTCTTTATTAGGTTACAGCTGGCATTAGTTTTTCACTAGCCAAATTAGGGCATTTGACAGCAGGTAGCAGAAGGCAGAAACTTCATAGCTAATACTTTGCCTGTGTACCAATCATCTCAATAAACTAGGAGAAATATCTAAGCTTAATAGCTCTACCTGAGCTCATGTATCCTTTTTCACTAATGAAGCATCAGAACAGTCTGCACTGATCTTCCACCGAGTCAGAGGCAAGTCAACCCTCCTAGCTCTTACCTGGAGAAGGCCTGTGTTTTCCCAGCATGCTGTAGCCTTGTTAATCCTTGTTAAATTGGAATTGGTAATGATGTGGGGAGGAGAGGTCATTTAAACAGGACCAGAACTGCTGCAATTTTATGTACAAAAATGAATATTTGACAGTGGAAGCAGCAACCCCTCAGCAGTCCTCAGACCTCCCTGACCCCATCTCTCGACACAGAGGTTCAACCACCTACCCCTGATCCACAAATTCTCACTTCCAATGCCTTCTGCCTGCCACCGTGCACCTTCTCCCAGCATCCTGCATATTTGCAGTTATTGTCACAGCAAATTGATGTCACACAGTGATGTGAGAAGTTCTGCATTGGATAAATTGTTGTGTGACTCCATTTGACAAAAATGTTCTCTCCTTAATTTTCCTTGAAGCCGCAGCAGAATTTCTAGCAATGTGGAGTTTGGCGTGGGAGTGACTAAGAGCTAGAGGGGCTCAGTGTGGAATTGAAGTGGTGATTTCTGTGCAGTGGGAGCAGCAGAGAAAGGTGGGCTATCTGTGAATGTGCTCTGGAGCAGTGGGTATACACAAGTGGATTGGAGTGTAAATAAGTGGTGGGACATAACCTGTTTGCTTGTTTGTTTTTATTATAGCTAGAAAAGCTGCATTATCTTTTTATGTGAGTCTCATGTTTGTTCTCAGTTCAGCTTCCTGACAGGAAAACAAACCATGGCTGGATTGTGTTTTGCTCAGGGCTGTGTAATTCTGAACAATGACATACACATTCAAGCACTGTGGTATGTACACCTGGCGGCCCATGTAGCACGCTCGCACTGTTCTTTGAAGAGCTGTTCTCTGCTGCTAAGCTATAGCATGTGTAGCAATAAAAAAAAAAAACCCTCTTCACGTGTAATAAAGCAGTGAGCAGGCCAATTAAAATGGGAAGTAAGCTCACCAAATAGTGGAGTAATAAAAAATAATCCAGCTTGCTAGAGAAGTCTACAGTAAAGAAATTGCCACCTGGTAACTCTGGAGAGAGGTCTTCTGTGTATGTACTAATTTTGTCTTTCTCCGTGCTTTCCTGTGTTTAATTGTGATGGGGAGCACCCATAGCAGACCATTTATGTACTATGAAGCAGCTAGTTTTATTTGAGAATGTTTAGGGAAAGAGACTTTATGTTTCCAAAAGCTTTTATGTGTTATGTTAGGTGAAAGAAATCCTTATGCAGCCCATTTAAAAAAAACCCAAACAAACAAAAAAACAACAGAGCTTTTATCCTTTCCGCATCTTTATAGATTGGCAAGACATTGTAAGGATCCAACTGAGTATCACAGCAGTGAAGCTGCTTGGCATCTTAGTGCTTCCTATGCTCAAAGCAATTTATATGGATTTAAGTGAGTGTTGACAAACTGATCCTTACAATTTACTTTTGAGATTTGCTGGAAAAGAACTGTTACCTTAAGTGACAGATCAGGAAAAAGAAGCAGGTGAGAGGCAACACTGAACCCTGGATTAAGGGAAAACCAGGAGAATCCAGCTCATCTTCTATTGCTTCAGACAGCCTTGCATTTTATTTCAGTTCCTGGTTTTAACACCACACAGCTGCACTTAGAGTCTAAACACAGGCAACCAGATCACTTACTAATAGCAACACATCTTTGGACCAGCTAAAATCACAGGAAAATTGCAAAACAGGATCTCAGAAAAAGTTAACATCCCCAAAATCAGTAATCACAAAAATCACAGAAAGTCATAAATCTGCCCTATAGGGTCTGCAGTAAAAACTACTCTGAGCTTTGTGTTAATGTCATGCCCTGTAAAACTAGAAGGACTGAAAGACCCACAATGGGTGTTTAGTGATCTGGCCTGCACAAATTACAGTGTCTCTATAATTACAGTGTTTTTCCCTACAGACTGGGCACTTTGAACATGTATTAAGTGTGCTGCTGAAGTGCAAACTGTGACTTGTTTGTAAGTTATTTTCTGGCTTGCTAAAGGAGTCATCTTAGCAGGAGCTTGTAAGTGTTGCTTATCCTGTTGAGATTCCATTTCCTGGACCCTTATAGTTGGAATTGCTTTTACAAACTGTTGCATTATTAATATGCTTGTCTTGCTCCAGGAAGATATTTTTCCAGTGTAAGATGAAGTCTAGGTGTCAGGCTTTCATTACTATTTTTGTTTTGTTTTGTTCACTGTAAGCTGCTGCTACTATCTGGCATTTTAAGCTTTTGTTTTTCATCATTAAATGTGCATCATCTGCTGGAACTTAAGTCTTGATGGGTGGGCTACTGCAAGTACTCTATTGTCCAAGCTGTTCAAGCATGTTATCATCTACATATGTACTGCTAGGTGCTGCACTCCATATGTGCCTCCCTGGATTTAAATTAAACTTGCCCTCCAGTTGTTATTATTCCAGAAAAGCAATGAAGACAAAGTATATTAAGACTATTGCTAAGATCTATAGCAAATTTCCTTTGTTATTGACAAAATAACTACTACTACTACTTAGTAAATGCACATGGTGACAAACCTTGACAGGAAGAACATCTCTAGAGAGATGAGTTGGAAGAGAAGCCCAGAAAAGTGAAAAGCTGTGCTGTGCTCATGCAGCAGGGGGTTAATGGCAGAACCTGGTAGTATTCTGAGCTGGCAGGACAAGAAACTTAGACGTCTGGAATGCATTTAGTTAACAGCAGTTGCACTATTTTTTTAAGTTTGCTGTCATTAAAATAGGATTTAATCTGAGATAATGTGGCTTTTTGTGCAGAAAGGAGGGAGAGTTATAAATAACAATTTCTTGCATTATACTGCACCTTCTCTCCATGGATATTGAAGCACTTGACAGATTAATTAAGATACATGACTCTCATCATCAAAAGCTGTTGAGTTACCAAAACCCTAATGACTTCTGCATTTCATCTGAGCAGCTCTAGGTGACAGGGAGTGCCCTGAACCCATTGCAAATGCAAAGAAGGGTTCATTGGTATAAATCTACTTGAGTATATTTAAATCATAAAGGTGGTTAGTAATGACTCCGCTCGCAAGTGGTGACACGCTAAGCTGTGGTAATATGATGGTTTGGAGGCACGTTCAGATAATCACACTGCAATAAATGTCCTTTTCCAGAGAGAAACAATGGATGCCAAGTAACTAAAGGCCATATTCTAAAATTAGCTTGCCTCTGGTTTCAGTCTGGCCAAATTTTAAGGTTGCACCCAGAACACTAGAGGATACTCTTAGCTTTTCTCCTGCAATGGAAGCTGAGTTTTTGCTGGTCCTAGTACTTAAGGATGAGTCATTCAGAAAATTCTGGCTTTGTCCAAATTTACAGGTGGTGGCAGCCCCAGAAATAGAATAAAAGATTTGAGGGTGTTAGCTGCGGGAGCTGGGATTTTTGTAAGTGAACCAAAGTGGATTAGGAACCTAAAAGTCTTCCCAGCTAAATGGGATGGGGCATGTGATTTCTGAAGATTCCTTGCAAAATCTGACTCCGTATAACTTTGCAAGATGCAAATGGATGCATTCAGGTGTTTTGAAATAATGGCTGGAATCTAATCTGAGAAGGCAGTCATGCATTTTATTCCTCTGTATCTGCACGTGCTTTCTGTGGCAGACTATGAATAGCTACTTCTTGGATGTCGTTTTCTAAAGGTTTTGTGAGAAAACTGGGCTGGGAATAGCACCAGCAGACAGAAACATCAAACATCTTCTCCAGCATGTAGTGAAAGACTGAGTGACATACCAACATGGGATTCCAATTGCCCATGAAAGGATACCTGCTGTGGACAAAAAAAAACCCAAGCGAAAAGGGTGGGGGGGAAGCTCAGTTTGCCCGGGTAGCTGATGATCAGCATTACCAGGAGTTTGTGCGTGCATTAGAGGGAGAGTGTGTCCTAAGGTCTCCAGAGCTGTCATGAAGGAAGTGTCAGGGTGCCCAGGCAAGCAGAATGCACAGAAGGGGATCTGCAGGGTTGCCGCTCTGGCATAACGGTTGACTAGAGTTGTCAGTTTGGGGTAATGTGATGTATGCATTAAAAAAAAAAAAAAAGCCACAACAAAAAACCTCCATAAAACCCCTGTCAGCAGCAAACACTTATCTCTAAGCCTCGTACACAATATGTGACACAACTATTTATATTTTTAATGCCAACATGTCCTCCCCTCTCCCCCCTGCTCATGCCCCCTTCTTTCCTGTCCCCTTGGCCATGTCCATGGAGAACAGCACTCCCAACTGGCTTGCATCTGTCAGATTTTCCTGTCCTGGACTCCCCTTCCCTTTCTGCCATTTGTTTAAGTTTTGATCCAGGGCAGTTGGAAGCCTTGCCCTTCACATGCCATTTCAATGTGCCAGGGACATAAGATATGCTGCAGGCTTAGGGTATGATCCAAAGCCGTTTGGCCTTTTGGATCAAATCTTTCTGTTTTAAAAACTGGCAGCAAGGCTGGGGACTCTGTGCTGAGCAAGCGTGGCTTCAGGTCACTGATTTATTTGTTTTTATGAAGTACTAGTCCATGTAGCTGTGATGGCAGTAATCTCTCAGGCATGTTGGCTTTCTCAAGGAGAATGCAGACAGAAGACTTTTTAAACAAAATATTTTCTCCCTTTTCCTCAACAAATTGTGTATTGCAGGGGGGGAGAAAAAAATTAGCATCCAAGTTACAGCCAGGCGAACATGGCTGCTTTAGAAGGATGAAGAAAATAAGGAGCAAGAGCCAGGAGCCTTGGAGCTCTGAGACTTCTGAGAGCTCCCTCGGAGCTTGCTGTTCCCTTGTCTTTCTCCAGGTCCTTCCTTATCACAGTCCCCTTTTCTTCTCAACTCCTTACACTTTTGCTTATTAGGAAATGGTTCTTGCTTCTGTTATTTCAAAATATGGCCCGTGACCTTTCTCAGGCTTTTCTAGGTGCTTCCCAAAGAGGAGAGGTCTCATTGCTGTGGTGTGGGAAGCCAGAACCCAGAGCTCAGATTAGCAGCCTCTGGGGCAGCCTGCATGTCCTTGTCACTGTGAAATGGGACTTCTGTCCCCCTTCCCCAGCCCTGCTGGGGTGGTATGGCAGAGCTCGCTCATATCCTTGGGGGACAGAGTTACATTAACAGGACTTCTGGAGATATCAAGCATCCCCCATGTGCTTTAGCAGAGCCGTAGCAGTGTGCTGTGGGGCTGGTTTTGAAGCAGCTCTGAGAGCATCCTGGCTGCTGTAAAGCAGCAGGAGTCGTCTCTGGTACCATTTGCCCGTGTCTCCCCAAATCCAAGCAACTGCTACTGTTCGTGTTGCATCTTCAGGATAGACAGAAGAGCCTTTTCCTTCTTAATTACATTTAGTCAATGTAAGAAAGACCAAAGGAGGCAGGAAACCCCCTGGCTTGGCTCAGAAATCCTGCAGCCAGGCTCTCTGCTGCAGTTCTCCTGCCCCTTTCTACAAATCTGTCTCAGGTATGATATGCAGTATTTTCCTCTTCTCTGACTTTTGTACAGATTGCCGATGACAGCAGATTTTGCAGTACTTCGGAAGAACATCTTTCCTCCCTTTTCCTTCCCATCCCTGTCTTTTTCTATTCCAACAACTGGGGGTCCTGAAGGAGTATTGAAGGAAAACAGTTATATTTTTTTCTTATGTAGTAAGACTGTTTAGTTTTCTTCATTTTTCCATTAGCTGAAGCCCCAAAATAACCCAAATAATTTAAAATAAATAAATAAATCTTAAATCAAATCATAAAAGTATTGCGGATAGATATTTGGCATAGGCTATCCACATCAAAGATGATCAAAACCATCAGAATAAAGAGGAGAAAGTAATTGCTTTCATTTGTCTGTGCTATTCATATGAATGTCACGGATTAATACATTTTACAGGATTTGGAAGGCTTTCAAAAGCCAGTATTGCAGTGGGATCATCCCTATAGCAATATCTCAAAACAGCTGTTACTAGAGAGTGGATGAATAACGTGAAGTATGTTTTCTAATTAGCTTCAAGTTTATCTCTGTTCTACCTAACCACCTCTGATATTCCATCTCAGCATTAAATGCTTCCTCAGAGTGATAAGGGCAGAAGAACTGAGCAATTGCTTATCTAGTGAACACATTTTGGACTTGCACTATTCTCCTCTCCTATATTTATAGTAACTCTTTTCTACATAAGTAGCAGATCTGTTTCATTTTAGGAGTAGATTTTCATATTCTGTTGCCTAAAGCTCTTGCAGGCGAATACGAACATTCAGTTGCTTTCCCAAAACTGACTTGAATGCAAGGACTTGAATGTTCAGCTATCTTTTTGCATTCTCAGCTCCCTAGCAAGCACAGGTACTATTTTTACATGTAAAAATGAGTCTGGTGTATTAAAACAATAAAGACATATTAAAGCTAAGCACCAAACCCTAAATTCTTCTCTTTAAAAGACACTGTTGCAACCATATGGACGTCACTGAAAATTGACCAGTAATGTTACTTGACAGCCCCTTCCACTTCCAACAAAATGATCATGAAGTAGAAACCCATTTATGAAACTGCTACAGTACGCATAAAAGACCAAGACCTATGAACTGGATTTTACACACAGCAATATGAGGCACCCAACTGACAGAAGGAATATGTATGACACTTGTAAAATTTCAGGTTCACCTTGCTTTGGATTGTCATGCTGGGTGTACACAATGAATAAGGACTTCTGCAGCTTTTGGCCAAAATGTTTCTGCCATTAATGAGGCAGAAACATTGCACCTCACTTCAGTATGCAAATTAGACACCAGTGCACATAATTTTAGATATAATTACTTTTTAGTGCATGTTTAAATTCACTGTTCATATTGTGATACTATCCTCCCTGGTAATGTGGTGTCTATCTCCATGATATTAATAAATGCAAAGATATATTCTAGAGTATTAAACCAAGAATAGATTTTGGTTTTAAAAGCAGATTCCATTTTGAAAATTCAAAGCCCTTTTTTAACTTCAGAAAACTTTCTTAAGCTTTTTTTGAATTGAAACATACATAGAAGTTTGTATTGAAAAGTGTGTTACATAGAAAATTAGGATGGTTCTTTTGCTATGAAACCAAATACGGGAAAGTCAGCATTTATTCTTGTAGGTTTTCTTTTTCTGACCAAAGCCATTCTTCTTATTATGTTTTACTAATTTTTTAACCTGTCTTGAATGGCAATTTTGACATTGACAGAGTGCATGGGGCATCTCTAAGTGACACCAATGTACCTTCACAATGAAATTGCTTGGAGAGCAAAGATTTTTAAAGGGGTTTGAGGAGTTTATAATCTAAGATGGGGCAGGGGTGTTGGGAGTGGGTTATTTGTGGTAGTTTGGGGGTCTTGTGTGTGTGAGTGGAGCTTCACTGCATTGGCTTATACTGGCTGACGACCTGATCTGGTACACTAGAAGATTTACTGATAAAAACTCATCCTCAGTCAAGCTTTCCTATTTTTGCAGTGTCCAGTGAGTAGGGTAGAAATCACTGTTTCCCCTCTGCTGCCTCTCTTTATTCTAGAATTTGGGCTTTTGCTAAATATATAGTGGTCAGCATATCTTACCCTGTATTTGTTATCCTCTTTCCTTCCTTATACTTCCTTGGGTTCCCCTTGGTCTTTTGTGCCAGCCCACTGGGTCTGCTAATCATAGTGTTGCTTTCCCTCAGTGTTCCCAGTCAGACTTTCTTGCTTTGAGAAAGTGCTGCAGCAAAAGTTGTCCTTGCTGCTTTAATACAAGGTTCAGTAGTGCTGTGATTTCACTTGGCTTTCAACACCTAGTTAACAGTCTGCTAAACATTTCAGAACATGTAATGTAAAACTGGTGCTGGCAATATCGAAATGCCTTTTTAATTAGAAGCAAGGTGCTACACTGGGCAGTCTAGGTGACAACAGAGAATGAGTTTGGAAATAAATACGTAACCTTCAAATTTTAGAAGATGTCTTGTATTCTACAGGAATATTAAGAATTCAAGCTAGCATTGATAGTTTTCATCTTAACTGGCAGGTTTAATTCTTACGGTTCAGAATATATTTTTAAGTCCTTACATGGATGTCATTGCTAGTATACTTGGAGGTGGGTTGAGTTTCCAAAAGTTATTGATGTCAAGCCATTTTGCCAGGCTGAGAACACAAATTCAATGACTTGTTTTGTCTCTAGACAAACTGCAAAAGACAGAGTCTAGATTTTGCAAGAAACTCTAGACTGCAATGACCTTGGTCATGAACCTCCCTAGAACAATGGAAATGAGTTCTTTTAACAAGGAAACAAACTTGAAGTCATCCATCCCCTCCCCTTCTTCCCATGAATTATTTGGCTACTCAAGGAAGAAATTGAAGCACAAGTAAAGTACCATTTCCAGAAGTTAAATATTAGAAGTCTAAAGACAGCAGTAAGTAAATGAACTGAAATGAATGTAGTCCATTTATTTAGAGTTGCTGAAGTGTAGTATTAAGTGGAAGTAAAAACAGATTTTCTGATTCTTGGCCTTGTGATTTAATGACAAGATCTTGTTTCCTTGAAGTACATAGAGATTTATTTATATTTATGTCTGTATGTCTGCTTCTATGTACCTTAGAAACAAAGATATGTTCCAAATGCAACCATGTCTAGAATGTGAACCTGCGCTGCTGTGTTGAGGTCATCCTGGGTCTGAAAAATGTTTATGAGATGCCAAATCACTGTGGCTTTTTAAAAAAGAGCTCTCCATCCCTTCCCGTACATGAAATGGGTGTGTTTTCTGAAGAATACAACCCAGTCTGTTACTGTGCCATCCTGCTCAAAGGAACAATTAGGGCCATCACTGGCTGCTATATACCTTTGAGTCTCCTTGAGTACTGTCTTTAATACCTTCTTGTTACTTTGTGTGTGTGTGAACTTCTCTTAAAAAAAAAAAAAAAAAAAAAAGCTGGTTAATTAATGGTATTTTAAATTACCTGAGGTTAGGACCCAAGAAGCAATGCATAATGTCCTCTTTGATGCTACCCTCCTTCTCACTTCAAGATCCTTCTCCCCACAAAAGCCTCTAATGAAGTAAGTATACAGAGTCAGTCAAAGTGCTGGGCCAAGACTCAAATGAGTTAAAGGTTTTTTCACAGCTCTGCCACAAACTTCCTTCCTGCAGTGTCTCAGCCTTTTTCAGTACTTATTGGTAAAATGTGATTCATACTACTTCTGTTTTTCTTACCTTTTGACAGGCCTAACCAGACTTTACTAACCAGACTTTAAACTCTAGATATAGTGCCTGTCTCACTATGTCTTGCTATGCTTATAACTGCATTTATCACCTGTCTGGAGAAGACATTGTCAATAATAAATGCAGAAGCTCATGGTATTGCCATTGCAATAAAATGTCTCAGTCATGTTGGTGGAGGGCTAGATTCATGTCATAGGCAGGGTTGATGGTGGAGGAGGGAGAAGCAGGCGAAGAGCTAGGGAAAGGCTCTACTACCTGTAGATGGAAGCAAATTACATACTGAGAAGTTGTTTACATCTGAAGCTTTTTGTTACACTTTCATGATATGTTATCATCAGCCCTCAAAAATACACTCCAGACCTTTTTGGCTTTCAATGCTTTGAGCTTTTAGGACAAGTGCTCTTGCAAATTAAAACTAGTTCAAGAGAAAAGCTTAGATCTGCTCTTGGCAACAGGATTTCGGAAAGAACTCAAGCACTCCTTCTAGCAAAAAGGGAACTATAGCCAAGACTTGCAACTGTGCTGTCATCACTTCTTATATCCAGACAGTTTCTATGATACTCATTGTTCTTTCCCATTCACCATAGGGAGAATCAATAATAATCGATACGAGTTAGTGTTTGCAAGCATTTTAAGTTTTTTTGCATATTGAATGACTAGGAAAGAAGGCCATTACAACAAAGAATAACAAACATCACCATAATACTGCCCATGTTTCTTGGACTGCTTCAAGGAGTCCTCTGTTTAAAAAAAAAAAAAAAAAAGGATAGCACAATATGAGTCTGACAGTGACCTGTGGTTTTTCCATTGACATGACATTTCTGTGAAATTATATGTCCACAAGAAGTAGATCCAACAGATAAGTCACAAACATGGTGTGTTCCCTTGAAGAACAACTGCACTGGTCTTCAGCATACGCTTTGTGTACTCTTGCCTCCTTCCTGTCCTTTCCCTTTTCTCTTGTGCTTGTGATGTCAGTATGAAACCATGCCTTACCATGGCTTTATATCGTGGTTTTGAATAGAATTGGTTTCTTCAGAAGGTGAGGCAAACAGCTACATTTTTTGCTGAATATCTGTAGACTGCAGTAAAGATGGAAGACTAGCTTCCCGCGTATTACAAATCAGCCTAGTTCCACTTTCTTCAGCAATCACAATAATTTAAAGAAGAGCAAGTGTTTTTTTCTCCTTAACTTTCTGTCATAAATGCTGCTGAGTACCCAGATACACTGCTGTCCTGAAGACTAAGCTCCTTATTTGGTTTCAAGGAGGGGGGAATGTATCTTGTAATGTCTCTTTCTTTTTCACCCATGACTGTAAACAGGTAATTTTTGCTCCTAATAAAATCAAGATTTTACAAGCTGTGCTAGAAAACTTGACAAGATCATCATAAATTATCAATTTCATTAATGAAAGGAGTGTAAATGTAGATTTTTTGGGAACGGTAACAACCAGGAGGCTGTCCTGATGTAAAGGGGTTCCAGCACACTGCTAACCTAAGTTTAGAATTCAGGTTTTTTGCTTAGAAAAAATCACCTGTTCATGGAAACTTATCCGAGTCTGGGAAATGCCCTGTGAATGGGAGGTGGTAAGAAATTGTGGCTCCTTGGAATATTTTGCCTCTAAGAAACGCTCAAAATACAGGAGATCAAAGCTGTAGTTGTATTATTACTATATTATAATAATAATGGTATGTTTTGTATCTTAATATAAGATGACCTATTGCAGATGGACTTGAGGTCCATCCAGTATTTATACCCAGAGGATTCTACCTGCTTGATGCTCCCAACATCTTTTGGAGGTGGCTGTGCTCAGATTTCATTGGAAATTAGCTCTTTCCGAAGAGACTGTGGCATTGTTAAATTCAAGACACACAGGCTTCTTGTCAAAAAGGTAAGGAAGGGTTCCTGAGAGAATTTTCAAGAACCCGTTTGAAGAAGGAAAGGGGGAGTGCTTCTTGACCGAAAAAATATAAGCTGTCCCAGTTAAAAAGGAGAAGTGGAAGACAGAGGTAGAAAAAAAGACTTATGGGATGTCAGGAGCAAGTTGATGAGGAGCTTAAGAGAAACTGAGGACAGGCAAAGGTCTGAGCTACAGTCAGGGAAGCTTCTGCAGAGTGTGAGCAGGCTCAAAACCAGGGTCAAAGTAAGGGGCTTCAGAAAGAAAAGTAAGCTTGAATTTAGTATTGCTAGTTGCCAGTGGAAAACAAAGGCAGCTTAATGTGCAGGGCAGAAGTGGACTGAAACAGTAGAATAAGACTTTAAGGAAGTAGGAATCAAAGAGTGGAAGAGTGCAATGAAAATGACAGAGGAGCAAAATTCAGTGAGAGACTGAGGAGATGAAGGGTAGGAGATGATATCCATGTTGTGGCAGATTCAGAGTAGGAGCACTGGAGGAGTGTTTGGAATAAAATGAAAATAGAGAAGTTGGCCAACACAGCAGGATATGTCTTGGGCATGGTTGGGGATACATGGGGAATGCTGGTGCACAGATTTGGGGAAAAAATTCAAAATGATAGGTTTAGGAAGCAAACCTAATATGTTTACCTCACTTTTCATGAGGTTTATGCTTCTTAAGATTCTTGGAAAATTTCCATGTATTATCCTAATCATTTGCATAAAGGTATAGATATGCGTTAAACAGGAGCATGTAGAGAGTGGAGGAGAAGACAAAGAATAAGACTCTCAAAAAGTTAAAACAGTGGGAGAGGGGAGGGTGAGGATACAGAAGAACAAAAATGAAAATACATAACATGGCACAGTTATTGAAATAGAGGTAGAAACCTTTAGAGTTGCACATCTTTTCCAGGTGTAATCATCTTCATATAGATGAGAGCTGGCAAGGTACAAAATTATTGTAAGTGATTCTAAATGTGATTATCTTGACAGACTGATTATAGTTGATTGTGTTGATTATGGCTATTAAAATAATTTTTCTCTGATGAAAAAATATATCCTCATAGTTTAATTGCAAGTATCCAAAATGTAGATTTAACAAATTGTATATGCCTTCTGCTTAAAAGCTGTCTTTTAAATATGAGGAGGGGGGGAAACAAACTAATGCAAAACGTGATCGTTTGTTATAGGGTGCTTTGAAGCAACTCTTCTGGAGAACTTGTGTGCTTCCTTGCTCATCCCTGAGGTAGTGTAGGCTACATATCATTCAGAGGAAACATTCTGCTGTCATTTTGAATTAAATGCTTAGGTGGTTCAGGTGAGCCTTATAGGTAGTTTTACTAGAAAAAAATAAGAAATGTTGTGTTGTGGAATGTCTTGTCTTAAAAATAATTAAAGGGAATAGCTCATCTCTCATGTGAGGAAAGGCTGAGAGAGCTGGGATCATTTAGCATGGAGAAGAGAAGGCTCGGAGGGGACCTTTTTAATGTATGTGAATACCTGAAAGGAGGATGCAAATAAGACGGAGCCAAGCTCTTTGCAGTGGCACGCAGTGATGGGATAAGAGGCAATGGGCACACACCAAAACACAGGAGAGGTTCCCTTTATACCTCAGGAAACACTTTTTTACTGCGAGGGTGACTGAGCACTGGATAGGGTTGCTGATAGAGGTTGTGGAGTCTCCCACCTTGGTGATATTCAAAAGCCATCTGGATATGTTCCTGGGGAACTGGCTCTAGATGGCCCTGCTTGAGCAGGTGGGTTGGGCCAGGTGACCTTCAGAGGTCCCTTCCAACCTTAACCACTCTGTGATTCTGTGATTTGTGTACTCTGAGCTCTCCCTCGCCATATAAGTTGTAGTGACAAGCTGTGAGCTGCACGGTTTATCCCTGGGTGGGAGTTGGATGGTTCCCAACCTAGGAAGCTTTGAATTCATTCTTTAACTGGCTCATTGTGTGACAAGGGAAAATCTTCTGTCTTCAAGTCTGGAGCCTTGTTTTGCCAGGAACCACCCAAAGACTGTATCCAGGTGTAATTCCTGCCCTCAAAAAGTTTCAGTAAAATAAAGAATTGAGATGATGATTGGGAAGAAAAGAGAGAATGACCTGGAGATGGTTAAAAATCAAGATAACTGCTAAGATTAGAGCTAAGATTTCCTTTAAAAAGAAAAAAAGGTAATTTTGTATCACTTTTCTGCACTCAAATCTCAATTCTTCTTTGCAGCCTTTTTTCAAGTATTGTTAAATACACTATTGTGTTGATAAAGTTGGTGGCCTTCTACAATGGGGTAACAGCATTGGTGGATAAGGGAAGAGCAACTAACATCATCTACCTGGACTTGTGCAAAGCATTTGATACTGTCCTGGACAACATCTTTGTCTCTAAGATGGAGAGATATGGATTTGATGGGTGGACTACTTGGTGGATAAGGAATTGGCTGGATGGTCACACTCAAAGTGTTGTGGTCAATGGCTCGATCTCCGGGTGGAGACCAGTGTCCCTCAGGAGTGGTGTCCCCCAGGAGTCCGTATTGGGACCAGTATTGGGACCTTAAATCAGTCCTAACTATATTGTACAGCAGTTATTTCTCCCAGAAAAAAAATACATGGCAGAGTTCACTTGTCATTTACAGAAGAAAAGTTCACACAAATCACTGCAATTTTCCTGTATGAATCAAGAGCTTGAGTTTTATGAAGGTAATCCCTCATAAGGATGGAAGCTACTACATTCTAACTCTTTCTCCCAGGCTTATTGTTTTCTAACTGTGAATGTGCATTTTTTATTTTACAGCTGCTGTTTTTACATGAGGCTGTGTGTGATTGTATCCAAGATTAAAGAAGTGCCTGAGGTTTGTCATGGGACCGGGATTTATGTTGCATATGTTTTGAGATCTTTGACTGCAAGCAAATGAATTTTTTCCAAAGGATTTGAAAATCAGTGCTATTTTGCAGTGGTATCCAATGCATTCATTCAGACCGAGCTGTGGATCTTTCATTTTGAAAGGCTGATTGCCTTCTAAACGTCTTGTATAAAATGACAAATTCTTTCATTATATGTAGGTGTGTCTTAGTGCTGGAAATCAGGTTGGCAGTTCATTCTGTGGCACTTTCTTCTAAAAATTGTACCCTACATATTACCTCAGTGGCCTCCTTTGGGAGGGTAATTGAAGATAAAGATCTCACTCAAATTTCACAGTAGATGAAATGTTGGGAAAGGGAGAGGGAAGAGAAAGAAGTCACAGCTGAGTGTCTGAAATCTTGTAGCAAGTCTCAAGAAGCTAGTAGCATTTCCAGCTGTGTTTAATCTGACCGGTTATTGGAGTCAGTGTTTATGCCTAGCACCTGTGCAGTGTTACAAGTGGTCTGACTCTATCCCTTGGCTTTGAAAGTCCTTTTCTTTTGATGGGAGGAGCTAAAAAGGAGAAAAATGAGAAGAGAAAGGAAAGTGAAAAAAGATAAGGCAGGGAAAATGATGACTTAAAAGAAATGAAAGCTGGGACAGGTATTTCTTTGGGAAGAAAAATAAATGGCTTATGGACTAAAGAATGAAAATGTAGAATATTTTTATAGATTAGATACTACATGACAATGTTGACAGGAGGTGGGAGAGAGCAGACAGAATTTCTGAGTGTTTCTGTAATTCTTCTTTCATTCATGAATGTTTCCCCTGTGATTTTAAAAGTCTAGTATATTTTGTGTGTGTGTGTGTATCCAGTTTTAAAACATTAAATGTGTCCAAGTGACTTAGGAGTCTAAGAGCAATTTCAAGAAGACTTAGGTTATATTTCTCTGAGTGTTGGTGGGATTAGAGGTCTGCCACTTTGATAATTGGACTCTGATTCTTCCATTATTTCAGTGCTTCTAGAAAACATTCTAAATCTTTACAGAACTACTTACTTTTCTGTTTACCAAACTGCCATAATTTCCCCACAAATTTCTTTAAGAAAATGAAATAAAGTTGGGTTTTTTGTCCAAATATGGTTGGAATTTTCTAGGAGCTGGAAATGACTGGATTATGTAGAAGTTGTTTTATTTGGATGAATCTGTTTTCATTCAGAAATCATTCAGATCCTGGGCAGCTGGCACTGACTGAGTGGATTTCTATCCCCTCAGTTACTGCCTTGGCAATTAGCTCTATTTAGACTTCAGGAGTGTGAGAGCATAAGTACCTTAGTGATTTCTTTAACTATTTATTTCCCTTTCCTGCATAGAGCTTTAATTCTTTTTAAGTGATACATCTAGCTTGATTAATTCCTTTGAGCCATAACTTAGTAACTTAGTACATGTACATGTAGAGGATTATCTAACCCTATAAGCCATCTAGATCTGTATTTTCTTGGAGGCTTATGTTCCACTTTTTCCTTTTATGTAAGTTTTGATGTGTTGTATTTGGTGCATGTAATGGCACTTTCAAGGCCATAGGCCAATGCATTTTAATTAACTTTGTAACCAAAATATGCTTTTGAAAAAAGTCTGTTTGACTTTAAGACAAAATGTATAACAAGTTTCACCTTTTTCTTCTAAGCTGCTGAGTGAGCAGGGGGCTGGAGGTTCTATAGTTACCATCAATGTTTTCCTGTTGTTGCTGTCTAGAGAGCTGCTTGCATAACCATGTTTGTTAGGAACTGCTGACAATCCATGACTCCACCTGGAATCAATAGGAGCAAAAAATGTGTGGCAGCTCTGCTACTCAAACTCAGGCACCTTAAATATACGTCCATTTGAAGATGTTGTCAAAATGTTTCATTTACAGTATTTTTTGCTTGGCTGTTAAACTATGTGAGGTGAGAGGGTGAAGGGCACCGCAAATACCTGTTTAGATCCATGTTAGTTTGCATAGTGTCAGTTGATATAATAGTCTCATTTTTTAATAATTAAGGTGCTCTCAGCAAGGGTTGCAGGCTACAAGGGAAATTGTCCAAGCTTCTAAACAGTTATGACTTCCATGCGCAGCTAACTCCCTCCCATAAATTCAAAAGACCTAAAGATGAATACTAATTAGAAGAAAGTATGTGCCAGACACTCAGCTAGGGGAAAAGGAAATCATTCTCTTCCCTGCAGTGCTGCCAGGTTCACTTACATCAGATGAGAGTCTGACCAAATGTCCCGGAAGACAGTGCAATGCATATAGAAAATCAGCATAGGAAAGCCTAAACCTTGGGACCATAAGTGAATACTAAATCTGGCAGGAAAGCTGCCTTCAGAACTTCATCAGAAATGGCTTTATCACTGTAATTATATACCTGAACCGTCCAGGACACATCATCATGTGCAATAAATGACTGTAATCAGTGGTAGTAGGCAAGGGAGAAGTAATTAGTGGTGCTGAGTATATGGTTAAATAGCTCTTTCTTTTCTCCTCTGCCTATTGGTTCAAATTAATATTATATGTGTATCTTCTAAGATCAAATTACCTGAACTAATAGGTAACGTTTTCCCAATGAGCATTCATGAGCAGACTGTTGTTCTAAGGCAGACCGGAGACCATCAAATGTTTGCTAATAGAAAAGTTAATTTTGGAATGAAGTGTAGGTGTCTGTAACATCTGCGCATTCCCCTGACTAATGTCTTGTCGTCAGCTGATTCTCTGCAGACTTTGCCAATCGTATTTGTACTCCAAAGAACCGGCTGAGCAGACATACCCCAGCAGAAAACAGAACTTGGCTGCCTATTTTGCAAATTCTCTTTCATGGCATTGAAGTATCTTTAGGAGGAAATCACTCTGTGTGTCATCTTGTTCTCCTTACACTGGAATTCTGTGCCATCAACAGAGTGAAAGAAGGCTGTCGCTTCAGTCAGGCAGATTTTAGTCGTATAGCAGTTTTGCCTGAGAGAAGTTCCCTTTGATTCGAAGATTCAGTCTGCAACACAGTTGTGTACTAAACCATTTTAAACACCACAAACTACCCCTTTGCAGCGCGGAGAATGTGAAGCTCTATGACTTGTTACCAGCTGTGGGGAGCTTTGTATATGTAGATCATGCTGGTCCTCCTTCTGTACTGAGATTTGCAAGCCTGAGTTCAGAAGTCCATTTGGAAATAGTTGATGTACAATATGATAGGACAATTACAGGCAACTGACGTGTAATAGATGAGTATTATTTCACTGGGTTTCAGATTATCGAGTGGTTATTTCCATACCTTTCACTAAGTATTTTATGTGAAGGATGGAATGAAAGATGGTCAGCTCTGGGCATTACTGTGTAGACTCTAATCCTTCGGGTGTATGTATTCTAGCATTTGTTTCTGCAGTTAAGCAGCATTGTCATTTATTTTTTGCACCTTTGAACAGTGAATTCTACTTCCTTTCTAGTAGGTTCCCTTCCAGTAGATCGGTCCATAATTTAATGGAAAATTTTGCTGCATTTCAGTGGACAAATCACTACTGCATAGGCTCTATAAACAGCAGTCTATTTCTGATGCATTTGCTCTGAGCTTTGTGTGTGTGACTTACTGACATCCACAAGACCACTTCTCTTCTGCAGCACATACTGCTAATCCTGGAGACAGAAGCGGTTTGGGCTGTGCAGTACTTTGGTGGGATGGCATTAAGAAATGGCTTTAAATCAAGGAGTTAAAGCTTCCTTCTTATTCCCCTCCCTTTCCTTTTCAAGCCTCTCCTCCAGCGTACTCAGACACTTGGAGATGTACGAGTCCCTGAGGGTCTATGTCATCTGCTAAGGAGTGCTGACTTCTGCACCCATTTTAGGGAGGGACGAGGTATTCAGCTGCCTGCGGGGCTGCAGGAGAGCTCCCCTTTCCTCTGCTGTGTGTGCTGCGACACCCTTGCCAGGGGGCCCTAGTGGGGGGAGCTGTTTACTTCTTGCCGAAACTGCAGTCATTGCTGAATTATGAGTTGAAGAGTTCCCAGGAAAGAAATTTTCAGTCCCAGCTGGGACCTTACTGTCTAATGATGAAACTTGGTGTATGTCTTAAGACTATTAAGTTTGTTAATAGCCAGCTTTTCTGTTAAATCACTGCTTTACATTGTCTGAAAGCTATGGTACTGGAAGTATTACACTCTTGAGCAGCTTTATGATTGCAAGATAATGGGGCTGTCCAGCCAGTGTGTGTGTTTGCGTGTATCACCTGCCCTGGAATACATATGTTTTTGTTCTAGCTCTCCATGGTCACTGAACAACTTATGGTCTTATAAATAAACTGATCTGTAGATATCGTGATCATCTATTTCTTCTAGTGCTTTTTTAAGGCAAAACTGTGTTGGCTAAAGTAAATGCTTAAGAAATTATATGGGTTTTAAAGTAATCTGATTTTTACACATTTTTGTTACTAGTAAATCTAGTGTAGATTCAGGTTTGGTGAGTTTACTCAAAAGACTCTGTACAATCAAGCATTGGTCAGGGATTAGAAGGAAAGCCTGATCTGAGCTCTTTGAGGGGTTGCAGGCTTTGATTCATGTGCTTTCCACTGAAAATAACGCAAAGTGATTATATTCCTTGCAGTGCTTTGAAAATCTTACCTTAAAATTCTGCCCCAGAGTGATATAAAAGCTTTCAGACAGCAGAGAGCCTGAATTTGTTATCCATATGCCACTGAATTATTGACAAGTGTGGAAAATTGTTTGCCTGGGTATAGTGGCAATCCACAGTCAATAGGGAATTTGGAAACAGGTGATAAGACTTCAAAAAGGCTTTGATGTAGAAAAATCAGTTGTGTTTCTTTGCTTTTGTTATGGTTGCTGTTGAAAGCACTACAAACACACAGACACATTTTCAGACAACGCAGAAATGACACAAGCCTATTTGGGGGGTAAACTGGGCCTTTTAAAAGTTGCTGGTATTGCAGGAGGGGTGACTTGGGGAGGTCTGTTTAATTCCTCACTGGTCTGATCTGATGGGTCATCTCTGTTCTGCTCTACCTTTTGTCTTTTATTCTGTCAGTTTACAAGTGTAATGACTGCTGGTAATTAATAACCACCTCTAGCTGGTATGTCATCGTTTATCATAAAGGGTTGCCAGCCTTGCTTTTGGGGCCTGTAGATATTCCTGTGCTGAAAATAATAGTCTTGACATTGTCCTTGTTCTGGGTAGTTGCACTTCTGCATTGAGAAAAGTAAGATTACAATTGTCTTTTTTTTTTTTTTAATGAGCTTTGCTTCATGACTGCTGATAATGGTACCCTGTGTGTATGAGTATTTTTTATGATGAAGAGCACACTAAACTGTAGAACTTATCTCTGCAGAAAGGTGCATAATTTAAAGTGTCTGCTTTCTAAAAAGTTGCTTTAATGTACAAGTAATTTATAAGGCAGGTCTATGAGATTTGTAGACTCCAGTGCTTCTGTGAAGGGCATGTGGAGAGGACTGTATTTAGCCTTTCTTGATGGGATTCCATTCAAATCTCAAGTTATGAATTACACTAAAACCTTGAAATATTCACTGTGAGATAAAAGAAAGAATGCAGTGAGAATGTATCTTTTTCTTCTCTCAATTTTCAGAACTTCTAAAGAAAGGCAGTAACATCAAAAATGTTTGTATTTGCGAATATTGCATAGAATGAACTCTGGGATTTTCATGGTATGATGCCATTAGAGGAAATAATACAGCAGTAATTAATGATGTACCCCTGTGTTTTGATATGCATTGGTTAGGGCATAGGTTTATACAATCTCTTTTCCAAATAGGTTTATACACCCTTCTGGTCTTGAGAGGATAAAAGCAAGTTTCCAAATGGAAGAGAGACTGATACCAGTGACCTTTTAAGACACTGAACTTTTGAGTGACCTCAAAAAAGTTGAGAATCTGCTGAAGAAAGGCCATTTTCGGGGAAATGGAGGCCTCCACAGTTTACTTAATCATTAGAACTCTTCTTTTTTCCTCAGCTGAGATACTAGAAATTTACCTTTTACATAACATGAATGTTTCCAAATGTAGTTTACTACTGGCTTTCATATGGCTTTGCTATGGCTTTTTTATACAGCTTTGCTTTTGCTGTCAGGATTATTTTATCTGGATTTCAAATTAGCATGGCAGCAAAGTGGGACTGTGTTTACTCTGTGTTAAATATCCTTATTTAAATGGTAGCGGAAGAGTCTGAAAGCTTTTTAAAAATCCACACACTTAGTTCTAGCAGTACAATATTTAAAGCAAAACCAGACATTACTGCAGAGTGATGAATTCTGAAAATGCAAGTCTCAGATTTGTAAGCCCAAAGTTAAGAAATAGAGTGAAACTTTGATTTCCTTCTCCCCATCCAAAGCCCTTGAATCCAGCAGTTCCCACAGAAGCATCTTAAAAATGTTTGCACTCATTCACTGGGAGCTGAACACTTCAGAAAATCAGGTCAGTTCCTTAGGTTTCCAAATACAGATTTAGGATCCTAAATATAAGCATGTTATTAAAAAGAAATTGGCTTATTTTTATATACATTGTGAAGCTACAATCAGATCCACTTGACTTATTCTATTTCCAACTCTTATGGCAGTCAACAACAATTGTAGTTAGTTCCTGCATTATGTATAATATTGTCCTTCCTTGCAGGTGAGTAGATGTGATTCTGTAAGTCCCTCTGGTTACTTGCCTTTCCTTATTAATATAACAGGCTATTTTTCTTCACTCCCAGCAATCTGGGAAGAGTACTTGAATTTCTTCAGCTCTGCTTACATGCAGAAAGCTGTACCTTCCTTCGTGACCAAATCTTATCAATGTCCTTTCTCCAGGTTTATTCTTTCTGGGATGCCCTAAGAGGGAGTATGCAGTCTTGACCCTTTCATTCAAGTTACCTTAACAAACCCCAAAGTTTAACAGCAGGGTTGGCAGCCCCTTTCCACCACTCCAAATGCAGCTCTCTGCTTAGTCTCTATCCCAGCTCCACCCCAGGCATCCACGTGGGCTGATGCTGAGCCCAGGAACCCCAGAGATGGTCTGGAGGAAAAAACTTCTCTGGAGGCAATGTTTTTGGCATCCTACCTGCTCTGTGGTCAGTCCCTTTTCAGCCCCACTCCTACTGCAGCCCTTGGCTTGGTGTCACTGATTGATACCTGAGAGGAAAATTCGAATTCCTGTAAAGTGTGATATACCTCCAGCAGTTTATTTTAATTCTTGAAGTAACGCTGTTTACTCTTGGGTGAGGTCTCCAGGGAGAGCTTTGTCCTAAATAGACAAAATGACTGTGAATAGCACAGTAGGCTCTGAAAGAACATGCAGAGAATATGTAGTTAATAGTGTGCTTAATCTCTAGCCCTTACTATTAAAGCAGTGTTTTCTCTGGAATTTCTTCCACATCACTGAATTTTTCTTTTACGTAAGAGGGCTAAACCAGAGATTAATAAGAATGCCTGTCATTTCTGTACCGCCTTTTATCCTAAAGCCTCTCTCTGCAAGAATTCTTTTGCCATAAATCAGAGCATCTCTAAACCTATTCTGGTTTATCTCAACTAAGAATCCTACCCTGATATATATAAAAACCATATAGAGCATATGTGTACAAAATACATACACAAGTGAGTTTTCTCACCTCTACAATTAAATGGAGTGAACAAGGCATATGTTTAGCCACTGTAATTAAGTACTGAAAATTAAGTATGTTCCACATCTGAACAAACCTGCTGGAAGAGCTGAAGTGAGCGTGGTGTGGTTACAGTTACCCTATAGGAATCTGGCGTGAGTGCAGACACTGCGCTCTGAGCCTTTGAAAGTATACAAGTCAAATAGCTGGGTGCTAATGGCCATCTGGGAATTCAGTTGGCAAAAAGTAGTAACGTGCTGGCACAGAGCTGTTGGAGCTGTTTACTGCAAAAGCTGTCTCGCTGCTTTTCTGTGTAGAGGAGAGTGAGGGTGCATGCAACGATAATCCTCTGTCAGTATAGAGAGCGTGCTGTGGATCTCATTTCATGCTGCAAAAGCTTCTCCTGGGGGCGACTGGAGGCACGCAAGTCCCTCTCCCCTGTGACTGCAGGAGGGCCAGTACAGCTTTGCTGAGAAAGCTACAGTGAGGTCTTTATCGACGGCAAGTGACCGTGTCCTCCCTCAGCAGTTCCAAAACTGAGCACCTTGTAGAGAGGCAAGCTCCAAACCGAACTAACTGGAGCTGAAGGCTGGGTGTGAAGTTGAGTCTTTGGAAGATAAAGTGCACTGGCAAAGCAACGCAGCAAAATCTATCACTGTGCCAAACTTCTGATAATTAAAATTTCATTGTAATGTACTACTGATTCCATCTCTTAATCTTCCAAATAGGAAGTGTCTCAAAAAAAATTGAATTTCTTTCCTTGCTGTCTGTTGCATGAGTGGGTCTGTAAGATTTAAAATTAATAATTTTCAAATTGTTGAACCCACTGAGTGCAAGTCAGCAGCTTCCCTTTAACTGTTTTATAGAGATGTATGCCTCTTGGGATCACTTAGCAAGGAAATATGGAAATACCTCTCTCTCTCTCTCTCTCTCTCTCTCTCAGTTTGCTCAAGGCCAATTTTTCCTAAGCATTGAATCTATGCAGTTGTAACTGCAAAAAGAACTGATTTCCTGACTGCCAACTTATAGTACTTCAAGCAATGCATGTAGAGAAGAGAGAATCAGTATTTACCAAAAACTAGGGGTGCATTTCTTCAATTATGCTTGCACGCCTATCTTTGTTGTTTTCATAAGACAACTTCTGGCTTTCCCTTAGCGAGAGGAAAAAAAGAACTGGAATTAATGAGTCAGATCCTTAATCACTATAAATTGCCATAGCTTCCTAGTTTTTCCTCTTTGAATTTTCTGTGCCGTATTGACCTCAGCCCTAGATATCTTAACTGTCAGGTATGGAAGTGATTTGTGAAGCTTTAAGCTTGTATCTCAATTTTTCCATTGAAATAGATTTCATTTAATTAAATTTGCATGTTCTGGAAAATCTGGTTTTTATTCTGGAGTAAATCTTCGTATTACTCCAGAAAATTTCAATTCCGTTGAAATATTTTAATCTTCTCTCAGAGAAACAGCAATTGAAGTATAGCACTTCTGATCTATTCAAAATGAATTAGACTTTATATTGTAGAAGTTCAGTGCTTGGTGGAAAATTGTACTGGTACTCGGACTCTTGCTTTTACAGTCTACTTAGAGAGCTCACATTGTCTCCCATGACACACAACAGTCCCGCTTTAACCAAGCTGTTCCATGAGTTGATGTAATCCATATTAGTGCGCTCTCTCTCTCTCTCTCTGTTTGGGGCAGAGAAAAATTGCTGTGTTCCAGCTTTACCAGGTCCCTCCTCTTTGGATTCTGGGAGAGGAGAACATGCCTCAAATCCTCACCATGTTTCTTAGTGTGTGCCTTCACCATAAGCATCAGACTAATCAGACCTTAAGCATCAGACTAATGAATACATCTTACTTGCCTTCCTCTCTCAGGGTGAGAGTAGAAATGACCCAAGAATGCCTTTTTGGTCATGGTTTGCCTTATGTTGCATTGCATTAATTTTTACCAGTGTTCACCGTAGCACCCCTGGAGAGCAGATGGAGAACTGAACACTGATGAAAAGGAGGAAGCAAAGAGGAGCACTGAAAGCAGGAACATTTTGCTGCCAGAGGTATTTCCTTCCTCTGGCTTATTATTCAGCACGGTATAGTCATGCCCTTTCTACTGGCAGAGGTGGTGGTGGCAGATGGACTGGTCGTGGCAGTGCACAAACTCTAGCTGTTGGTATGCAGCAAGTGTGTTTGCTGTCATGTGTTGTGACATGGCCAACAACCAGCCTGCAAATAGTTGGAGGTTGAGATTCTGCACAGCTGTTCTGAAGAAAAGAGATAGTATTGAAAACTTTAGAGAAGTGGTTAATTAGTGAGAAAGTTTTATTTAAAAGATCTGTAGAATTATTTCTGTAGTGTTTTAATGTTACTTTCAATTTGCAGTTATCCATTATTTACACTGTTTTTTCCACTTTTCTATGTGCTGTGTTTGTCTCTGTGTTCCCAGCTTGAGCCGCAAAGTGGGTATTGCACAAGGCATTGAGAATTAATTTGACCCGCTCAGCTGGCATCTAGAAAATTCAGTTAAAACCCTGTATAAAACTTAGCAGCATGCAATATATCCCAGTAAAGAGTGCCTCCTAAAATCCACAGAAGTAGCTGCATTTATTGGGTTAGAAGCTCCATTAGTGTCCCCGCCAGTCTAGCAGTTTCAGCATTCTTGTGCTAACAATACAGGAGCTGAGCTGCAGAAGTGTTGCTGTAAATTCAGGACTTAAACCATTTCACAGGAATAGAGAATGTATTTATTTCCTCTATAAATGTCTGCCTTTTTCCCCTTGGCTGAGTGTATAACTTCTTCTCACCTTACTGTTCTTTCCTTCACCTTGATGCTTTTGGCCCTGTCCTCGTTTTGCTACATGGTGAACTTTTGCAACTCGTGTATCGAGATGGGCCCCTACCCTCTGACTGATAAAGCTGCTTCTTGATTGTAACCACAGGCTTTTAGTCAAAGGAAAATCTTGATAGCACATGGACTGTTTGGGGGATGGTAGTGTAAAGACCTTGTAAATATGGTAAAAGTTCCATTCCGGAATGAAGAGAGGGGGTTTTTGAACTTTTAGGCCAAAGATTTGTAATTCCTATGAGGGATATCGCATTACTGGAGAAAATGAGAAATGGGGATATTCTTCCCCAGACCTTTAAGGTAGAAATTGCAGCATGATTTAGAAATGATCTGATCTGGAGAGCAGAATGAGAATAGCTCTCAGATGTTTCTCCTATCCCAAACGAAGATTAAAGCCAAATGTTGTTGACAAACCAGTGATTTTTACCAGCTCCCATGTTCCGAAGAGAGATTATTCCTCTAATCTTAACTCTGCCGTTGAGTTTCAACCAAGTTAGTATACTCCCTTTAATAAAATTGGTGTAGTATCTCTTATTAGTCTCACAGGCTCTAATCACCTATTTAAATGTTTGAAAACAATTTAAGAATTTCAGCTGAATAATTTTACATAAATTGAGTTTTATCAAAGATTGTGTTCATACAACCAATACTGCTCTCTCTCCTTCCCCCTCTCTTTTTACAGCACTAGCATTTTTTAAGGACAGGAAGGTCACATTGATAGTATCCAAATGAAAAGAATAACTTAAATATGGCCCAGATAAAGAAATTAACAAAAAAATTGAGTTGCGTGCCCTGATCTTTCTTCCTCTCAGTTTGTGTTTCTAACCCAAGTTAGCCTCTTCCCTGTCAACTCCATCTAGATCTGTTTGAAAGCTACATTATGTTCTACTGCTTTGCAGCATTTGATCTATGGATTCCTTCTGCATGTTAAAACTGCTCCTAATTTCAGCTTCAAGTTTATGATGTTATTAATGACAAATGCTCTGTGCAGGGTACATCTGTAAGGATTGTCTTACAAAGGATCTTTTCACTTGTATCAGAAACTGTCTTTGACATCTTAATTTTTTAATTTTTCTTTTTGTAAAGAATTGTTTCCAGTTGGAGAATGACTCTGCATGTTAGATGAAAGGAGGAGCTGCTTGAAGGACAAAGCAAACCACTTTTTCCTTCACGTTAGTTAAGGATCAGTCATCAAAAGCTCTTCTCCATTATAAATCCGCATCATAAGAAAGCGAATTAGGATAGTAATAGTAATTGTATTAGATTCTTTGAAGTGATGATATTCCGTAGCAACTTCACAACCAGTCTAGTTGTAGTAGCATTGATCTGTCAGAAATGACTGTCTCTAATTCAACGGGGATCTCCACTCAGGAGCAATGATGTTAAGGACGGCACAAAACATACCCAACTTTCTTATGCTGATATCTTTTCTCAGTGCAGGGCACTGACAAAGCAATTGTCTTTTAAGCTCGATGGTATTTGTGGAGGAAAAGTTGCTCTTGATCATTTGATCATGTTAATTTGAAGCTCATTTATTATCATACAAATGGGGGAAAGCCATCTCTATGCTAGAATGCTGTTCTTTGCAAACAGCCCAGAGTCTGGGCAGCTGCATCTCCCTGGGCAGAGCTAAGAAACTGTTCCTTAGAGGCTTACGTTTTCCACAGAGCCATACTCTGCCCATGTTTCCCCACTGTATACTCCTTGTCTAAATGAGGAAAAAAAAAATCCAACCTCAAAGCTTTCAGATTTCCAAAAGGCTGAAGCTGTTTATGTTGGTAAGACAGAGTGCATCTCCAGAATAGCAAACTCTCGAGCCAAAGCTACCTTTTAACTACATATACCTGCAGAAGAGCTACCTGCTGCTTTCTTTGACCATCAATTACAAATCGTTATGCCAGCTTATTTGTATTGTCCTTCTCACTATGTTTATATGTGGGGCGATACCGACACTCGTCCTTGTCCTCATATGTGAATGTCAAGATGAGGAAAGCAGGGAGGAACTCTTCTATTGCTCATGTGTCTGTGCCAACATATTGGATTGGTCCACAATTTTCTGATTTTAATGAGACTGGAACTCAGCCCAGGCTCAGTCACTGCAGCGAATTCAGATGATTTTCCTTTCCTGCACATATTTTATTTTCGTAACCCAGGAGAGTAGTTTAAGTCACATCCAGTCATGTGACAGAATAGTTCTATTCATCTGAAAACTTTCTCAGTTATAGATGGGTGTGGAGACATCAAGTCTGATTTTTCATTCTTTCCATTTAGATCTTTGAGAGAGGAGATTTGGATATTGGGACTTGCACCTGCCTTTCATATGAGTCCTAAGCTAAGCCTTCATATCTGAACACTGCCGAATTTCAGCAGTTCAAAACTGGAACTGAGCTTTCTGACAGAAACTCTTTTCCAGCAATAACCTCCTGAAGAAGTATAACAAGTCTTCAGCTCTTCCTAAGAGCAGCAGACAGAATATTGTCTTAGCATAAACCAAAACGGTTCCTATCAGTTTTAGGATCCTTAAAGAAGAACAATAGCAGTGCAGAGCACTTTTTCCCTTTCAGGGCCGATGTGAACTTCCACTATTGTATCTCAGGCTCCTGCTTTTTTCCATTCAGGTTGCATCCCGTGAGCAGCATTTGGAACACAGAGCAAAACCAAGTAATTACCTGACAGCAGGGGCTTCATACCAAACAGAAATATCAGGGCATAAACTAGTAGCCTTGTATTAACTCATATAATGTTGAACTTCAGTGAGTTAGTCCAATGTAGGAGAGTGAGGAGGGAAAGCTATTTTCTTCCTAATAAAAAAGAAATGCATCGCAAACACTGAAAGAGTAAGGGCAGATCAAGAAACTACAAAATATTTCTTGAATAATGGTTTTGTTTTATTACATTGGCAGGGTTTTGAAATCAAATTTCAAGTCACTTTGTTTCTGGTTTTATCAAGGTATTCTTAGCTGTACCGGAGCATGTAATGAGCAGTTACTAGATAATCCTGTGGTCCTACTGAGACCTTTCTCCCAGAGTGATAAACAGCTATTTCTCACCAAGAAATGTAAAAAATAAAACCTGAGGATTCTGGTTGGGGGGGTCGGGGTTGGTGAGTTGGTTTGGGTTTGGGTGTTTTGGCGGGGGTGGGGTGGATTTTTGGGGGGCTTTTTTGGCTCATTGTTTTCTTTTTTTTTTTCTTTTTTTTTCTTTTTTTTTCAGAATTCACTGCCTCA
>JAVJGG010000021.1:13907974-13946884 GCA_035590195.1 Aviceda cuculoides
GGCGGGGGATCGGGGGCGGGCTTTTTTGGCTCATTGGTTTGTTTTTTTTTTTCTTTTTTTTTCTTTTTTTTTCAGCATTCACTGCCTCATGTTTTCCACCAGCAGATCTTTATCAGATATCTTCAGCAAACAAAAAAGGTGCAGAGTTCTTCCAGGAAATAGCTGTCATTAATGCACATGCACACATCCAGCAGAGCTCTCATGCTTGGTTTAAAGACTGCCCTTGATTTCAGCAAGCTCCGTATCAGTTCCTGAATGCAGTTAAATCAGACTAAGTACTCTGTAAAGTCACAAGCCTAGTAATCTTGCTTCTGCTTTCCTTTTTTCTTTTTTTTTTTTTTTCTTTTCCTTAAAACCTCACAGGGTTTTCACTGTCCTTATCTGTGTGGGGGGCAGAGCACACCTTCCTGACGGTAAGGCTGCTCGTAGCAGTGAGTAGCTGCTACCTTCCTGCGCTCAGCTGTGGATGCCACAGAACTGCGCTGTAAAATCCTGACGTCCAGGTTAGTTTCAGCCCTGTTTCAATGGACTTTGCCATTGCTTAAATTCATAGAAAGCTTCTTATATTTGAAGTGCTTAAAACATTTAGCTGCCCTAATAATGGGGAAGTTACAGGGATTAGTTATTCCCGTTTTGTATCAAGGAAATCAAAGGACAGAAATGAAAATGTCCTGTATTTCTGCTTTGGATCACTTCTAAGTGATTTCCTTAAGAGAGCTGAAGGCAGTCACAGTCAGGATTACAGCTGCTACCTACCTACCAACAGCTCTTGCAAAACTATATTTGCTAAAAGCTGTGGGGGTTTTGTGTTTTGTTTTGGGTTTTTTTGTTTTTTAAACTGTTACCAGTTATTCTTTTGTAAAAGCATATGAGAGAGTACTTAATTAATCTTTGGGCTTGGAATACAATCCCTGAATTCTTGGCTGAGCAGGACATCATATGCTTGTCCTGCTCAGTCTGTTGAATTAGAAGGAAGACTGTATATACTCTTATGTCTAACAAGTAGCTGCCGTTAAGATTAAAGGAAGACTTGTGTTAGTCTTGCTCCACTGATATTTAATAAATTGAGACTTTTTACTCTTTAACTTACCCAAGCCTTTTGCAAATCTCGTGTCCTAAGTAATATACTTGTTGGTGTTGATTGGTCAGTTGTTATCCTAATTTCCACTACCTAATTTATTTTACACTCAGTAGCAACACAAACTATGTTAATTTGCTGATTTTGCATTTTGTACTGAACTCAGAATAAATATATTTCTATTTTAAACTCTGTTTAGAAACACCTTCTTTGGACCTGGTTTTCTCATTCTTACATAGAATTCCTTTGGCATTAAATGGGAATTCCATGAGGAGGCTGTTTATTGGATCCAGCTCTTAGGTAACCTGGTTTCAGGGCTGCATATAGACTTGCACAGTCAGTTTTTTGTTTTAGGGACAAAGCAATGATATTTCTTCATCATCCTTTACATGGGGTATTTAATTGACTGAAATTCTCAGTAGTGCCAGTGTCAATTTTTCTTTTGCAAAGGACGAGATGAGATCAATAGTGTTTAGATATCCCATTGTGGAAAAAAATAAATATTTTGGTAAGGTTTTTTTTGTATTCAGGGACTTTAGAAGAAATGGGTATATTTAATTCTTATTGCTTCAATTTTTTCTATGACTTCCCTTTAGAAGTTGGGAATACAAAATGTTTGGAAAATTGTACTGGCAAGAATACAAGAATAGAGAATACAAGTTTTATAATATATTAAGACATGAAAATAAAAAAATATTGCTCGCTTTATAAGTTTTTCAAGTTACATAATTTCATCTCTCTCTCTCTCGGTTCTTTTCTGCCAGGTTCTAAGCTCTCAGGTTCTGTTCATCTCCTCTGCCTAACTTGTTATGGCTATCAATAGAACCATTTACTCTGAAAGGACTTTTTAGGCAATTATGTTAAGCATGTGTTTAAAGATGTTGTTGGTTTAAGATGAAAATGGTCAGCAGCTGTTAGAAAAAAGTCCTTAAGCCTTTATTAGAATGCATAATTAATCTTCAGACTTGATGAGAAGGGAAATATTAATTGGGTTATTTTCTGCCAGGTCTTAAGTGGCTTCATTTTGTCTAAATCAAAGTAATTAAAAGAGTCTAAAAATGTAAAGTTTATGCAGTAGAGAACTGCATCTAGGCAATTCTGGTCTGTCGCGTGAATGAATTTCAAGCAGGAAGAGCATTCTCTTTGGAAGCCAAGAAAATATTACTGGTAGGATATTTTTCCTAATCTTTCTGGAATTGAGTGGTTCTTTTCTTACCTTTTGAATGGCAGGTTTTTCAAGTTTCCTACCAGATGCTGCTGTTAATTTTAGAGTCCTGATTGGGTTCAAAGTAGGTCTTGGTACTGATGATAGATCAGGCTGGAAGGACTTCTTGCAATTTGAGTTTGATAGAAAGTAAAATCCTGTCAGCTATGTTTTGTATGTTAGGGCTCTGCATAAATAAGCCTAAATCTCTTAAGATTCTTCAGTAAAAGTAGGTATGCTTCCTTGCAGTTTTAAATGTGTAACCTGGAAGCAAAATTATATTGGTTATGGATTTGAATTTGGAAATAAATGTCAAGCTTCTTTAAAAGTTAAATGATTTGGACTTGAGGTTCTACTACTTTTCTTTCTTTTTTTTTTGATTGAAGTGATGAAGTAAAAATACCTCCATAAGGAAAAAATGATTGCTTGGGCCAATCCAGTCAATGCACAGTTAATATAACATTAGAATTAATGTAACGCTGTGGCTTTAAAGTGGTTTAATTGACTTGTAGATCCCACTCCTCACCTCATCCCTCCTCTGGGGGTATCTAGAAAATCTCAGGCTATCCTTAAGGCAGATCTTCTTCCTCCATAACAGCCTTGTCTCTAAGTCCTTAATGCTAGGCAAAAAGGATTACTTTGGTTGTGCTTGGGAAGTAATTGACTAAAGATAGGAAGTAATGACGGTGTATTAAAACATGTATCATGTTTAAATGGCACTTGTATAACTCCAAAAGGAAAGAATGGAGATGTAGAATCATTCAAAGCCTATCTAGGGTTTATGGTATCCTGTGCACTGCTTAAAAAGGTTTATATCTAATGGTTTGGCAAGGTAGGAGTATTTTGCAAATAACACTTTGTGGAGTGAGGGTTGGCTTTCTGCCAAAACCAATGGAGGGAAACAAAGCTTACATTTTAGTTTTTATAGTTGGTTAAAAGCAATAAATGTGCAACAATGTTATTGCATTTCAGTGATTTTTATGGTGTTATAATATATTGAAATCCTCTCATAAGGACAGCCAAGAACACCAATATTCCTGTGCCTAAGAATAAGCAGATAAGTGGTGTTGGCCATACTTCTGTGCTAGAGGTAAGAATGAAGTCTGGATTTTGTGTGAAAAATATTGACCAGGGCACAAGCAGAGTTTCAAGCCTATCACTAGCCTCAAATTTTCACATTCTTATAAAGGAGCCACACCATCATGCAATCCTTATACATGTTTAGAAACAAGCCTCCGGACAAGAGGTGAATTGAAATACTGACCCAGCTTCAAATCATTGGGCGCTGTCATTGATTTCAGTGAAACCTGTCTTTCGTTGTAGGCCTTCTGAAAGGGGAAAAATAGTTGATAAGATGAACATAGTGTGAAAAATCCTCTCTTAATTGCCAAATGAGAAAGTAATACAGTGAACTATAGGATCCTGAATAGCTGCCTTTGAAATCAAGAGTGCAGAATAGGATGCCACTTCAGGGAATGTTTCCTTTAATTTGGCTTTTAGGGCTCTTAGGGATGCAAGCTGGTATCTGGCTAAAAATGGACTGTTTTTTCAAAACCGTTGAGTATCTTCCCTTCTTACTGGGATCAGAAAAAACATCTTAAATGCCTATCACTGGCTCTTTAATGGGGAGAAGGGCCCCATCCCAGGCTTTTGCCTTTAAATTGAAGTTATGGTGCCTAAGGAGAGCAGCCACATCTTTCAGAAACTATAGAAAAGGTTAGTTGTAAGAGAGAAGAATTACGGGAACTGGGTTGGGTACCTGTGAGATTGGCAAGGCAGATGGGCCCAGCTGGGCAGACCCAGCTGTGGGGTGCAGGCGGCTGGGGTGAGGCAGGGAGGACAGATACCCCTCAGCTAGGCGAGGCGCGCTCCTGCCAGAGGCGGCTAAAAGACTGCTGAGTTTCGTTCGACTGCCGGTGCGGGCGAGGGATGGGCTGATGGCTTGAAGCAGTCTCAGCTCGTGGGAGGGTGGAGGCAGATGCCGAGCGCCAGCGGTGCTGTGCCACGACACATGCGGCACCCAGCACCTGGGCCATCTGTGCCAGCAAGTAACCGGCATAATGTTCTGTACTGTGGGTCTAAAACTGGGCAGACCGAGAACTACAAAGCTTGAAGGCTGTTTCCAAAGAGCTGAGGGTTAATCCTTACTTGGATCACTAACATATAATTAAAGCAGTTTTCAAAATGAAAGGGAGAGATGCGTTATGTCTCCTATTTCTGGGCCGTGGTCCAGCTAAGCAAGAAGTACATGTTTAATTCTGAAGAGTGAATAACTCTGATGCCCAGTTCAGATGGATTTGAGTTATTTGAGCCCTTTGCTAGATTGGGGTCGTCTTTTTTTTTCTCTCCTGCCTCTCTCTAATTAGTGCAACTGCTTAGAAAAGATATTTTCCATGACTTAGTGGTAAGTCGCCATTTTATATTTCCCTTTTAACATTTCCAAACTGATTTCTTTTCAAAGATCACTACCAATTAGCACTAATCTTCCTGTGGACATTGGCAGACTTTCAATACTTTCTGATGCTTATGGACTACATTGAACTTAAGTTAGTTTTAGAAGTGCAAGACAAGGGACACAGGGTTGGGGTTGGGGTTTTTTTGTAACATCACAGTTATGTATCTTTAATAATGGTTCTTTGGTACTGAAGACATTTCACAGGGTCAGAGAGCTCCAGTTATTTTATTAGAATGAAATGGAGGGTACAGATAAGTCATTAAGTAGCCTGTAAATCCCCACTCTCATGTGCAGACTTTTTTCCACAGTGATTTATCCTAAGCTTAGAATAATCTCTTTAGAACTTTAAGTACAGTAAACAAGACCAAATTTCATGTTATAGTAGAGCGTGCAGATTGAACTTAGTAGAATTATGGTAGGACTAAATCTGAGCAGCTCTGTCATGGATTGTCTGGCAGTAAGATATAAGAAGGGAAGGAGCAGGGAGATCAGTGGTTTGGTTTTGATCTCTTGGGACTCCCTGTAAATCAGTAAGGCAATAATCTAAAATGAATGCAGTGACCATGGTAATAGTGGTGTGAGAACATACTTGGATCCGTTAACTGCTAATTCCAGTCACTATGGAAGGGCTGAGACTAGCTTTTGCTCAAAACACTCTGAAATGCATTGTTGCATTTTCAGTTGTGGTTCATATCCAGCTGGTCCAGCCAACACCATCAGTACTCACTCCTCCATACTCGTCCGCCTACCTAAGTATTCAGAGGATCCATGCAATGCTGCAGAGTGGCAATTGTAAAATAAAGATGACATGCTGGTGGCAGTGGAATTGCTTTCTACTTGTTTATTCCCAAAACATTGCTTCCTGTTAGATTCAAATGAAGAAAAGTCTTGCTCCTATTTAATTTTTCTCCTTTTGTGTCAAAAAGTCATCACTAATGTATTTTCAGGATTTTGCCCCTTCACAAAGCAATCTCTGAAAAAAATTGTTCCATGATCCCTGTGGCAAAATGGTTAACACTGAGCCCAGTAGCACAGCCCCTGATTTAGATGTTCTCTGCAACACATGCAGGACTAAGAAATGTTTCGTTGCTGCTATTTTTTGTTAGATGATCCTAGTGAGAATTAATCTGAGTTTAGCATCCTGTTTATCCTTGTGGCTGGAAAATATAGTATCATGTTTTTCCATCCTGTGCCAGCAATATAGTTGTTCTGGGGAGACAGACATGTTACAAGTACCAAAGATGGTAGGAAAGTTGGACTGGAGGGGGGCGGGCAGAAAGGAAGACTTTCTTCCATTACAGCTAATAATTTTATTCTTACTAGCTTAGAAGTCCCTTTAGTTTTCTGCCTTAGCGTAGAAAGGGTCAGTGATTTTTTTTGTCAACTGGAGCCAAGCAGGAGCTGTCGGGTGAGCAAGCCCTAACCACGTGGGTATGACAGCAATCATGAGCAAGCCTCCCTCTTGGTTACCAGGGCACTCATCCAGTGTAGGGCGTGATCCGTCAGCTCCAGAGTTGGACAAGTGGTTGCAGCGGTCGCCTTGCGCCTGCTTCTGGAGTCTGGTTGTCTGCCACCGGGCCACAGCTCCGGCTTCTGAACCTCTCTGTCCTGTGGCCCCAGGTGTCTGCTAGACTCGTCCTTTGTGTTTATATTCCTCTGCCCTTCTGTATGTCTGCCAGAGCCAGGGTCCACAGCCCCTCAGTGACTGGTAAGAGCAGACTCGATGGCTTTCTGTTATGCTTTAGTTTCTGATATTTTAGAGGTGTTTTAGGAGAGGAAAAGCTACCTCACTCTGTGTGCAGTGTTTCTTTCCTTCCCCAGCCAGGAGGAATCAGAAATGTGATTTCCATTTTGCAGGAACGTGCTTTTCGTTTTGCATCTTGGTGGCAGATCAGCAGAGTTCGGAGTATCTCCACATCTCTCTGATACAGCATTTGTGGAGCGTTCGACTGTCCATCCCCTTTGTTCGGCACATGCTGGATGCTAAATGCCTACCTCCACATCAGGCAGTCCCTGAGCTGCCAGCATCTCTTTACTTCCACAACAGAAGCTGTGACATCCCAATACGCAAAAGGACTTTTCCTCTCTCTTCTCTACCTGTTCCCCAAGCTGAGCTGCAGGGGCTATCTGAAGCGAAGCTGGTCCAAATGCAGTCTTTCTGGAGAGTCTTTGCTTCTGGAGGCATTAATGACTTTGAGGCCTGAGGGCCAGGCCCAAGGTGGGAGGACTTTATGGCTATGTTCCAGGTTAGCATCCCTCCAAAAGCACTTGGCCTGGCAAGGAATATCCTAAGAGGGGGGGAGACTATAAGACTCCCCCATTCCTCTCATGCTATTCAGAGGAGATTTGTGTAAACGAATCAGTTCTTGGAAGCAGCATGGTTACACTGTTTCTCTCTGGTTTTGTGTTTTTTTCCCAAGGAAGTTGAATAATTGTTAAACAAAACATCCTCATTGAATCAGAATGAGATTAAACTAGCCTGGTTCATTCCGACTACATCATATTTGTTAGCTGTTTTTTCATTTTGGTTGTGTGCAGTGCGTTTTGCTAGGATTATTTTCATTTGGTGAAAGGGTAAGCAGGAGGGGAAACGAACTATCACCGCAAATATTTGGAAAGAAGGAAAACAGGCTGTGTGAGAGAGGGAAATATTTGAGCTATGTGCTTTTGAATGTTGCCATAATATCTGGCTGTATTTTACCTTACACACCACAACACAAGAGACACCTCTTAGGATCCCCCTCATTAGTAAATAAAAGATTTCCTGCTTCCCTACAGGCTACCTCAGTTTCTCCCAGCAGTTTGTAAAGCTGTGGCATGTGAAAAAAAAGCCCTTGATGCATTGACTTGATTTTCCATTAAAAATTAATTGCTTCCTATTTGATGAATGGTGATAAATACTGACCTTTGAAGTGTGCTGTGGTCTCAAGTATACTTAAAGCTCTTAGCCTTTGGTTGAATGGACTGTATGGGTATCTGCAGATCATGGTTTCACAGAGGTGACACGGGGAAGAAAGCTTTCTCTCACAGAGAAGTTGACAGTCTAGCTGCTAACTCTTAACCTTAAGTTTGAGTGACTTTAGCTAAACAGGTTGTGTATACAAAAGCACCGTTGTTGTCCTACTCGAGTTAGTGTCACATCAGGATCTGGCATCTGTCTATTTCCTTCCATCCTAGAAAATGTGAATTCAGTGTGTATTAAAAAAACCATCCAAAACAAAACAAAGCCAAAAATCTTGTGCCTGGTGTGGACATTATTCTACGGGCAAATTAAAACACTGTCCAACCAATTTCCTTCAGTTAATTGGGGGAGCACGCATGTGTGACTTGAACGTGCAACTGAAAAAATTGTATGTAACATTTGGACTTGCCCTTCTGTCCCCACCCTGCTTAAAAGAACAGGCTTGTTGTTTCCTATTACTGTCAACTGCATCAAAATTACAAATTCAGTTATGTCCTTTTCTTATATTTGTCATGTTGCAAATGGTCTCATGTCTTAGTCCAACCTGTCCAGCAAATTCTGTCTATAACCACACCAGTTCTGGTTGTCCTAAAATGGACTTAAGTCTCAGCTGTTCCACGTCATTCATTGCTATCAGCTCCTGCAGCTCCTATCACTTGTATCCTCTCCTGTGTATTTACTTTACTGATGTTTTTATTTCAGATTGAGTTTGAACTAATACTTCTGTTGAATTTATATCTCTTTGCACTCCTCAGTCTCCCTGGTTTTTAATATTATTTTTCAAACACTGCAAAGCACTTCAGAAAACATTAATTAGAGTCCACGCAAAATAAATTGATTTCTTTTATTAACTGGACAATGTGGTCAAAAGGCAAAAAACTTTACTTTGTTAACCAGTTTTGCATTTCTCAGTTCTGTTCTCTCTGGCTCTTTTTCTAGTGTCACTGGAAGCTCTGCATGTGGATAAAGCAGAGAACGCAAGTGGGGAGTGTGGTGTATCCCTAAGGAGACAATTGTCTGTAAGTGTTGTAATGGTGATATCTTCCCTACCCCACTCCTCTTAATTTCTTGTCTCTGGATGGCATTCAAGAAAGTCAAACCTCTTCTGTCTGAAAGCAAAGCAGCATCTTTTATGTAGAGAAACTGCATGGCGGATCTCTATGCAATTTGCAGTAAAACTGCTACATTGTATGCATGTGAGGGTAGACAGAGGAAAATCTGCATGTAGCACATCAAGTTATTGTTTAAAGAGTTCTGGCAGAATCTGTCAAGGAAAGTAAGATAAATCGGGGTGAAGGCAAAAACAGTTGTGTAAGGTAGTTTATACAAAGCAGTTGCTGTTATAAATAAAGCAAAAAGGCATCCTTTGGAAATGCTCCAATTCATTTTTACCAGTTCTGCTTTAAATAACTGACAATTTCATAGTACTTTGTGTTCTCACTCATTGCTTTTCTTTTGCTATAGGAATCTCCAGAAGTACTCTTGGCTTCTTGATTTGGATCATAAATCTAGATCTTTGTTTCTTGCTCTTGTTTGTTTGTTTTTGTTTTGCATCCCACATCCTAGGACCTAATCACTAAGTCTACGTTCTTTTTATAGATCTCTTGGCATCCAAGTCTTGCTTCTAGCCAGAACTCTCCCAGCTAAACAGAAACGCAAAACCTTGGTCATTAATATACTGTTCTACTGAACATCTTTGTTCTCAGAAAGAAATAGTTGCCTAAGCCAGAAGCACAGGGTAAGACTGCGCTCTGACCGGTGTCCATCCACATGGGCAGAGAAGGTAGATTACATGTCTTCAGTACACCCAAGGTGTTTGTTTATCACTGACCTGCACACAAGAGCACAGGTGTCCCCGTGTGCCCTGGCATTGCTCCGTGACAGAGTGTGGTCAGGAGCAGCCCGAAGCAGTCTCCTTTTCTGATGGTGACTTCTGAGCCTGTGAGAAATGCACCATCAGCTCAGCAGATAATGATAGCTGAGGCAACAGTCTGTTCCTAGCTGGCACTGGCCTGAGTTCCTTTCTTCCTTACAGCACTCTGATAATATGAAGGGAGGGAGGCCAGGGACGTTGTCTTGAAAGCCTCTGGGGATATTATGCTGATGACATGTCGTCATCATAAATCACAAGAAACTGTGAAGAACATTTACATTTTAAGGAAAAGTTAGACTGCTAAGGGATTCTGAACAGACCATAATAAAACATTGGCACCAACTTTTCATTCAGTTTAGGAGCACACAAATTATTAATACAGGCTTTAAAATCTTGGGCAAAATACTCAAGAAAATAATTCTTCCTATCATGAATAGTTACAGAAATGCTGTCTCTGATGGCTTAAATTCACTTGGCCAGAGAGAATGCTGCCAATTGCTGTATTTAGCATCAGTGCAGCATAAAAGTCCTGCTGTCCCAGGCATCTGTCAATACCAGATGAATTGTTTGGTTAAGTATAGAGAACAGAATACAGGTGAGGTTCTGTTCCCGTTGCAGGCACTAATGAAATGCTTGCTGATCTCCAAGGGCGGTGTAATTATTATCTGGGGAAAAGTTTAAACCCGTGGCATCTTGAAATATTAATTAGTATCTTGAAATGCCTGATTGTTTTGCACATACCTTGCTTCTCCTTTCTGCTTGCATTGGGATAATGGTCCGATTATTTAAGTCTGAGGAATGGCATGGATATTATCACTGTTTTAATTCTAGGATAAATATTAGCCAATTATAACTTAAAAACATTTATCTCCTAAACCAAAGGGTAGGTGATGGTTTATGTACTCAAGCAATGAGATATATTTCCCCTGTAATTGGATAAAATCAGGGAGTGGTTTTTCTCTTGATATAGTGAAATACTGGCCAAATAATTAGCAGATTTGTAGTTAACTTGCAAATTAAATTCATTTCTATTTGAAAAAGTTGTGTTAACTTCAGTAGAATCAGAGTTAGCAATTCCTAAAAGAATGGATGTTCGTCTCTCTTGTTTGTTTAGAAAATATCAACTAGTGAAGTTATTCTACAGTTAAAAAACTTAACCAGAGTATCATTTCTCAGAAGGACAAATCCGTAATGGGATTTGTTAATTTAGGCACCAATTCCTCTTGAAATCTTCTTTATTATTTAATTTTGGGAAAATTAAGCACTGAGTACTTTTAAGATGCTTTAAAACTCTCTTTCAGTACCCATCAGGTGCCTTAAGCGTGCCTTTCAGCATCCGCCAGATAATAACGTTTCGCAGAAATGAGTGCCTGAACTGAGCGCTGAATTCTTCATTCAAAATCAGGCCTTTGGATAGACAAGCTGCTGACCACCCATTTCCAAGGACATGGATTGGATCCTAGTTGCCTTCAAACATGGGGTTACCAAAAAAACACTGTGTAGAAACAGGCCCAAACTGAAAGTGGATCGGGCCCAGGTTTGTCCCTCCTTGAACTGACTGAGGACATGATGTGATAGTACTGAGGGATGAAGGAGAAGCTACAGTGAGGAGAAATGAAGGCTCTGTTGACACATGGCAGATGGTGTAATTTTAATGGGCTAAAACAAAGCTTATCCACGGGGAACATATTCATTGTGGCCTTTGGGACTTTGCTTTTTCCCTCCTTCTTGCCTACGCCGCAGTAGTGGGCAGCCTTGGTGCCTCTGGTGTGAGCGTAGCTGTGGGTGACTTGAGGCTGTCCCTGTCCCCCGCGGAGCAGCTGCTGAGCTGGAAGAGGAGGGCCGCTGCCTGCCTTTCCAGGCCATCTCCCTCACTGCCAAGCACCACCCACTGCGGTACGCTTGCGGCTCTGTAGCGGTCCTGGTGGTGACAGCCTGGAATGACGGAGAGCAACGACAGCCAGAAGGTGATGGGAATAGCTCTTGCCTGTTGTGAAAGGAAAGGCTAAAAGCCGAAGAGCAGCACTACCTAGGAGGTCTCCCCTGTGAAAAGTAACTCGAGGTCCACCTCCACTCAGAAACTGAAGTAATGTAATATTAAAGAATGTGCCATACTGGCTGGAAATGCAGCTGTAGCACCACTGAGTCTGAGTGCTCCAGGATGAGCTGGGAACCTCCATTACCCTGGCTCACGCCAAGTGAAGGCGGCTTTGTCATGGTCAGATCTAACAGCAGAACAGCTGGGGTTTTCAAGCACAATATATTGTTCTGGGGCTGTTTGGGTTTGGCCATGTAACCAGTACATCAAGTGATGTCTGTAAATAGCTCAATCTTGCTTCTGCTAGCAGAAATCTGTTATTGACTGCAGTGGGATTTGGGCTGCAAAGTGGTTGGTATATGTCAACATATTTCTATGGGATGTTTGGTATTGCTGTTACCCTTCAGGTAAGAAAGTAATTTAATTGAGAATGCTGTGGTTACAGCAGCCTGAAATCTCTGTGTTGAAGAGCACTCTTCAGAGCTGGACTGAGAGAAATGAATGACTGTGCCCCATTTTTTAAGCAGCTAGTCCTGTCTCCTAGCCAACACAAACACATTTCATAAAACATATGTGGATTGTGAGAAGCTGGTAGAAAACTAGTTCAGGAGTTTCCATCCTTGCAACTTGTTTGTCTTCCATTCTTCTGTTATTTTCATGACTAAACAAAATGGTCTGGATGCCTTAGTTTCTACTCAATGAAACTTCAGTACGCTGCAGGAATTCAGTAAACCAGAAACATGGCTTGGTGCTGAGAAGTTGCTTCCATTTTGAGAATGTGTTTCTAGAGAAGTAGGGTGTGAGTAGATGTGGGTAGTGAAAGAAATGGCACCAACCATTGCAGTCTTGATTTCTGAAAGCATTTCCTGAGTTATTTTAAAGGTTTTGCGTATGGTTACTGAAACCTTAACTCGTGAATACGAACTGTCTTTTGAAATGAAAGCCATTAAGCCCGGTTCTCTTCATCGACTAATTTCAGTCACTTGAAGTCCTTACACAGCTTTGGCGTTCTGACCTGAGTTTGCTCCCTGAGATTAACACACATTAACTTCTTCCATGAAAAAGGAATAGAAGAAAGCTTTACCTGCTCTTATCTTTGACATCATGTCATCTTCTATTTCCTTTGGTTTGCTCATTTATATGTGTATATATTTTATACTCTATACTTTTTTTTTTTCTATTTTGTGATTTTCATTGAGAGAGTTTACATCTGATTTTCTAGGCTGGACTAAAGAATAACTTTTCCTTGTATGGACAAAAATCAAATGGGTTTTATACTAAATTAGAAGTTGCATTTACGTATTGGCAAAGTATGGCATATAAAGTACATCATATAGAACGTTTACTCAATGGTTTCCAAAGTACGAGTAATAAGTATTGTAGACGTTAACAATAACCTTCCAGAAACTGATCATAAACTGAGTTAAAAAAGTATGTATGTAAAACAGACCCTAAGGTAGCCATTGTTTACATGCTAGCAATTTACACTGACTTCTGTGCTGCCACTTCTTTCTCTATGCAGTCAGTCGTTACCACAGAAACTGCAACAACACATGGCACTGGGAGAGATAAAGCTCCTTCATTAAGACAGACAATCGCTAGCATAAAATTTCTCTTTGAAGGGTGTAAAAAGCTCGTATGTCAAGCCTCATTGCAAATAACATAAATTCAGCCTTTCCTAGGGAAATGCTTTTAGTTATGCCCATTTGAACACCTTGGACAATGCAGGTTTTGATGAAAGCTTGTATTTGTGCTGCTGTTGGATTGGAAACAGCCCCACAATGTAGAGCTTGAATGGAGCATGGAAGAATTGGGACAGAGTTAGCCAGCACCTCCAGGTATTGTCTTATGAATTAAGGGGAACATGTTTTGATTTTTTTCACAGAAGCTAAATAAATATGCATTCAGAAGCTCTTGTGCAGGTCGCTCCTGAACAGAGGGTTTGAAACTATTTGGGCTCAGTTTCCAAGAGAGGTGAGGAGGTGAAAAGGACCTAATTCGCCTTTATCTTTTTCCACAAGGCGGAACAAGAAGTTGGCTACAGACTAAAAACCCATTGGATTTGAGGGAATTTGTGGGTGTGGAGGTTGTAATCAGGTTGTGTCTCCATGGCAATACGAGTGTGGACAGGGACTCTTCTGCCATCGCTTTCCCTAGAACAAGCTGGGCTTAAGGAGTGGGGAAAAGTGGGCATGAATTATTAACATGACATGCTCAAGGCCCTTAGGAAAGGAACAGACCATCCTGCTCCCTAAACTCGGCACAGCCCCCTTTTCCTTTACATGAAACCCTGCCTTTAGGCTTTGACTGGAGGCTCATCAAGAATGGACTTTTTATGGCATTCCCTGTGGGATCCAGTCTGTCCTTCTGGCATCTCTGAGCAGGAGTGCTGTGAAGAAATAGGGGGCAAAGGCTTACCCAAGCTTTAGTTAGGGGTATTAATATGCAGGAACCACACTCCACAGGAGCATCTATTTCCATCTGTGCTTTTGGTACTTGCTGGCTTCCCTCATCTATTTGTAGCAAATGATGGACACCAAATTTGCCTTACAGGGTCTGTCGGATTCCCACTCACATGGTATGGAGGACAGAGTTATGACACTGAGCACGAGCAGTGTTGGTGAGTGTACCTGCTTGTTGTCAGGCAGCGCTAGCTTTGCTGCTGAGGCATTAGAGATTACAGTTAAAATACAGGTAAGCTTCAAGAAGCCAGGGTTATTTTTGGTTACCATAAGGTAGTGGAAAAGCAGATTCTCACTGTCAAGAGGGAGAAATGGTAATTCTCTCTGTAATCTCACTGTTAAGTATCCTGTGAAATGCTGATGCTCTTTGCTTTGAGAAATGGGTTTGAGGTAGCTCAACTTCTTTTTAGGAAAATGATTTAGTAGATTGTATAAGCCACACTTTGGCATGATAAACTTGCATGGATACCAACAAATTTAGGCAGGGCTCTGCTCCTGAGCTGCCCTAGACCTCTGTCTGGTATTGTTGTATAGCTTTAAATGAAGACATTGCCATCAATCAGCCTGTCACCTACCTCGCTACTCACTTGTATTAAATGATTTTACTATCAACTAAGATGGAGCACACCAGCGAGTGGCATATTATAAGTGTCTAGAGAGATTAGATACTGAAATTAGATGGATAACATCCAGGCTGCTGCATTGGATCTCTGAGCTCCCAGTGTTGTGATCGCCCATGTGTCCTGCTTCAGTCAGATAAAACCTAAAGCTGTGCTTCCTCACAGAGGGTGCAAACTAGAGGTGTGTGAAGTCAGTCTCCTGAGAAAGTCACAATAACTGTTTGCGCTATAAGCAATGTGGCATCCAATTCTTCTATAGAAATAGTGTAGCACATTACAGTATATGCCTGAATTCATCGGATGCCTTAGCAAGCTCTAACCCCTTCTGTTTTCAGTCAGTTTCTTAAGCCAGTAGCTACTCAATCTGTTTTTGCTTGGGGTGGTCCTTGACAAAAAATTATTTAAAAAAATAATAACTGAAGTATCAGTAAAAAATGGTCAGCTGAGAGACCTGAAAGCTGATGAGACCCTAGATGTCAGCCATCCTTGGGGAAAGTATCCTTCTCCCCTGGAAAATTCCTTTTAATATGTTGGAGTAGCATGGGATTTAAAATTGGATACATGGGCATTAACGTACTGCCTTAGTTTCTGTCTTCTTATGATACGGAAACATTCTGCTGACAAAAAGGTACAGTATATAGGCAATAAAAGAAAATACAGCTACAAGTATTGAGAAATAGCATTTAAATGCTTGTTTCCACTGGTGTTATCCTTTTCTTACAGAGGGGCACAAACTTAGGAATATGTAAAGGGAAAACTGGGCTGATTGGTGGGCTCTGATATAGGAGGCCAAAGGCCTTACTGCAAATGGCTGGCTGAGGAGCATGTTAGACAACTATTTTATGAATGCTTTAGAAATATTCAGAAATGTGTAAGGGTTACTTAATGATTCATGTCACACCTATAGAAAGAAATAAAGAGTCTGCTATAGGTTCATCTTTTCAGGGCTCAAGAAGAGTATGAAAACTTATCAAAAATCCCAGTAACTTTTCTAAATTTAAAAATGTAATGACTTAAGGTCCCAGAGGTTAATGCTGGGAGAGGGCCTCTGATCTATTTTCTGTAGAAAGATGTCTTTGCTAGTCTCCAGGTAGGCTCCACACTTGTAGAAAAGGTTTAAATTTATGTATGGATGTCTGTATCTATATAAATTAAGGTACTATTATTCATATTAATTACCATTGAAAACAATCTCAGTCTCCCTAGTTAAATGAGCTAGCACAGTATGGCCTTGTTCTTTACTGGGGCCTCTGAGTGTTCCTCCAAGAAAACAGTGAATAACATTCAGGGAGATAAAGTAATACATGCTGTAGTATGCTTTTTTAAAAATCATTTGGGGTGTTTTTGTGGGAATTTTGTGTGAATTTTTCATGTAGAAAAGTTATTTTTGGAAATCTCTATATCTATCTATTTCTGAGCAGCAGCATTTGGCAGTCTTGAAACAGAATTTAGATTTATGTTGATGGTGCCCTTAATTCATATGTTATCTTAAAATCATTCCCTGTAATTTGTGTTACAAAATTATGGGAAAATGAAATTCTCCTTTCTTTGTATTCTCTTTTATTTGGGGGGAAAGTGGAAATAGTTGCAGAATAAAAATTTCAGCCCCAACAAGTAAGATCACAGGTAAGAATTTCAGCTCAGCTATACTAGCAAGTACAGGGTGGCAGAGGTGAACTATCAAAAAAAAGACAACTACTCAAGAACTCCAGGAGAAGAGCTGAGCACTGCTTTAATTAGGAGACCTACCTCAGGAGTTTAAGGTAGTCAGAAAGTCATTGCCCAGACTTCTGTTTAGCAAGGAGCCTGAACTTCAATGCTGCGTGTACGACAGCCAATGTCAACTGATTAACTGACGTATTGCTACAAGCAGACATGGGAATGTGAAGGGATAAATCACACACGTGTGGGATTTAAAATGGGACCCTTAGGCAATCCCATGCACAGGCTGCCGGGCGCAGGTGAAGGAGTTCTGGTACTATTTAGAATCCTTCGGTATGGGGTAGGAGATGTCTGACTATGACGGAAGTTCTGCTGAGTGCCCCTGAGGTTCAGAGTAGAAATAAGAATTTCAGTTTATTGGTGGTAGTATTAAACTGAGCACCTTGCAAGCCAGTATGGCCAGTTCCCTAAAGGGGTAGCATCTGCAGAGGATGGCAAGGAGGAAGGTGGGAAGGGCAGCTGCTACGTTGCTGCCAAGGAGAGGAGTGAAACGTTTCTGCGCTTCCCTCCCCTCTTGGGGGATTCCTCTCTCATTTGTGTCCTCAAGTGTGACCAGCTCTGTTGACTAACATGGTGCAGCTTTTATTTTCATCGCAGTAGCAAAATATGCCCTCTCTCTCCTCTCAAAAGAGGCGTCTGGCTCACCTTGCCTGGTCCCTTTCTCTTGGAGGCTGCACTGGGCAGCAGCTCTTGGTCTCCCTGAGTGTGGTTGGGAGGGGATGGGGACAAGCCTGTGTTCCTGCCTGCATCTTGGTGGCACTCAGCAAGTCTAGTAAGGCAGTTGTTTGTTTTCTAGAGAACAAAGATCGGTATTCAGGGAAGAAGACCAAGTTGTTGTGACAGATGCCAATCTGCTTGGAAAATACTGAGCCTTTGCTACCATTCTCAGGTAGAAAAAATACTAGGTTTTTGAGCAGCATCCATTGGAACTAGGCACTGCACAGGTACTTCTGGATTTAGCAGTACTGCTTTTGACCTGTTTAGACCTATTTACAGTGGTGAGTCTGGTGAAATCTGTGGGGGTTTTGTTGGGATTTTTTGTTTGGTTTGTGGGTCTTTTTTTAAAGCAGTGGGAGGCCGGATTCCTTTCTCATTTCTGTTAATGATTTTTTTTTTTTAATAGCTCGAGAAAAAAGTGAGATTTTTCTGTGCCTCAGTTTGCGCATTTTGTGAGAAAATTGGAAGAATACTTGCATATCTCAGTAGAGGTACTGAAAGGATTAAGTCATTTTGTGAAGTATTATGAATTTCCAGAAAAAGAAATGTTGTGGACAAGCAAAATAGTATCCTCTTTGCATAAATACTAAATGTAGAAGTTAAACAGTGATACCTAAGATAATCTAAAACTCAAACGTTTATAAATCCTCCTCTTTTTTGGCTATTCTTATAGGTCCTATTTCTGAAGATGTTCACTGTCAGCAACTTTAGGCAAATCACTGGAATTTAGGGATGCTCAGCCCTGATGCCGATTATTTTTATCACAATTCAGAGTATTTTCTTTGAGCTCCATGTACAAGGCCAAGTTCTCAACTGGAGTAAGTGCAGGTAGCTCCATTCAGCTGAACATCTCTATGCTTATTTGTATTAGCTAAAGGTCGTGCCCATATCCTGACATACAAATGTCTCCTTTTGCAGTGTGAAAGCTATTGCTCTCTGTTTTCCCAGTAGTAAAGATACTGCAGAAGAAATAGGCTTCAAAATACTGCTGGTCATCTGTAAGATGGTTTAGAGTTCATCCTGCTCTGCTAATATATGGCATTTGTACTGCAGGGTCTGGCGGGGGAAATACTAACAGGAGTAAACTGGCACAACCTCATAGTTGCCAACATCAGCAGAGGCAACTGGATGCTATTTTAGGGCTTACCTGGTATTATTTCAGAATAAAATCCTTGCTTTAGGGTTTTAACTCCTGCTGACTGTCTGAAATGCAGCTGCTGTGCTGCTGAACTACCTGAAAAATCCTATCATATGGATAATTTCAGGCTGTCAGCAGTAAAAACAAGAGCAGGCAAGGAGACTACAAAGAATGGGTTAAATCGTAGACTTCCTACCTCTTCAGTATTCCTGGATAATAATCCACCTACAGTGACTCTACACTGTGGGTAGAAAATGCCTACCTCTTTTTAAACATAATTTATGCACTCCTTTGCCTTTTGAAAAGGATAGAAGACACCAGCCAGATAGAAGACTGCTCTGCTGCATTAGGGCTCAAAATTAACCATTGAATTGTGTGCCTGATATGCAAGTCAATCTGCCAAGTCATAAATGTTACAAACAGACATTTGATTACAGTGTGTGTTTTTAAAGTATGCTTTTTGGCTCTGTAGCTTTAGCAAATACAGTTTCTTCCAGTCTGTGCTAAAAGGACAGCGATACATATGCCGTTAACCTGGCACAATACAAAATCTGCCATAAACTGATTTCCCTGGAGGATTTCTTTCTGCAAGGGCTGTGTGCTGCGAGGCAGTGTCTCCCAGATGATTCAAAGTGCCCTTGACTTGATCTGCAGTAAGCAGGAAGGAAAGTGCCTCATAGTTTCTTCTGTGATGCAGTGGTGGCATCTGAGGAGGCTGAAAGTGTGAAGGAAACTTGAAAGGAAGCTCATTCCTTTTTTTGTTTTTTTGGTTTTTTTTTTTTTTTGTCCCCTTATGAGAAAAAAGTTCACGGGCTTGGACCTGAAGGGGTTGGTTGCTGAGAAGTTTCTGCTTTTGAAGTAAAATTCAGACCTAGAAAATTCTATGGTGGTTGCATAAGTATTGAAATTACAACATTGCTAAAGCCTGAAAAGCAAGCAATTGACTGGGGAACATATTTCTAACATAATTTCTTTCTGACCTTTTGTTTGTTTGTTTGTTTTGCTTTGAGTTTTGATTAACTTAATTATAATCAGTGAAGACTGGGGAAGAAAGGGGGTTTTTGTTAAAATTCCAGCAGCTTTCCCTTGCTCTTCCATTTGGAAGAGGAGTAATTCCTGGTACCTTCAGGAATTACTCCAGGAAAAAAACAAAACAGGGAGGTCAAATTTGACACTTTTGATCCTTCGAATTAGACAACCAGGATATAAGCAATTTCAGGTCATCCCTGTATACCATAAAGGAACAAAACCATGGTAAACATGAGTTAGAATTAATTCTTCAAAAGCGGTGCATGTTTTTGAGGAACACAATGGCCCCTGAGCAATATCAAAGGCACCTAGCCATTTTATGCTCGCCTATAGCAAGAATTACCAGACTATTACAGTGGAAGAAGGCACCAGCAAGTGGGTCTTGTGCTGTTCACATATCTCCAACACACTCTGTGGTCTGCATCCTGGTCAAAGGGTATTTTCAGAGAGATTGGTATCTACAAAGCAGGTGTGCAACTCTTGTATCATCTGACTTGCTCCTTGAGTCTTCAGGGAAATAACTAGGCTACTCCCAGTCCCGACATACTGCCAGTGACAGAAGAGGTCCAAGTGTCATTCTGCTGTGTCTGTCCTGACTTCTTTGCCTCTCATCCTGTTCTGTAATTGTACCTCTGCCACTTCTGGCTGAGTGTTTCCTCAGGAAGTGAATAGCTTATATTCAATATCTGTCTGATGCCTTCGTGCCAGAGGTCTCATAACATAAAGATGATCCTGGAGATAAAGCCAACCCAGCTGAGAAAAAGGTGACTGCTCCCGGTATGCTTTGTGCCTTGCTGTGATTGCTCAGGGAGCTTCAGCATATGTCAGGCTTCAGCATATACAGCATCTGCTCTGGCATCTTACTCTGTAGGGTGTTGGTCTTCTTGGAAGAGACCCACTTTGCTAGACACAGCTCTCAGCTCATACTTAGCTCATTCCCTGTTCTGGGAAGGCAACGTGTCTTCTGACAACAGCCAAAATAAAAATCAAGGGTTCATTCTATTGCCACTCGAGGGCTGATGTATAACTTGCGCCTTCAATTTGAAGTCTCTGTTCAGAACACACAGATTGTGGAGACAATGGGTTAATTCACTGAGACTGTTTTCTGGCTTTATGAGGTTGCTGTAAACCAGGACCAGTTAAAATGCAGGGTATGATTAAGTCTGCTAATGCTTTTATTTTGTATGTTTTGTTTTAAAATGTCTACTTAGGGATACATGTATTCAATTTTTAAACTTTGTCATTATTTAATTAAAAGTTATTTAGTAGATCTGTCAATAATCTGCTATGCACATTCTACTGGGTATCTTGTGTTAATTTTTCATCTGAAGGAGCAAAAAGAATCTTCTGAATTTTTAACTGTTGTTTAGAAAGGTTTTGTAGATACAGTGTTAAATGTTCTTAAATTTTACCTCCCTGACCCACAAAAGCTTTGCTTTCTCATTTCCTGTTAATCTTTTTGAGAAATGCTGAATAATCAGAATGGAGCAAAGATAAGATTGCCTTCTGATCCCTCTGATTTATTTTGAGAACAACTTTAGTTCTTTCTGCATCAAAAAGATATCCTCACTTCCCCTGCTTAAAGAAAACATGATACTGGAAATTCATCTAGTACCTCCAATTTATCTCCAAGTTACTGTGCAAACATTAGTTAGTCTCCACAATACCCAGAAGAGGTAGATAAATGATGTTCTATTATCCCAATTACAGATGTCAATCACTATCATGAAGTTGGAACTTGCCAGAGGTCACATTTGAAGTCAGATCAAGAGTTGGTCCATTCCTGTGCTTCCTACACAAGATCGTACTGCTTCTGTCTGCTACCTTATCTCTCCTTGTTGCTTCAGCTCCTTCACTGTATCTGCCACTGAATCTTGAAAATACATTCATGTTGGAGTCCTCAGTGAACAGAATACATAACAAGCCACATCTTTTCATTAGACAGCATATATTCTCAATTAAAGATTGCCCATTTATTCTAGACTTTTTTTTTTTTCAATTAATGTGATCAAACAAGGGGGAAAGGGTGCTAATTGTCCCATGCATTTAATGCACAATGAGAATCACCCCCAGAATAATACCTATGGGGACTGCCACCGACACTTGCACAGCGTCTTTTAGTCTGACAGAGCAAGAGCCTGCAGCTCCCTCTCCCTTCCACAAGTGCCCTCTATATTTATGAGGCCAGTTGCTGTTTTCCCCTGAAATCCCATGTAGTTTGAATCACAGCTGAAAGGAGTCTGTGTGTGTGGTGAAGGCCATAATTCTTGTGCAGGGTTTCTAAGAGGAAAAGCTGGTTTGGCTAGGTTGGAACCCCAGAGCTCCTAAAGAGGCGAAGTTGGCCCATTTACTCCCCCCCGGCCCGCCAAGCTCTCATGCCAGCTGTCCAGGCGTTCGACCCTCACAGGCCACAGAAAAAACCAAGTGCATCAGAACATGCCATCCCAAATCCTCAAATGTCCTTACAGCAAAGGCTTCTCCAGTGCTAGCGCTAATGATAATACACGAGGCTTTTCACTGTAGAGCCTAACTCTTTTTTTCACTCTTCGGCAAGCTCGCAACAGCAAAATGTGCTCTTTTGACCACAAAATCTATTACTGCAAATTCCCTTCTCCCTGAGCTCTTGTGAGGGCTGCTTTCTTGCTTGCGGCACATGCAAAATGTACTGGCGTATTGCAAACTCATTTGAATTATTCCGATGAGGTTGTTCTCACCTTGCTGGAAAAGGATTTGCTGTAAGTTGCCACAGTCTGAGATTTCAAGCTCTTGACAGTCTTGTTTCTCTATTAGTAGGCTGGTGATTTGTCACCCTACATTCGCTTTCCAGGGTCCCAACACTATTTGTTCTTCAATGTCTACTGAATATTGAAAGGTGAGGCTTCCCTCTCCCCACAACCCTTTGTTCTTCTAATGCTGAAGCCTCCTTCCATCTATTTACTGTTGCTACATCCTACTCCAGGCATTCTCCTTCTCACTGCTTACATTGGAACCACTATTTTCTGTAGTTCTGCTTCAAAAGAGTGTCCTTCTAATGTCTGATGATGACTGCGGTTCCTCCACTGCATAGCATCCCATGCTCTGTGAGCAGGAGATCAATTATCCAACAACAATTAAAATGTGCTTTAAAAAACAGAATTGGTGCCACAGCCTCTAGGTGAAAGAGGAACAATCAAAAGGACAAGAAGATGTTGATCCTTCTAAGAGGAAGAGTAGTTTCATGTCCAGAAAGGGCTAGAGAAACACAGAGCCAGGCTGAGAATAATTCGAAGAAAAATTCATTAGTAAGCCTGTGTTTTCCTGATATACATGGAAACCTGTTTTTATTCTCAACTGATTTAAAAACAAACAAAGAAAAAAACCCCACCTCAAACAAGCAACAAGACTGCAAGCAGAAGATGTGTATTTGTAAATAACTCAATGGAAATTAGAAAAGTAATTCAGAAAAAAGAGATTATTTTTTCCTTGAAAACATTCAACAAAATTTGTCATATTTGCCTGCAGACTTCAAACTGGCAAGGCTTTTTCCTTATCCAAAGATTTTAACAAAATTTTGTGCAGAAAATTCTTTGCTTTTTATCTTTTAGTTATTCTCTCTTAAACTTTGCTGGTTTGTTCTTTTTTTCTTACTACCATTTTACTTTTTCACTTTTTTATTAAGTCTGAGGGGAGAAAAAGAAACTAATATGGGGGGGGGGACACGGGACAGCGACTTTGGAATTTCTCTTGTGGAGAAAAGGAAGAAACTTTGAACAAACCTTCTTTGAGAGGAGGGGGAGAAATGGGAGAAAAAAAAAATTCTTGCCAAAAAGAAAATGTATCTATGGTTATTTGATGAGCTCTAGATCTGAAACTGCAGAGTACATATATTACTGTTCATACTCCAGAACCTGTTTCTGAGCCATAAATTGTGAGAAGGCTCCCTAAACATCATCTGCAAAGTTTCCAAAACCTGCCCCCCCACCCCCCAATTCATCAACCTTTTCCCTCCCTCGCAACCCTCATGAGTAGCTGGATTTGAAAGACAGATAAGGCTGTGGAATAAATGCTAAAGAGGGGCTGGTGACAAGCATGGTGACTTTACTTTTGGCTTGTCTCTTTCTACATGTGTGTTTAAAAAATAAAATCACTGCCTCAGCGTAATGGGAGATTCAAACCCACGAGCGACTACTTAGCATTTTGATGAAGGTAGGTGTATTTGAAGAAAAAAATGTATTCTACCCAAAGCTGCAAGGCTGCGGTGAGTTTTGTTAACTGGAAGAAGTCATAATTTGGGCTAGTGAGCTGGCTTAAGAGAGTTTTTGTGGCCTGTGGGCATTTTAATAGCAGGACTGCGGTGAGCGCTTGCAGTAAGCCCTAGCAGGAATTATGCAGCTTGATAGCTTCACGTCATCTTGAAATTTTTCTTGATTACAGCTAGTATCATATGCAGTGCAGGTAGTGAACGAGAAGATTTTTTTTTTCCCATTTTTAGCCAAATCTTCATTGATATGCCTCTCAAAATATAGCTTCTGCTCTCTCAATAAACACGGTACAGGGCTTGTGAACATAGTTTCCACACCTAAATTGTCTACTGCGTTTTTCTGAATACATTTCTGAGCCCTTTGCTATCTGTGTACATTACAGCTCTTGTAGGAAGATCTTTAGACCAAACTACTGCTCTATCTGGACAGTCATGTACAAGCTCATAGCAGAAATTTGTTGTTGTTGTTGTTCTTTTGCTAAAGCTGTCAAAGTGAGAAGCAAGGGATGCCACAGAAAGGGATTTCTACTGTAAGTTTTGCAGTTACTAGAATTAACGATGTGCCCACAGCTATCATAAATGGAAATTACATCTGTTAGACTGGCATCGCTAAATAAAACTAGTTGGCTATTGGGCTGAACAATGCTATCAGATATCCTTGTGGCAAAAAAAAAAAAAAAAGAGCTGTTGTTCCTAACATTCACGTCTAGGATCTCTGCTTAATTTTATCACAATTCTCGCACCTGTAAACATGTGCATCTTATGCGTAAAATAGATTTAGGACAATCAGGATAAAAAGAGATTAAATGAAATTTCTCGCTGGTCTGAATTTGACTTTGCTGCTGAAGTCAAGAGCAGGAAAAGCTTGTATTTGCAAGAAACGTCATAAAATCAAAGAGCAGTTGTGTGTGGTGTTCTCAGCAGACATACAGCTACTGCAAACTCCTACCTGGATGAAGAGAGTACAAAAAAGTACTTCACATTGGTGCTTTTAAAAATGGTACTCAAATGATCAAAACAAAAGCCTAGGGATACGTAGTCCCCTGTGCAGTATTCCATAACCATGTAGATCGAGGGAAAAGAGTAGATGCCTGCTTTACTCAGTTTTAATTCCTGTCCGATGGAGGTTGTGTAATGTGAGTCTCTGCATAAGGGAACAAATGGCTTTAATTGCTTCATAGCAGAGTTCTCTACCTCCTAGCAGAATGAAAATAAGGATGACCTCCCCAGATTCCTACACGTGAAAGATAACTTTCCCCTATTTGCAAGAATCCAGCAGAAGCTTTGTGGATGTGCCCCCTTCCTTTGAATTTTCTTACAAGGTGACTTTCATCCTAATAGTCTTGAGTATTTTGCACTTCGATATTGAATACTTGTTTAAAATGCTGATAATATTTTGTTTATATCTTGTCCTTTTTGTAGAAGTTTTTTAAAGAATTTTCGTAAATGGTTAAGACTCTCAGAACCTTCATGATGCAAGGAGATATTAGTACTGGCAGTCTCCTTATCTGATGATGATAAATAGACACACAAAGCTATCACAACTGACGTTTAAAATTTTTCAATACCTAGCTGAGAACCTTTGGGGATCAACTTGAAGAGACCGTCTGCACCTGTCATTGACTCCAAAGGGAGCTATGAAAATCAGGATCTGATGCTGAAATTCCTGTTGTGGCTTTCTTTGTCAGATCAGTGTTTATATCTAAGGGGGATTTTTGCTACTGCGGGGCGCCCAAGGCTTAGCAAGACCACTGACACGAGAGCTAGCCCAGTGTCTGAAACCTGCTTGTGATTAGCTTGTTTTCAGCATGTTTTCAGGTGTGGTAGTGGGTCTTTTGGATGCCAAACAGAGTCTTGAAAACACCATTCCTCTCGTTGCAAGAGAGTAGTTAAAAAAGTGTACATATTTAATTACAAAATAGGCTGGAATGGTTTTCATGTAGAACACACAGAGAATAAGAGGCCTTAGGAACACAGCTCCAGACTTCCTAGCTTTTGCTCGTATTCCTGCCACAGTTCCCAGTAAGACTTCTCTTTCATCTGCATTTGCTGTAGTTCTTCCTTGCTTCCTTTCTAATAATTTAAGAGACAAGATGACAGAACAGATTAGAAAAATATCTATAAATAATACCATACATAAAGAGGCATTTACCCACTGAGTCTTAAAACTCATTCCCTGATTTGGTTTTATTTTTATAAGCTTCATCTTACTTGACACTGACTATGATTCATATAAATATTAAGTATTCATTTTTAGTCCATTGCACATAAGTGAAGCTCCACTGTAGTGTTCTTTGGAGTTTTTACCCTGCAGGTCCTTACTTAGGATGGAAAGAGGGATAGGAGGATTTAGTTCCTAAGTACTCTACAATTTGCTCCTATGGTCCTAGATTAGATAGCATAGATGTAGCCTTTTTAAAATTTTCAATTATTTCAAAGGGGTTTTTTTGTTGAATTTTTTTTTTCTTCTACAGGATATAAAAATAGGATGTGTTACCCTGAATTAAAATCTAAATCTGAAGGCTGTGGAATATAACATGATTGCTTATTTATACCTCTTTGTTGTGCTGTGGTTATGTAGAACAACTCTATCACTGTTCTTTTGCTAGATCTTGTTTTTTAATTAAATCAGTTTTTAAAATGTTTTATTTATTGTCCAAACATTTTGTTCTTTAGACTGCACAGCACAGCTATTTAAACAATGAAAGAAAATATTTTTTTCAATGTTTGTCATTTCTAAATTCTAATACAATTGTTTTTCTACTATAGCAGGAGTAGAGTTAATAACAGATGGTAAAACTGCAAAACTGCCTCTGCTTCATTAGAGCCCCTGGCAAGACTTCTATATAAGGTAAATTACAGTAGAGAGGGATATTTAACAATATACCCTTCACAGTTTCCAGTAAGATTTTGTACTAGTATTATGTGCATCATGAAGGCAGTGAATGTAATAGCTAGAATGTTTATTGATCCCTTCTGTGTTGGTGTTAATACCAGAGCTAAAGCATACGTGCTGTAAAAGGCCCTAATCTTGCAAAGACTTGTTCTAGTGCTTTTCCAAGTTAAATTTATCCTGGCAATAGTTTAACTGAGATCCCTTTCCTTTAATGGTGATAATGCACTTGTATTAAAAAGTAATAAAATGTAAGTGATCAATTTCCATTTAAATTAAAAGAATGTTTATGTTAAAATATTGATGAAAAGGCAGCCTTCACAGGTTTTAGAATGCTTGTATTTACATGGCATGACTGGAAGATGACAGATTGATAGCCCTGGGAAATGTAGGTCTTTTCAAAACAAATCGTGTGATATGTCCTTCCACTGACTTGGGAGCTCACTTTTCAGCATGGCAGAACTGCTCAGACCCTGGGGTGAAGAAGTTCTCCCTCCTTCTGTGTATCGTCTACTTCTGCGCGCTATCTCATACTTTTTTGTGCGTTTTGTACATTCCTTCTCTATAGGGGCTGCACAGGGATCGCAAAATCATTGCCCATGGCTCATCCTGGAGTCAACTGCATGATGACAACATACAGTTATTTCCCAATAAGAACCGGCTTTGAACTAGTGAGTGACTGAAAATAAAAAACTAACGTTGTCACATGCTCAAGTTACACTGTCTCTGACAATGTCAGTACGCATATCTGGTTTTTGCTATTAATCTTACTGAATTCAGTAGCCCAGAATTACCACACAGGAACAGCTTCTTCATTCCATGCTATTGGAAAATGCTGCTTTGCCGCATTTTCCAATATATTGGTTTGCGAGATCCTGACACCGTGCAAACTGCATCAACTTCACTAACTGCCTGGATTATGCAGCTGACTGAAGTTGGGAAGTCTCTTGGGCAGAGGCAGATGAAAATTTGAAATCCTGCAATTGGAGGAAGATATTAAACCTGGAATTTCACATTCTAAGCAAAAGACTGTAGCCACTGAATTATTACACCTGGGGAACTGTTTCACACTACTAATATCTCCTGATTTCATTTAAGCATCTTTTTGAAAACAGCTTATATTTAGTGTGTATTCAGCAAGTACATTTAAAGGACAGTGCCTGTTGGTAAAGAAAAATTACGGACATTAACAAGGCTTTGATATAAGGCCATTGCCAACAATACTAAAGCAGTTCTGGGCACAGAAACGACTCTGTAGGCACTGAGAAATTTTAATATGCTTTTAAAAAAATTACATCTGCATGGTTAGCGTTTTGGGACTTGTAAGTCTGAACTCACATGGCTACATCCTTTCATGAGTCTGGCCTCAGAAGTGAAGATGTGGGAACTGAGTGCTAGATTTCCGTGGCGCAGGAGTGATGGAGAGATGGAGGGTGCCCAGCCCTGCTGTCTCTGCAGTGACTGGCACGACTCATACGCATACCGCACCTTTTGAAGAATCGTGGCTTTGGGCGATCTTCTGCTCCAGTCCAGGTTGATTTGGGAAACACTACATTTGAGTGCAGTGTAAATTCTTCCCAGAGATGCTTATTGTTAAGTTGCTGTTTTTACGGTAACAGCAATTAGAGGAGTCAACAGAGATTATAACCCTAGTGTGCTTGTTACTGCAATAAATGCATAATAAGGGAGGGATGAAAAAATGCAAAGCCAGTAACCTGAGAAAAGTTGTTTTCCTATTTTGAAAATGACACGCTAAGATTCAATGTCTTGTATGATGATTCCACACACAGTAAAATTCATAGAAAATGAGAAGGGCTGAAGCATACCCAAATGATGTGGCTTAATGAGCTAATATAATGTGTTGTTTGTGTGCTTGTGCCATTGCAAATGTTCATTTGCTAAGCTATACAAACATGGCCTGCCTTTGTACTACTGGCACGCTGTAGATGCTAGCTGAAACCCCTGAGAGGATTCTTCAGAGCTAACATATGCAAGCAAGTAGGGCGCACAAATAATGACTTCAGTCAGATCTGCTAACACATACTCGCTTGATAAGCTGCATTAATTCAGTTGCTTGCAATCATCTGTACAAATCTCAGGTTTGGGGGGTTTGGGGGTTGTTTTGGGGTTTTTTGTTTGTTTGTTTGTTTGTTTGCTTTTCTTTCTAGTAAATTCACACCATGTATGTCTGTGTATATTTCTCCAGGCATGTGTGGAGTGTTCGGAATGAATGTTAAAGATCACCCAATAAAAACAAAGGTTTACCCAGCTGTCCTAGCCAAAACATCCTTTGAGGACCATAAAAGTGCAGTTTTAGGAGTTGCTGTAGCTGATGGTAGTACATATGTGAAGATAAATTTGTGGTTTAGAGTTGAAGATGCTATAGAATTGCTGCTGAATTTCAAACTTTTCATTTGCCTTTAGTCCATGTAGCTGACACAAGGTAAACTGAGCTGCTTTTCTTAGCAGAGCAAGTCCTCCAAAAGATGTTTTCTTTAAAACAGTGAATGCACTTTTGCACTATTGATTTCCTGCTGCTTAGACATAACTAACATTTCAAGTAATCTATACAGTTTTGAAATTTACATTAGGTCTTCTAATAAAATCGCTAGCACATTTGGGACTTCTTGGTAGGATAACCACTGAACTCCTATCAGCTAAACACTAAATTTCAATATTGCTTAAGCAAAATTCAGATCTAAAATGATCTGCTACCACCCCCAAAAAAGAAAACCAAACACCACCACCCAGCAGTTGACTCAGTCTGATATTGGTTGAGCGATCATAGCATGGTTAGGCTGTTCTTGGTTTGTCCTTACAAGTGCTTTACTGAAAAAGCCTGAGTTAAAATCAGTTCTGCATTATGCGGGACACATTCCCAAGAAGTGCTAAGACGTACTGTCACTAGATTTCTTGTAAAACTCTCCACTAGAAGCAATGGGAAGAACCATGCTAAAAAAAGAAACAGGAATAGCACAATGTGGCTGATATCATGTTGTCTTGTTTTTAGAGTAGAGATCAGAGGGTGCTGTGAAGGCAAGCCCTTTCGCATCGAGCGTTGTGGCAATTACACAATTGTCCTTGTCCTGAAAAATTTTGCCTGAAATAGGTCTGCATGGGTCTCTGGCTGGATCCCACTAAAATCAGTGGCAGCTGTGGCAGTGGCCCTATGAGGCAGGGTGGGATTTTGCTGATGGTCTCTTAACTCTGCCCGTGTCCTTTTCTGCTGTAAGACATGACCTCCTTTGCGCTGGAGGTTGTAGGTGCTCAGCATTTTTAGGGGGTTGTCCCTATTTATTTTTTTGGAGATCTGTTATTAAATTAGAAGCATTCTGATTGAAGGTTTTCATTTAATTAGTAACTGGATAAATCACAAAACTGGCCTTCACCATCTCTACCTGTCAATTGATCCAGTGTAATGAAGACTGCAAGAATCCAAACAAAAAAATAGAACAGGGTTATTGGAATGAATTTTCAAAGTGAAATCTTCAGCTGAATTTCTGATGCATGTCAAATAATAAGCAACCTGAACTGACGAGATCTTTCTGTATGTGAATAGGGAAATGCAGGTAATGTTTTAAATGTGTTTTTTGGAGGGCAGAAGTGGACAGGAATAGGGATTGTGCTGCAGCTGAAACAGGAAGCTATTACCCTGTTGGCGTATTTCTGTGCATATTTTTAATTTTTTTGTGAATGCTGAGTAGACGATCCAGGAAATTCAGGAAGGAAGATGGATTTGGTTTCATTGTGCAGACCAAAATGCCTATTTTAACTTGTATTTGTCCCTGGGAAATTATAAGACTCGGTAGGGATAGGTTTTGCCTTTGTTATTTAAAACCAAATAATCCATCTTACTGCTTTTTAAAAGGGACATTCTTTCCCAGGTTTTCAAGTTAAAAGCCAGTAGGATATTTTAAACCATTTCATGCGGTCACACCACCACAATGGTCTTGACTGAACATTTTCTCAAAGTAAATCTAGCAGGGCAAAGATTTACTGCTGCTACTGAAGTATCAACATAATTACGTAAGTGTGTGCCAGCAGCGTGTGCCTGTGTTGGTAGCTCATGTGCAGCACACACTTCGCCGGCTGTCCGCAATGCACTGAAATCGGAGATTTATTGCATTTACAAAGGGCCATTACAATGCAATTTTAACTTACTGTCATTAAGGGGTCTTACATCATAAGCAATCACTGCAAAAAGCCTTGGACTGAGATTTATTCATAATTTTTATAGCATGATTTATAAGAGCCCCTATTATATCTTCTAAATTATATCTGAAAGAAATTAAAATCAGTTAGGACCTGGTCCTTTCACCTTTAACCGTGTTGGGTAGTACCTTGTTCTCAGCCTGAAGGAAACGGGGATATTCCTGGAGTAAGCTATCACTACAAGAGTAGGAGTGAAGATAGCAAAATCTGGGTCCTTACTGAGCACAGGAGAGAGATGTAAAAATTATTCTAGAAATGACAGCATTTGGTTTATATTCCAGAGGGAGGAGGTGGTTCTCCATAGATTCATAGATTTCTCTGATTTCATCTGATCCTAACACTCCTGTGTACCATTTGGAGTGAATCACATATTTATGTAATGCAATATTCAGTAGAGAAAGCCAAGTCAGCCTTCTAATACTGTTCTTTCCTCAGATCAAATTCAGCATATAGTAACCAAGAAGCTAATTGTAAAACAATTGCAAAGATCTCAAAATGGCTGTTCTATTAGTCTTATCCCCCAAGAATGCACTGAATTTTCATAAAATCAAGCCTATACAAAATGGAAACTCAATTTTGCCATCTGTATTTGCATGAGAAAGAATTATGCACTTGATTATCAATTAGGGCCCAATTTTTCAATCTGAATACCCCTGCTTGCCCTTTTTATTATGAGATACAGCGCTTGGATATGATTTGGTTGAATGTTAATTGGAGTCATGTGGTTTGAATGGGGATGTATTCTGTAGTCTTTTGCAATAAAAAGTGCCAGATCATGAAGAGTTTTGTTGGTATTAGAGCTCCTATGTTTTGATGCAATGTGCTAAAGATGCCCATGTCTTTAGATGATTATAAAAATATATATTTGAATATGTATGCTCCTAATAAATTGCTAAGATCTATTGCGCTTCAGTGCTTTGGAATGGAAATACGCAATGTATCTATTAAAAAGCAGTACACTGCAATTAATTTGTTATCCTGAACCATACTGCAGGAAAATTCATTTCTATCCCTGAAGTCAGTGGTAATTTTGGCACTGAATTTCAGTAACAGTAAGGCTAGGCCCTCTGTTGCTGATTTGCTAACATCTCTCCTTATGTTAAAAGAAAGGCAATATGTATCAACTTTACCAAATTACTACCATAAATATACACAGATCAGTTACGTATTCTTACAAATAAGAAAGATGACTACCATTGAATACTAAACTGCACAGCAGAAGGAAAAACAAAATGGAAAAAAAGTTTTCCTAGACATAGTCTAATATATCACATTTTTGTGAGCGGTTCTAAAATAGAAATACTATAATTGATCCACAGATATTTTTATCTTTTGTCTCATGGTATACCAACAGAGAATACCAGTATTTTGTTACCTTTTTTTTTCCTAAAGAAGATCAAAATAGCAAATGTCAGGAGAAGGGCAAAGAAAATAATTGAAGGCACATAGGGATGGATTAAAGAGAGAAGGGACCAAATACCATACTGAAACTAGTCACTAGATTCCTATTGATTTCAGTGGCACCACGGTTACATTTTCAGAAGTATTTTGGGATGGTTTAATTTTGAAGTCCTTCTTCATATGGAAATCCCACTCAGCATCGTAGGAGGTGGCAGTGAGTGGAAGGCATATATATGTGTATGCATATGATGGTATGATCCATACAATCACAGCCTTGGCTAAATTGAGTAAATTTTGTAACCTAGAAACATTAAAATTAAGTAAGATTAAAAAAAAATTAAAATGGCAACAGATGCTGTTCTTTTTTAAGATTTAGAATAATAGAAATAAAATTGGAAATAGGCAAATGGATTAAAAAAAACCCTTCCTTGAATTAAAACTGCTAAGTCTGTACTAGCCAGCCATAGATTTGTCAGGTGGATAACATCATCCCTCTCATCTCCTTGTGGGGTTGTGACTTCAAAGAGATTGTAAGATGTTCTGGGCAGACATCGTATCTTCCTATGTGTTTCTGAGCAACTCAAACCAAGGGAGTCATGATTCTGCATGGCTGCTATGATCTTTTTTGTGGTGATGGTGGTTTTAAAATTTATTACTTCTGAAGTCAGAGGGACAATTCCCTGGAGTTACTTGTGAGTGTGCCTGCTCCCACCTTGGCTAATTTCATAGGGACTGAACGTGGGGCTTGGTGTGAGCGGCGAACGCTTTCTAGCTGGCATTGCAAAGGCTTCTTTGGACAGGACGCAGAGAAGACTACACCGTGCTTGCTAATGGGTTATATAAGGATTGGCAGTAACGTGTCCCTTGGTGGGCAAAAACAGGAATAAAATGGGATTTTAGGAACTATATTAATAATGAATGATAGAATGGTGGTTAATAGATGTCTATCTGTAATTCCATTGCACTACAAGTGCAGGGGAAACTTCATTCAGTGGGGAAAGATTCTCATTTTTCCAGAGCTGTAATGCAGCTTGCAGTTAAAATTAGGCTGTCTTGTTAATTGTCAAAGTGTATGGTGAGAATTACTGCAGCCAGCTTCAGTGCAGGATTAGATATGCCTCTGCAGGGGAGACCTTGCAGAACGGCCCGGGGCGGGAGAGCAGCTCCATCAGGGCCCCTTCGATGAAAGCTCTCCCCGGGGAGAGGGGTGCCGGGGAGGGGGGGAGGCGTGCGGGTGGCTCTCCTCCTTTCTCTCCCTATCTGCTCGTGCGCGGCGGGGGCCTCTGGAGCACCGTCCGTGGAGCACTCCTGTGCAAAGCGTGTCCCACGTCGGATGGCTGCAGAATAAGCTCCCCTTGTGAAGGGGGATGAATATCTGTTCCCGCTCCCCGATACTTTCCCCAGTTCCTGAGCTTAGCTGTACTGGGCCAGGGTAAAGGATGAGCAGAAATTACCCCAGCCTCTAAGCCTCAAGACGGTATGGTTATTCAGGAACTAGGATCCCGTAAGCCTTCTTGTACCTAAGGGATGTAGTTTATATAGAGAAAAATCAGTTTAAATGAACATAGCAAGGCTGAAATGCTCTGTAATGTACAAAAGAAAGCTGGAAGAAATCCCCAGGGAATACCTTTTTCCTCATCTCTTCCCCACTATCCTTTTTCCTGTCTCCTCAGTGTCCAGTGTCAGAAACTTGTCCTTCAAAAATCACCCCCTGAGGAAAGCAGATCCTTCTGCAAGATGTGAAGGGACAACGATGAGGAATGGGTGAGTGAGAGTTTTGCCATACGCCTTTCCTCTTCCACATCAGAGCTGTATAGCATATGCCAGGATGGCAAGTCAAGCTGTTGAGGACTTTCCATAGGACCCCAACCAGCTTTTATTTAAAACCAGTAAAAATGTTTATTTGAGAGGACTACAAAAGCTTCCCTGAGGGTTCATTAATGAAGCTTAACCATCCAATTTTAATGGGAGCACTAGTGCAGAATCTCAGCTGAAAGCTCCTGGTTCCCAAGCTCTGACTAACCTAATGCCTGTGAATTAACACAAACACAACCTTATCCTGCTGGGGGGGAGGAGAAGGAAGGGGGCAAAGATGTTGGATACCTGCAGGCCAAACTCCCCAGGAAGTCAGTGGGAGCTTCGCTAGTGTAACAACAGCATGACCAGATATAAATATAAAGGAGAGAGGATGCTAAGAAAATATTTTTCACACATTTGTGTACTGAGGGCCCTGTGAAGTCTAGTGAGTGCAGAGCACAGCAACTCTATTACAACGTAACTCTCAGATATGCTGCTCTAGTGTATCTGTGTAGCTTTCTGTGTGACTTTGAGCCTATTTCCCCCTTTGCATCTACTTCTGAAAAATAAATTTACAAAGTTGCCTGACCACGCAAAAAAGACAGTTCTAATAAACTTCAAAGAAACACCTCACCGATTTAGGTGCACAATATCCATTGACATGCGGTGGTATTTCGCTGCCTGATCAGATACTTTTAAAAATCCACCTAGATGCCAGTCTGTCTGCATATGCACGCAGTATCTCTGTAAATCTGATCTTTTCCATCACCTTATTTGTTACTCTGTTCAGACTCCAGGTACCAGACTTTTCCTCTGTTATCCAAATGTGGATTCTTTAAATTATGGAGAAGTACAACACCCGTTTATCTTATTAAGGTAGGTGTCTAAGGCAATCCGTGATTTGAAACAAGCTACCTTTTCTTATTACAGATTTAAAAGATGATGCAATTTTTTAAAGTATTTAATCTTTTTAGAAAGAACTACCTTATTTAAGAAATTAGTGTTTAGAAGACTAGAATTTAAACTCAGCCACAATTATTTTAACAAGAAACTGTTGACTATGTTTCACCCAAAGACAAATGACTGGTGACTGGGAGCTTATGCTTTATCAAAGTAAGCTTAGAAATAGACAAAATTTGCAGAGTTAGCAGATTTTGCCTGACACATACAAATGCTCATGAGTCTCCCCTGGCCATCTACAATGAGAATAGATGTAATTTAGTATGAGTTAGGTCCTGGTGAAGCAAAACAGTCAAATATACGTGTATTTGTAAGCAGTATCCACCAAAATGCTCCAAGAATGGCTAGATTTGAGTAAATGCTGAGCTTTCCATAGACAGTTCCTAAACATTCACTTAGTGTACCAGATTTAGTCCAGAGAAATCTTGCTTTATTCAGATATGCAGGTTTTCATTTAATCTTAACACTCATATACTGTATTCCTTTTACTTGCCCAAGTGTAAAAGTATAATGGTTATGTAAACCGATGCTTATATTAAGATGTTATTTTGACATACATTTTGGTGCCATACATAAACACCAAACATGTGTATAATAACCACCATTAGTACAAGTCTCAGATCCACTTAGGATGACACATTTTTGTGATGTATTTTTTTGACAAGATGGCAATGCGAATTTAAATTTTTGCATGACTGAAATACAGTTTGTAATTGAAAGTAGCGTACACAATTAAAAGTGAGGTAACAGTGGATTTGTTGCCTGACTTTACTCTCCTAATGGTTGCTTTAATATACCATTCACTTATTAATGATGCTATCCATTATTTTACTGTAAATTAGCTATTGTGAGTTTAAGGTCTTTTTGCAATGTCTGTGTTAGGTTACAGGGGCATAAATCAAACTCCCATCTCTTTTTACATCCATAACCATAACATATGGCTTTTATTAGAAAATGTTAAGTGTCTTATAATGTCTTCTTAATGGACAGTGTGTGCATGTGTTGATGATGAAAGCCATCTTCCTTCATGCAAAATATTAATGCGTATGGCCTACATCTCCATAGATACAAGTTAAAGAATCATATTTAACCCATGAAATATTCAGTATACACTTCAACTTTGCCCAGAATTCATATTTCTCTAGTTTAACAATCCTTTAAGGAAAGAACAAGTTAGAGGTAAATCAGGGGTTGATTTCTACCAGGTATGCACATGTAATTGTGAATAACAGTATAACATCTACTGCAAAACCCAACAACAAACCCAAATCACTTTATAAAATGCCTTTTCCTAAATGCAAATACCCATGGCAAATTAGAAAATGGAATTTATATCCTCCTAGAATTCCAGCTAGTACATCACAAAGACTCTTAATATTGGTTATAGATTTTGTCCTCTGACCTTAAACATAATAATGCTTCCAAGCAAAAGGGTGCTTCAGCCTCTGTTTGTATCCTTTTCATTGGGACAGCATTATCCATTTGGCTTTTGCACCATTCCACAAAATCTTGGACAAGCACACTGCTTTGACTTGAAATGTGTTTTACCAACAGATTCCTGGGCACCAGAGATCTGCCATTCAAATCAACGCCTGCTAACATTGGGCTTGATTAAAGGAAGCTAACTAAGCCTTTTGAAGGATACCCTCCAGCCTTCCCTCTCTGTTTCAGTGTTCCCTTGGCAGAAATCAGGGATTTGAAAGCTGCAGTTCAACAGCATTATCCTTTCATCTCGTGGTAAATATTTTATTATTCCTTTATCCTCCATGCTGTTTAAAGGAATTCATTTAAAATATTAACTTCTTTGTTCAGGGAGGAAATCTCCAAAGGGTATGCAAACAAGAATCTTTAGAAATGCACCAAGATATAACTCCAGGCTCTGCTCCAGCTTTCCCCATTCATTCAGTCTGCAGACCTGGTGGCTCACTGCTGGAGATCTCTGCTCACGCTGAGTGAGCCCATTTGTACAGGACCAGCTCCCCTGCCCCTGCTCCCTGCATTTCCCCTTCTCTTTCCTCCATCTGTCCAATTTGCTCCCTAATCTGATCTCACTTCTTTGATCCACCTCAGGAACACTGATCATCCTGCCACACCAAAGCACCACTCATCCCTACCGCGGGCTGGCAGCAATTATGCTGTAACAAAGGTACATTTAAGAGAGGAATAAAACCTATCCAAACGAATTGCTTTGCAAAGGCATTACCCTTCATCTGTTTTCTTGCTTATCAATATGGGTCTCCTGGGGGTTAATCCTGCTGCTGCTCCTAAAGTAAATGTTTTCTTTATTTTTGACTTCAGGAGCAGAATCAGGCCCTAATTAATGTAATTATCCTCCTCTGTAATAGCATGAAAGGTACCTACTTGGAGGAGTCAGGTGACTGTTTAAGATTGTCTTTATCCACAGCTATGCTGTGAACTGCACCAGTGTGCATTCCCTTTCCAAAACAACCGCAGGCACCAGGAGGGGAGGAGTTGTCCTTCAGTAGCCAGGGAAGAAACCTGTCAAACACAGTGTCCCTTCTACATGAATGAACCCTCTCCTCTGATTAATACTTTGCATTTCCCACAAGGGAAAAGAGGGAGTGAGGAGGTAAGTGAGGAACTGAATTACCCATTCTTAGAGAAGCACGATCATAAATATTTGAACATGGTACATATGAGAGAAGAGAAAGGAACAGACTCCCTTCCCAGTCCAAGCTGAGAAACTCTCCAAATGCCCTAGTCTCCCAGGGGCTGCCTGCTCCCATGACCCTTTCTCCATCTCATAAAGGGGAGAGAGTCGTTAGCTTGTAAGACAGCTGGACAAGGCATCTCTCTTTACTGGGGGGGACGACTGACCGTAAAAATCTGTGCATGGAGGGAAATTACCTGGTATAATGGAGATCTCCCTGGCCCGTGAAGGGGACCCTGCCCCAGGCTGTGTGGGTTTTTAGGAGGCCGTTAGAAAATAAGGGTCTCTGGAAGCCCACATACGAGTACGTGAGCTCACGCCTTGGTGTCCGCTCGTGCCCCGTGCGTGAGGCCTGCTTGAGAGCGTGAGTTATGTCCCCATAGCCCGTGCATGGGTTTTGTATGGCTACACACATGGATGGCTGCTCTGTGCTGACGGTGGAGATAACCCTGGTGATGCTGGGAGGAAGTGGGGCTGAAGGGAGGTTGGAGTGTTTTGGTGAGGGTGCTGATTGCATAGCTTACCCTTGCATATCTGGAGGAGTAGGGATCCTCAAAGAGCGCCCAGATGCGGGGCTGCCACCGTCTCCAGAAGCTCCCGGACCTGCCGTCTGGGGAGTCACTAAGTGCTAGGCGTTTTGTCATCTCCAGCTCCTCTTCGCCATCACCAGAGTCTCCGGTGCCATCTATGTCTCCGTCCTCGGCACTGCTATCCAGGGGTGCCCCACCAAAGCTGTCCAGAGCCTCTTCGGCGTCGCGGTGCTGCCGGTAGGTCATCCAGCAGCAGGGCTCCACATCGGTCTCATCGATGCCCCAGAAGGCCAGCTCCTCCTCATACAGGGGCCCGCACACGTCCGCGGGGCAGTGCAGCTTGCCAGTGCGGTAGTAATTTAGGATGTGGGCGAAGACGCCCGGGTGCCGGTCAAAGAAAAACTCATCCGTGCGGGGGTCATAGTCGAAGTGGCTATGGGCATCGGGTTCGGCGATCCAGGCCAGCCGAGTGCCGGGCAGGGTGCGCAGGGTGCTGCGGTAAGTCTGGTGCCTAGTCCCTCCCACGTTGATCACAATGCGGTCGCTCTCGTCGCCCTGGCCCATCTCGTCTCTTATTAGGCATGTCGCAGACTCATCCGAGCAAGCACGGCAGGCAGCAAGCCCGGAAGGGGACGGCTGCGCGGCGGCAGTGGGTGCCCAACCCGAGCCCCGATCCAGGCCCGCGGGGGCGAAGGGCCCCGGCCGGCTCGGCTCGGCTCGGCTCGGCGGGGAAGCCGGTGCCGCTGGCTCCTGCCGCTGCAGCGCCTTCGTCTGAAGTCAGACGCTCGGGGGCCCTGGGAGCTGCAGCCGCGGCGGAGGGGCAGGGGCAGGGGGGACCATGCTCCGGGAGCGCGGGCGCTGCGGTGCCGGGGCGCAGGGACGTGCCGGAGGGGGAGGGCCCTCCCCTG
>JAVJGG010000021.1:13947459-13959117 GCA_035590195.1 Aviceda cuculoides
CCGTGGCGTGTTTCCGTGGCGGCGCCGAGGCGGGGCTCCCTGCTCCGGTGCCCCCCGCTGGGGGAAGAGCGCCCTCCCCCGCCGCCCGCCTCCGAGTCACCGGGCTCCTCCCGCGGCGCGGTGGTCGCGCTGAGGGTCCCCGCCGGGAAGCGCTGGGTCTTCCGGTGCTGCCCCGCGCTCGGCTCCGAGGGACCCTCTCTAGCGCTGCCGAAGCCAGTCACGGCTGGTCTCGCCCTTCGTGGACCGGGCTCGCCGAAGGGCAAGACTCAAGCTCTCCCCGGGCGTACGTCTCTTACGTGACGAGCAGCGGTGCCCGGGGCTTGTGTTTCCCACCGCGTCGCACCCTTACGTGGTCCCACACGCCTGCTCCGTTTCTCCACCTTGTCTTCTGTTTTTCCTACTGATCACTTGTTTCTTCACTAACGCCTGGGTTGGTAGTAGGCTGCGATTTGGGTTCGTGTTCTTTATTCTGTTTTATTCTCATTAATTCACCAAGGACGCCAAGAGAAGCTTCACATCTATAAAAAGACCCATTCCTGCCCTGCGAGGAGCTTGAGGAACAGCGGGGAGATGGTTGTGTGGAAGGGAAGTAACAGAGGTATGTGGACACGTTCCGTGTTTGGTTTTACTTGCTGCCAGCATCTCAGGAGGAGCGGGCTTACGGGAGAGCCTGGACAGCTGAGCCCTTGTGGATGAATCACGGGAGGTCGTGTCATGACAAGTGGATGAGGTGGTGAAACACATGGTTGAAGGGTACATGGTCGAAGAATGCTGCTGGAGCACAGAAGTGGTAGGGACAACCTGGTGTTCAATGGAGGAAGGTAGACTGGGGGAATGCAGTTAAGTTGAGCCTTGAAGGAGGACAGAGATTCGGACCTGCTGGGACAGCAGGTGAATAACAAGGGAAGGGCTGCCAAGGAGCAAGTGGCGTGGTCAGGTTTGTGGGAGGAGGTGTCTGGCCATCCACAGCTTCCTTGGCTTGCAGAGGAGCATTGCGTGTTGGGGATGCAGAGGAGAGAACTTTGCAGCGGTTGTGGTAGGATATACCAGAGGCCTAAACAGCAGGTTTGTCTGTGTAAACGAAGACAGATTAGTCTTGAAGCTGGTGGGGTAGAAGGAAGGCCCAGGAGCTGGGTGCTATTTGTGTGTGACTCGTGGGAAAAGGGAGGGAAGATAGTGGAAATGGGGAGTACGTTACTGCTGTCAGCAGTGACAAGAGAAAAGGGAAAGTGAGGCTAAAACAAGGCAACGCTGCTCTTCAGCTAGCATAAACTGATGACAAAATCTCCAGGAAGAGATGCCAGACAGCCACTTGCGCATTGGGATTGAACAGAGGCAGAAAGGTTGATGATAGAGGGAGAAATCTGAGAGTCACAAGCACAGAAATGCTGTCTAAAATCCTCGAGAACTGCTGGACAGAGGGCACAAAGGGAGAAGAGGGCAGGTCTGTGAACCCAAGCCTGGCATTAAGAAAGGAAAAGAGGATGATGACTCATTAGCAGAAGTAATACAAGCAACAATTATTTTGTAATCGTAGTAAGTCGCTACTTTTGATAATAATAGATCTGGGGATCAATGAGAAGGTAGAGTAGGTTCTGAGAGTTACGAGGCTGAGGAAGGCAGGGAACCCAGGGAAGAGGTTTAAGGACCTGTGAATCCTGGGCCAGTGGGTCCTTCTGGTCATATCCACAACTGCAGAGGCACTTTTCCGCCTCACTAGCTCCTGCCTTCCGTGTTACCTTACCCCGCATCAGCGATTCCTCTGTAGGAATTTCAGTGTTGAGATCTAAGGTGACTCTGAGGATGAAAGGGATATCTTGCAGCTTCAGTCACTTCAGTTTCCCTTCTTGTCTGGGCATCTGTAGGAGAGTGGTACAGGACCTTAGAAATCATCTGAAAGTGTATGTTAAAAACTAGAAAGCTTGTTTAAAGATAGTTTTCGTGGACTCAGGTGGGGAGACCACGCTTAAGTGACCTGCGAGGTTTCTGTGAAGATACTAAGGCTGTGATTGATAAAGGAACGTTGGTAGCCACGGAAGAGTTGGATATTTCAAAAGATGCGTGAGAGGGCCACAAATCAGAGATTGATGGGCAAGTGGGAGCTGTGAGATCTGGATCAAGATAGCTCCTGAAATGGGAAGCTTTCTTAGAAATAAAATTGGAACACGAAGTTTATACGTTATTTTGATGTGGAAAATGAAAGATAACATCACGTTTGAAGCTTATATTGAAGTTTGAGAGGGAAGGTATTAGAAAATAATATCTTTATTAAACAAATATTGTGGCACAAAATAACTGCATATTAAGACACAAAGACTTTGCTTTGCACTGTAGATTATAGCATGATTTGCATTTGTTTAATTAGCAATAGTTGATACCACCAGATAAGTGGTTGCTGATTTACTCAAAATGAATGTTTTAAGTCAGTCCAGCAGGTGCTATGTATCAGCAAAGTTTTGCTTTAAGCCTGCCATATAACAATATAAAATTCTGATTTAATTTTAAAAAATAATTTTCCATAATTGGAACTATTTGGACTGTGATAGACAAAACAAACCAAATCATTTTGAAAGACCTAATTTATAGACAAAAAATTTCCACAGAAGTTTGGTTAATCCCAAACTGTATAGTGCCACTTCCGCCCCCTTAGTCCCACTGAGAAATGACAGTATTAAAGCTATTTTTTATTCTGGTTTATATTTGACATATTTAAAGCTCTTTAAATATTTGACTCTTGGCTGCAGAATAACTGCTTGTGCAGCCTTGATATCTCAAACTAGAAGCCTCCATCTTCAGGTGCTGGGATGCTGAAGAGTCTCCCCTCAGTCTGCAAAGACTTCCAAGGCTAGAATGAGATTCTCTAATCCCCCATGTACATGAGATGAACGTATGAATGAATTTACCACAGTCGGACATACCCACATTCAGTCTTTCTGGTTTCAGAATAGCTGGGTGTCTCTTCTATGCCTGTAGACTTGCCTTAGAGACAATACAGTAATTTGCAGAAGCAGGAGCATGCATCTGGTCACTCATATAACACCATTGACTTTAGTGGAGTTAAAGAATGAATAAATGAATGTGTGCGTGAAAGGTTAGGTCCCTCGCCAATGAAGTGAGAGCAGTCCTCTCTGCTCCCCTGATGGGTGTCTTCTCTACGCTGGAAAGAGAAGTTAGGCAGGGAGGACTTAACGTGAAGGTGGGTGCATAAGTCCAGGAATTACCCGTTTTTTCTATGATACCTCTTGTCATTTTAAGTTAAATTAGTAATTAACCTTACTAAGTTTTACTCGCTAAAAAGAACTAAACCAACTTGAGTAGTGCTGGGAGAACTCTGTGGGAGGCACGGAGTTGGTAGTTTGTTCCAGTAGTTCACAGCCTCTTTGAAAAAGGATTCTGGTACAGCAGCAGGCAATGTTATCAGAAATTCTTAAAAGCCGTTAAAAGACATTGGCCTTGGAATTACATTTTGTTTCCTGAGCTGATTCTCACAACTGCTGAGAGATTTTTATGATCATCTACTTTGAGCTGGGGCTGCCCAAAAGCTGGCAAAAGTGGGGAAAATAAGAAGTAGAGTTCAGAAAGGCCTTTCTGCAGGCCTTCCTTGTGGGAGCCTTCTGAGAGTCGCACAGCTACTACCCAGGAGAGTACATATGCACTTTGAACAGTTCTGTTAAAGTCATTGGGTCTACTTATAACCTTAGCTGTTCTTCTGAATCAACATTTTTAATGATGACAGTGGAAGCTTTAAGCCATGGATCTATTTTAGTTTTCAAACTACTGTGTGACAGAAAAAGAGAGTGAGTCCCCTTACTAATTTTATCACTCGTGTTAGGTCACCCCACTGTCTCCTGTGTTCTGATGACACAGGAAGAGTAAGTCCTTCTTTCAGCTCTGTGTCTGCTGTCCTGGGATCACCTTTGTTGCCCTGTGCTTCAGCATCCTCAGGGTAATAGTATACAATGAAGGGTAGGTTGTCTTTCAGACAGAAGTCTAAATTCTGTCCACAAAGGAAAAAACAGCTTATGGGTTCACATGCTGTTCATATGTTAATCCCCCTGCCTTCCAATTAACTGTTTTAGGTGAGAACTGCAGTGATTTCTAACTCCAAAGGACCTTTCTTCTCAATGTGGGAGATGACTGACCATATATTCCTTAACATTCCTAAACTTAGTAACTCACAATTTTTTGAGTGAAATTTTAACATTTATTATTAGTAGTATTAGTATTAGTAGTATTATTGTATGGAGGCATTTTTACAACTTATGGAAGATGCTGGATTGATGGATCAAAATCAGAGTGTTGTATAGGCACGGAAAGCACATAGGGATGCTTTGCTTTATGCTTTGGTGCTTTACTAGTGTAACAAGAGTATCTCATTCTGCACATCTCTTTAGCCTCTTCATTCACTGAGGTTCCCAGTGAGGATACCAACAATGGTGACAGCTAACGAAGCACTCACTCCTGAAATTCAAGCCTAAGTCTGAGTTCATCAGCCAGTCTATATTCAAAGAAAAGGGTTGTTATGAAAAACTTGTTGACCAATATAAAGAGGGAAAAGAGATATTCAGAGAAACCATGACTTTGTGTGCAACTGTGAATACAACTGTAGAGTACATTCAACATATTTTAAAGGTGGTGGAAGCTGAGAGGGAGAGATTTATTTGTGAGAGTTATAATCTCAAAACAAAAGACAGCCAGGGCTGGAACACCAGTTTTGCAATGCTTGAATGCTATAATTCAGTCTGTGCCCTCTTGTATTAAATTCATGACAAGTCAACAGTATTTCACTGCAGTTCTTTATCAGTTTTAGATTACATCATGCTGTGAATTGCTCTATCTGTTAATATTGATCCTTGTAAATCATTTGGTTTGAGGTCTTCAAATGGAAAGCTGTGATGCACTTCAGCATGCAATGTACTCACTTTGTCCTTGAAAATCATTTAAAAAGAAAGCAAGCTGCAATTGCATAGATGATATTACTTTTCTGAAAGGTTAGATTTACCCCTTTGAACTGTCAATAGTTGGATGAAAGCCTTCCATGGAAAGAATGAGAATGGAAGAGAAAATAGTTGGTTGGTGCTTGATGTTGACTGAGGGAGTCAGAGAGGTGCTGCATGTCTGAAGAGCTGTGCGGCCCAAAGCCTGATTCAGAGGAGTCGTGCTGCTTTTAATGAGAGTAGCCAGAGCAGCAGAAATTATGATGGAATGCTAGTTCTTCCACTTTTGTCTAGCTGGATTTTTTTCTTAATTACCTAAGTTTTGCTTGAATATGTACCTCATTTTCTTCGGTGTTCTTCAACTGTTGCATGGCTTTGCTGTGAGCTGAGAAACATTTGCTACACTCTGCCTGCTGGGTTGTATTTTTTCTCCACCCATTCATACTGGGCTAACATTTGATTGTGAGTGAAGATCCTTTCTGTTTTGCAGATCCCTTTAGGATCCTTCAGAAAGAGTGCTGGTGTAGAAACAGCAGCGTTGCACAGATGCGTATCAGACTATGAGATAAATGGAAGTTGCTCTGGAAAAAAATGGAAGTAGTGTTGCGATATGTTAGAGATCATTATTGGTCTTCACTCGCTCCATTAACTAAGAGAAACTTCTGCCTGAATCCATTTGGTTTTGCTGAAAATTTATGGGAGATGGAACTGGGTAAACGGGATGGCTGGGATGGCGCACGCAAGCAAGGCGAGGTGGTGGAGGGCGTGTTCTGCTGCTTGCTGAAAGACTAGGGAGGTTTCCAAACCGCCTTTCCTGTAGGGAAAGAGAAGATTGCTCCTTCCTGGCAAGAAGGGCAGTAAGGACTGCAGGCAGCCCTCGAGCTGTGTGCCCACAGCCAGCACCGGCTTGAATCCCGCCTGCAGCCGGGATGGCTCCGGCACCGCGCTTCTCCGGGGCCACGTACGTGGATCTGAAGGAGTGTAACTTTCCAGACCTACTTTAGCCAAGGCTGTAGTGAAAGTGTCAGGATTTGTCTTTGGTGAGGCTTTCCCTAAAACAGAAATAATGGTTCCTGAAGAAATCGTGGCGCTAAATCACAGCATATCTACTTTAAGTAACTGAAATGAGGCTCATGCGCCACTTTGTTACGATGTGTAGTTACAGGAGAGGTATAGATTTGTCTCTTGTTTTTTCCTGCTGATCTAGGTGTGATCCAGCAAAACAAGCAGCTGGTGACAACAAAAATTCAACTTTCACAATTGGAAGGTTCATGTCAACGTGTAACAAAAACATGCTTACGGAAGCTGCTAAATCTGTGTTACCACGGGCTGAGTGCAGTCACCCTGAAGGCTCTAAATCTACATTTCTGGAAGAGTAAATGGGCACACATAGATCTGAACTGTTTAACTCCTACCATGTTCTATAACTAGAGTTATGGAGATAGCTAGTGATTTGGCTTTATTTTATTAGATTATTTGTTTTGGGGAACCCTAAAAGGTCCTTGACTTTCTGAGACTGGCGTAGTCAGCTCTTTCTGAAAACAAAACTCTACTAATGCTGTCACTACATTTTAAAAATCTCAGCCAATTTGCAGGTGCATGAACATAGCAACAGACACAAACACGTAGATACAGACATATGTATTTCACATATACTATATACAGAATACAGAACAGGAGGTGCTAGTCTTTTCTTCAACAAGGCATGCAGTTCTCAGTGCCTCTTTTTCATTTAACCACGAAAAAAAAAAAAAAAAATTAGGGTCTGTTTCTGACTGAGGAGTATAGAACATGCTCCATTTTATACAATATATATGCTTGCCTATCAGCTGACTATTTCTCTAATACATCAACATAATCAGAACATTTCTTTCTTCTCTCTCTCTCATTCTCTCTCTCTCTTTTTTTTTTTTTGGCTGAAATGAGTACTTTATTTTTGTTGAATGATTCACTTTCCACAACTGTTATTACTTCTCTAGCCTACTCTGAGTTTGCAATAGTGACTGAAATGTTCTCAGACAAGCAGATGGGAAAATGGCCTGTAAATCTTTATTGTTATAAACGGTTTGTAAAACTTTGAATGTTGAAAGGTAAGAGTAGTTCAAATAAATCTCAATAATGCTGACTCAAAGGTTTAAAGCATTGCTTAAATCCCTTGATTAACCCAGCTTCTCAATATTTGACATGAATCAATAAATGAGATGTCTTTGCTGTTCTCTAGCTTTGTAAATATTTACGCAGCTCGTCCCATGAAATATGACATTTAATCCTGTTGAAGTAATTCTTTGTATGCTGCATATGAAGAGATATAAAGTATAATAGTTCCAGTGATGCTAGTTAAATAATTGGCACTAAGGATGAAATCTGATGCATTTCTTTTGTCAATAACCAGGATTTATACAATGTAAGTGTGAGTCAATGGAAAGCAAAATCCACCTTCTGTCACAAATCTTGGGCCAGCTGCTGGGAACGCAGATTTCCTGATCCTGGCTTGTGCCTGGGCCTGTGGCTCAGCATTAACAGCAATTCCGTTAGTAACTTTTGTTCCAGTTAAACGAGGTGTTGAGAGCTAGATCAAGGCAAATAGTGAAAGGATGGCACCTCTATTAGCTTGTCCTCAGCCTTCCCTTTCTGCGATATCCCGTAGTGAATGGTCTGTGCACTCCAGGAAACAGGAAGATGCTCTGCCCAGAGCTTCTAGGACCTGGGAAAGCCTTCTGTAGGAATCTCTGTGCAAAGGGGTTGTACCAGCCCTCCGGATCGTGGCTGGGATTCCTGCTAACGTGCAAGGTTTGTAGCAGGTTTGTGTTTCAAGAGTTTAGCTTAAGAAGCACAGTGATATGCTTCTTCCCAAGACACCACACTTTTAGTCATCGTTTACTGATTCGGTCTGATTCCTCTGTGGATTCTGCCAGGTTTTGTAGTTGTACTCCTTGCCTCTAGGTATTCCAGAAGTAGAAGGTGTTGGGGAATAATGAGGAAGCAGAGAAAGATCACAGTGGTACAAGGTATTCAGAGCTGGCCAACGAGAAATCAGAAGTGGATCTTCCTTCAGATATGCTCCATTCTCATGCAAAATCGGACCTTTCTGTGCTTCTGGGATGGATTTCTATCCTAGAAGAGAGCCTACAATAGCATGTTTATTGGCTTTCCTATGAAAGAATGAGAGAAAAGGGGTGCCCAGTTCTCAAATCCATAGTAAAGGCCTTCTTTCTATGGAATTTTTCAGACTGTAATCAAAAATAAAATACATTTCCACAGGTTCTTTTAAAATTGTTCTCTAGCTTAAAGGCATCCTGCCTGTTACAAAGTGCAGAAAAAGATTGCGTTCTGTGTTATGTATTTAGAAGTATTTTAGCTTCTTATTTGCTTTATCGTGCCAACCCCCTTAAAAACCCTTCAGTATATGAGAAGGTCTTCATGCAGACGTACTACGGTGGTGCCGTACTTCCGTAGCCTAGTTTGACCACTGCATAATCCAAGCAGAGAGGGAGGCTCAAAAGGACAGTGCACCACACACAAGGTGATGTGGAAAGTCAATGAAATTACTGTCAGTTTTCCTGAGTGTATGCTTATACAGCCCTTAGGAGGTGTTTTTGCCTGCATTTTTGCCTATATATCCACAAATATATATAATTCTGTTTGGGACAAAATCCAGGTGATTGCATTTGGATCGTTAATGGATTCTTCTTCACCTTTGTTTCCATGTGTTGTTGTATTGCTTGTCTTATTGACTATTCTTCCCTCCCAAGCTAAGACTGAGTAGGATCTGCAGAATGTTGCTTATAGTTAGGGATGTACTTTGAGGTACTTTGGAAGAAAAAAATTATGTTTATGCACAAAGGTTTGCATTTTCAGCTGCACTTGTGTGAAGGCCGAAGAGATTTGAAGAGGATTTGGTCCAGCTGGAAATCAGGCTAGAGATAGTATATTGAAATATGAATTAAAACTTTCAGAGCTGAAAATATAAAACTAATTATCTTGGTTAAGAAAAAGTAAAAACTTTTAATTCACTCTGGTCAATTAATGTTAGTCTTTAGATAGCAAGTTAACAAGTACAGAAATAGCAATGGGACAAATTAATAGAGGAGCCTTATGTACATAGATATTTGCTCAGCCAACCAAAGTTCCTAAAGGTTCAGCTGCAAGTCTGGAAACGTAACCACTGGTGTCTGAAGTAGAAGACATGGAAATAGTTTGGGGTTTTTTTCTCTTTCTACATTGTGTGTTTTACCACAAAAACAAACAAAAAAAGGCCACAGGTAATGGTCGTGGTCATGGAGTGCTTGAAGGGCATATGCCTTCACCCACTGCAAAGCAAAGACATGTCAAAGATACGTTGCTTCAGCTACAAAACATACACGCAAGAATCACTACATACCTAGCAACTGGCAGGATTAAGTGATCTGATCAATCTGTTCTGTGTCTCTTTTCAATAATGTTTTTTTGTACTTAAGGAATAATGTTTCGTCATCCACATCTGAGGAATAGCTTGGGTTTTTTGCCTTAGATGCACAGCAGAACTTGGAATTCTTATTGCAAAAAAAAGGCCAGAGAGCAGACGAGGCAAAATGACAGATTCAGGTAAAACATGAGCGGCCAGTTCACAACAAGCAAGTTCAGTGCGTGACGATCTTCCTGCTCTTCCCTAGGGACTGAGCAGAACCGCTGAAGAAGGAGCAGATGGGAACAGCTGCCGACAGATGAGTACTGGAAAGGATTCAAGCCCCGGTACTTGCTGGAACTTGGGAGTTTGTGATGGCCTGAGCTTACCCGACGACAGGTATCTAAGATTTAGAACCAGACAGCTATCAGTCAATCCTTAGCTATGAGGACCAGAAAAAACTATTGTGGAACAAAAGACATGTACAGGGCATTCTCTGAACGAGCTACCAGAGCTTATTTCTCAGAGAAGTCCTATGGTGGGAGGAATCTTTAAGCTGTGGTTGCTCATAGTACTAAAGATAAAAGAACACTGCTAATGTATTTTTCGTGAACGTGTCTATCCTATAATTAATTCACTCAAAATGGTGGTTTCTCTTGACCTTGAGCTAAGATTTAACAGGTGGGGAAAAGATAAATTTAGGAAATCCAGTGATGCAATGCTGATACTTTTATGTCGTCTTGCGTATTTTCTAGCATACCATGAAGAGTAATAAGTGGCAAAAGCTACAGTGTCCTTGGCAAACAAACAAACAAACAAACTAGCACCCTGTGATATTTTTACCTTTGCTTCCCCTCACCGTACTCACTGCTCCCACAGAGCTTGAAATATTAACCCAGCACATTAATTTATTTCTTCCAGAATTGCCCTGGCCATTGGATTTAACATCTCTCTTGGAAGTACTTCAATCTGAACGACTGGCTCCATCTCTAGCTTTCTTATTTGGGCACATTACTTTGTTGCTTTTTTCATATAATTTAATGTAATTGGCATTTGTGAAGCTTTTGAAAGCCATCTTTGGGACCACATTTTGTGCAGCTGGCTTCAAACTACAAGCTGCTTCAAGTGTCTGGTTCTGTAGAGGACAGCCTTCGAGAGCTCGTGTGCTCAGCACGTACCGTCCTTCCTTTCCAAAAGGAGCGAAGTGACCAGTATGACACATGTTCCTCCCTGCGTACATCTGTGTTTCTATGGTGTGATGATATCTGTAATGGGAGCATTACGTGCCCTGTCTGAAGAACGGGACTCCCTCTACAAGTTGTTGTATAAATGTTTTGCTCTAAGATGGTCTTCATCCTAACCACCATTAGGCAACCCATAGCGATACCTTGCCATACAGGCACAAAAGCCTGTGGTTTTCCACACAGAAGTGCATGTTTGCAAGCCATGAGTTTGGATTTGCTGTGATAATTCCAACAGATACAGGTGCCAATACCGTGTCAACTGCCAGTAAGATTGATGAATTTACACTAGGCAGGAATTCAGCTCATTAATTTCACTTGTCTCGGTATGAAGTGATACTCTGTACCTGAACTGAGGAAGAGTTAGATATAAAAGTTTAGAGAAAAAAAAAAAAAAAAAAGCCCTAAAGAAATCATGTCCAAGTCCTCTTTTTCATGGAAATGCTGCCCTCCAGTGGTTTGGAAAAAAGCACACATTGCTTATTGGTTGCCATAATGTAGTTTCTCTTACACTGTAGCAATTAAATGTATCTCTCGGTATCACAGGCACATGAATCGCCTCGGCTCCAGCTCAGGAAACCCACAGGTGGCCTCAGATCAAGTAAAGACATTCGTAACAAAAAGGTTTTGCTTTACCGGTGCAGGCCCACTGACTCTCTTCTGTAAACAACCAACTAGAAATAAAAACTCATTTGCTGTCGTGGTTTAACCACAGCCACCAGCTGAGCACTAACAGCCCTTGGCTCATTCCTCCCCCCGCCCCCAGTAGGGGAGGGAGAATTGGGGGTGGGGTGGGGAGTAAAACTGGTGGGTTGAGATAAAGATAGTTTAATAGGACAGAAAGGAAGAAAATAATAATGGTAATGGTAATAATAATTATTATAGTAAAATGACAATAGTGATAATAAAAGGATTGGGATATACAAAACAAGTGATGCACAATGCAGTTGCTCACCACTAACTGACCGATGCCCAGTTAGTTCCCGAGCAGCAATCTGCGCCACCCCCAGCCAACTCCACCCCAGTTTATATACTGGGCATGACATCACACGGTATGGAATACCCCTTTGGCCAGTTTGGGTCAGCTGTCCTGGCT
>JAVJGG010000021.1:13959217-13969574 GCA_035590195.1 Aviceda cuculoides
CAGTTTGGGTCAGCTGTCCTGGCTGTGTCCCCTCCCAACTTCTTGTGCCCCTCCAGCCTTCTTGCTGGCCAGGCATGTGAAGCTGAAAAATCCTTGACTTGGTCTAAACACCGCTTAGCAACAACTGAAAACATCAGTGTTATCAACATTCTTCTCATTCTGAACTCAAAACACAGCACCGTACCAGCTAGTAGGAAGACAATTAACTCTATCCCAGCTGAAACCAGGACAGTCACAAACAGTGGGATCGTAACAGTCTGCCCCACAGTGACAGTCAAAACCTCTGACTTCAAACAGAACTGCATGTAAGAAAGTGGTCATGAGTTGGACGAACAGGTCTCACAGGACATTTGTTCCCAAATGCGATGGATCGTCACTGAAAAAACCAGCCTGGCCTGACAGTCAGTCAGACACAGAGTTCTGCACACAGCAGTTGTCAGTGAACCATGAGGACCTTTCTGTCCTCACAGAGCATGAATCCCCAGATAAAACACATGTTCTCCGGGTTTTGTCTTTCAGTCATGGCAGCCAAGTGCATTTGTTTTAGGATTCAGAAGTAAAACATCAATGTGAAAGAAAGGAATGTTGTATGGCCAAAGTATAAGGTAGATGATGGTTCGGTGTGTCGCCTCTAGGCTTGCTTACCTTTCTCTTGCATGGCTTCAAATAGTCTTTCCGAATTTGCAAGACTGTTTCTCAGCTTGTCCTGTTCTACACCTGTGTGTTAGATAGGGGTTACCACGCATGCCGAGATGATTTGCGCCCTGCTGAGGGACTTGGCCAGAGAATCACATCGTGGTCCTGCTGTCACCTCCTGTTCCTCTGCACCTGCCCCAGCTGCCTCCCGGTAAGCAGCCTATCTGCCCCAGGACCGTTGCCTGCAGCACAGGCCATACAATGTCTTCTGAGACCTCACATTTTCTCTCTCCTTTTGTATTTCTTTTTTGCTTAAGACAAAGAAAAATAAAGCGGTACCCTAAAATTTGTGCAGTAATTAAAAAAATGCCATACTATTCCTATATTTTTTCCTCTCTGTTTCTGTAGAAGGCTCTTGGTAGGGAAGATCTTGGCTTTTTCAACATAATTTTCCTGCTTTTCCTAGTGTATGGGGCTCCAGGTGCTGACTGAAGACAGTGAATATTTTTGCTATTTCCTCACCAACAAATTTTCTGTTCTAGAAAGATGAGAAAACAGAACATTGAATTCACCAAGAGACAATTTCAGAAAGAACTGCAATTTACGTCTTATCCAGCAGATGTTGCTGTTAGACCAAAAAAGGACTCAAGGTCAGTTCGGCTGGGTTAGGGAGGACTGTATTTCAGAGAGTTTCAACAGTTCCAGGATTTTATCCAGCATCTCCAGATCTGGTCCCTTGAGACCGGGAGACCCCCTTTTACAGCCATGGCCATGAGACATTAGGTGACCGTGCTGAGACACAGACCTCTGAGTGAATCTGGCTCCAGGCAAAAAACCAACATCACCTCAACCACAATCACAACCTCCCTCAGTCTTCTGATTGAGTGGGTTATTGTCTGTCAGAGCTTTTAATAATTTTTTTATAAATAGTGGAAAGCTTCACTTCATATACAGTATTCGCCTCGCTATTGATGAATGAGGGGTTATTCATCGAGTCTTACATAAAATAGCACGCTTGTTGACATTGCTAAGATGCGCATCAAAGATAAAAGTTATTGACGTTTTAGAAAGAAAATGTGCATTCAGTCCTGTGCTGACTGTACTATTGGGAAAACCCCGAGGTTTTCTACTGCCCTGTGGTTACGGGATAGGTCAGTTTTCACAATTAAACTTGCAATGTTAAGGTCTTTATTCAGAAGTGTCTGTGTATGTGAAAGGTAGATTTCTGGGTTCCTTCTACTGGCCCATGTGGCTTTATGCCAGACATGTTCCTAATTTCTGGTGGGACCTGGGTGGGAAAGGACTAGCTGGAGGCTTTTCTGTATTACACTAGGGACCATTCTCTCCCTCATTAGCCCCTAAGTCTCAAATATTGAAAGAAGAGCCATTGGTCTCCACTTAATGACATTTCCAGTTGCGCAACAAACCTTTTGAGAAGGGAGCGTGCTGCATAGATGAAGGAGAGAAAGTCATGACTGTTCAACAGTTTTACAGGAACAAGTGATATGAAAGGCAGAGGGAGGGTGAGCTGCGGAGCGTTAGTAAACAGTGCTTAATGAGGTACTCAGGTATGCCTCAAGAGATGATCTCTGTGGCCTTGGCATGTGGGCCTATTATCTCCATCCCACGCTCTCTCACACTTGCTGAATGCAGCTCGTGTTGTGGAAGATTTGCACTCTGACTGTATGAAGACCATTTTACCTACGGTTAGTGAAGCCAAGATTGCCGTGTCCCGGTTATGCCAAATGTCCTTCATCCACCTCCTGCTATCACAGGCTCTGTGTCAGCCACGCATTTTGGAAATGTCATAGACTTTCAGCATTATTATGGGGATGGTTTCTGGTTTGTATTTTCAAGACCAGGTGAGCAGTAAAGCCTGCCAGCTTCTTCAGCGCGGTTGCGCTTGGGGACTGGGTGTATGCGACGGCGTTGTGGTAGAAACGGTCAGTGGGCAGAGCAGAAGCAAAGGCGCACGGCGGGGAGTTTGTCACGGCTTTGCCCTGCTGTGTGAACGCCGTCCCGGGCGGCATTACGTGCAGCAGCTTGAAACTATTGCCGCTGAAGTTGAAAGTTTTGCCACTGATTTCGAGAACAAATTAATAATTTTTAAACAAAAGGGAAATACTGATTTCTTCTCATTAACATTTGAGTGGTATGAGGTACAAATGTTTGCTTGTGTGTCCACTTTTGGGTGTAGTTCTTCTGAAGATGATAATACCATTTTTGTGAGTAAAATGAGCAGGTTTTGCCCTTTGCACAATTTGACCCTTTCAAATATCTCTGCAAAATACAAGGTGTAAAATGAAAACTGTTTTTCAGTTTTCTGAAGACAGAAGACAGAAAGCTGTCTTCCACATTCAGTGGGGTTTTGTAAGATCTTTGTCTTGTTTTTAAAACAACAAGTCATTTTAAGAGAGAAGCATCTGGTGCAAAGCAACTGCCAACTCAATATTTCTTTAATATTTTAGGATACAGATGATAAAATGTTTTAAAGGAAAAAATATACCAGGAATAGTTCATATATTTCTTTTACCTAAAATTCAATTTTCAGTATGTGAAAAATTTCTGTAGCAGCTTCAATGATAATGCGGGAAATGGTGTATAACTGTTATTTTTAAAAGACAGCAATTTTATTGTACTTTTTTTGTTGTGAAATATTGAAAGTAGAGAAAAGATCCTCTTCATTCTTGTATTTGCAAATGACCTGGTGAAATTTAAAATCAAAGCACTTTTAGCATATGTAAGTGAACTTCACTTCTCCCATACCAATAGCATGAATAAGGTAAACTGATAATACAGGTTTTGTCATGCAGCCCCAGTAGGGCTTTCTCAAGTTACGAAATCAAATCAAACATGCCTAAAATACACACTTATCTTTATGTTCAAAGACAGCTACTTTCCTTTAATTGTTTGTAGCTGTATGACTTTCTCTTTGGAGGCAGCGTGCAGTAGGAAACATCGGACAACTCTAATACCTTTAGGGAAAAGCTCCAAACCCACACTAGGCAGGCTCTGCACTGTCCCGACAAGGCAGCCTGGGGAAAGGAACGGTCTGGTCTGCAGTCACCCCCGTTTTCTCCCAGGCTCTGCATGTCAGTGCAATCTGCGGGATTCAGATTTTTTTTAAATCAGATGGTGCCCTGTCCTGCAGAATATCGAACAGGAACCTGTGTGGTATAAACCATGGTTTCAGGCTATTGGTATGCATTTGTAGCCCATGCTGGAGTGTTTCTGTAGACCAGCTGGACTGTACTTTGTCTTGTAGAATCAGCCCTAAATGCCTAAATACACCTTCAGGAGCCCGGCTTAAGAACCGAAGTTTGTCGGTGTTGGATCAGTCTTGGAGCTGTTCCTCAGCTCTGCTTATGTTCCTGCCCCTGTCGGAACTGAACTAAAGCTCTGAATCCACACATTTCCAGCTTGGAAATATTTGCCCATAGACTGGGATATACTTCCATCAGCAACATGCTGTCCTCTTGATGCACAGGGGAGCAGAGTAACTTCAAGCATTTGTTTTAAGTGTATTACCTTAGAAATAGACAGGAAGAAATTGCACAGGGAACACATTTTCCTTATTTAAGTTCAAAAATAAATATAGTTGTAACCTAAACGTGTATTTATCAGCATTGACGCCCTTTGGCCTTACTCCAGTGGACTTTTCTCACTGACTTCAGTGGGGAAAAGGTAGGGTCTGCATAGGAAATCTGTGAATATTTTTTTTCTTCTTCACCCATACATCTATTTTGGGATGTGCTAAATGCTTGTTCTCTGTTGTAACATTAACACCAGTGTGTGGAAACTTGGGTTGCTAAAATAAATCAGTGAAATGCAATATACGTGCCTTCACATGGAACTGCATGTACATTGTTGAGCACAGGCAGGCGCCCCACGTCCACCCGGCGGTGCCAGCTCTACGCCAGGTACACACCAGGGTGTTCCGCAGAGGTGGCTGCTGTACTGAGGCAGGCGTCAACTTTGTGCTGCCGACACGGATAGAGCCTCTGTAGTTCCTGAGCGAGCCAAATATTTCTTGGTTGCCATTACAAAACAGTAAAAGAGTAAAAAAAACCACAATAAAAGGTCTATAGTATTTCACAAAAGCGTCTCTTGATCTTTTGTGTTGTGGGCCCGACGGAATGCTCGCCGGAGGCAATGAAACTTATTGTTGATGTGCAAGATATTGATTTGTGAGGCTCTAACTGTGTCTCTTTAGTTTTTTTAAGTTAGTGATATTGACTTCAAACTAACCTGGGGCATTTTTCTGACCTTAGTAGAGACCTCCTGATTCACGCTCGTATGAATCAGCACATTCTCAAGTGCATTTAATTTTTATTTTTAATGGAAAAATGAAAGGGGTGAGCTCAACCTTTATGGGCTGGACTGTTTTCTGCCCACAGAGACCTTTACAAAGTTGGACTTTGATGAAGATATTGAGGGGCCAGTCCTGCCTCAGGGTCCCCTCCAATCCGTGGGAGCCTGGCCAGCTCCGCAGAGCGGTCCTGTGCCTTGGTGATGATTTATCCACCATGGTCACACGCGCACGGATGAGGAAGGAATCCCTGTGGCTGCTACCTTCCCTGCCCCTCTGGCTTCGGATAAGACAGCGAGTTCGGAGCACGCCTCTGTCCCAGGGGGAAGGAGGAGCAAGTGTGTTTCTCCGCTGGACACAAGGCCGCTCACTGCTCTCCCCTCCATGGAACGTTGATCTTCAAGGCCTGTACAACTGAAGGGCTGGGAGACATTCCCATGGAATTAGCTGTTCCCTCTTTCTTTTTCCTGATTAAGAGGTAAGAGCTGCACAAATTCCCTCTTTAACAGCCACCTAAGAGAGAATACAACAACTAATCTGTCATCAAAATATTTAGAGCTGATGACGATATCTGGGCTGGTTTTGCGGGTGGGGTTTGTTTCTTTTTTTTTTTACTGTGATGTTTAAACAAAATCCATAAATCACAGGGATATGACAAGAAACAGGTTGTTTCACATTGGCTGTAGCTGCTGGTTATTCTTGTCCAAATGTACAGAAATGCCCTCATGGTTACTTACCAATGACAACCTGCTCAGGGCTTAACATTTTTCAGTTTCATGGCAAGCTTGCAAGGTTACACATATATACCGAACGAAACATAGCCCATTGGTTATTTTTAGAGAGGCTCTAAACAAGAAGTAAATCCCTGGAGTAGTGCTGCCAGAGATGGCGTAAAGTTCAAATCCAAATTAAAACTGCCTATCTTTGGCCTAAATTCCAACCTAAACTTGAGGAAAACTGTGATCTATACCTGAACTTTATGACAAAAAATCCTTTGCAATTATTTTCTAGCACCTAAGAATATATGAACGTGGTACAAACACTTGAAAATTAGACCTTGAACGAAAAATCTGAACATTTGTCCAAGAATGTAGTACCTGGTCTTGTGAGATACTGTTGTATAACTTTAAGTTATGATAGCTATGCTAGAATTTGGAGAGTCTAATTTATTGTGATTCCTAGTTCTAACACATCTTTGTAAGATCAAGTCCTATAATGTAATTGTAAACTTTGGGGGGAGGAAGAGAAACATGCTTATTTACCTTACAGATCTCTTTAATAATGACCTCTTGATGTACAAGACTTGGTTTAGAAATCACCAAGATACAATATGAAGTAAATAGAACCCTTTTCAGAAATATATTTAGGCAAAGTAATTCAAAGTACTGCAACTGAAGCATGTTCTTGATTTCTTTGCTGAATCAGAGCCTGCATCTTCTTCCTGCCAAGGCAGCAATCTTAATACCACTCCTAAATGCACTAGTAATTCTAGAAGCCCTAATGAAAGTCAAGATAACACCACAGATTTTATAAATAAGGGTCTTTATTTAGAATACTGTTGAAAACATTCTTGGCAACCACATCGTATAAATATATAAAGTTAAAAGTTTGACACAACAAACCAAGCAATATTAAATATTTTTAAATTTTTTTCCCCTTTTTGTTTTGTGTTTAATTTTTGCTTATGGTTCTTTTTTTTCTTTCTTTTTGTCTTTTTTCCTTTTTTTGCAAAGCAACTCTTATTTACAGTTATACAAAAAGTTTTATAAAAAATGGTCCACAACCTTATTTTGGCCAGAACGGGAGTAATAGGAAGGATCTGTCATGCCACGCCACTGTTGTAGATTTCTATTCTCCTCTGCATTCAAGAGCCAGGTTCCTATTCCCCAAAGCTGAGATTAAACATTGGCCATTTCATGGTATACAATTTTATCTCTAGACATATTAAATAACTTTACCATAACAACCAATAAATAACTAGGTGTATTTTGAAGTAATACAGGTTTGAAAAGTTATATATTTGAAGGAATTTTCAGTGATATTTTAAAACTGGAACAAGTCTTGAGAAGTCTTTTTAGTCTCAGAAGGCAGGTCTTGGAGCGTGTCTGAACAGAGCCATTTGTTTCCAGTGCAGTCCAGCTGGACCTGCCTTTATAGCACTTGGTAGATAGGGTTGCTGCTGCTGCTGCTGTTATCCTGGGGGAGTGGGGTGCAGTTGGTGGGGGAAGGAATCTGAGCTCCGCTGTCATTCAGACTCGCTCCTTCTGGGGGGGAACAGGGACTCCCTTCAGCAACAGTTTCCACTGGAGGCAGTATAGAACATGTGGAGTTATCTGTGGAAATCCTCTCTACAATGCTTGAGAGGCAATCAAGGCTGGAAACAACAGAACTCTTCCCATGCTTTGGATCTAAAAAACAGACAAAAAGGTGCTCAGTTTATCCAATGGGTACTTAACATCAGTAGGATGTAGTTTTTTCATAAAACACCAGTGAGTGCCTGACAGTATGCATCTGTGACCATGTAAAGATTCAGAAGAGATGAATATTGGTGAAGGACGCCAATTATCAGGAAACAGATTGTAATCTGCAAAACGGAAGAGAGACACGACCAAAGTATGCTATTTTGGGGGCAGGGTGGATCCAGGGCTTCACTTCAGTCCATAGAAAGGGAAGGGAAGATTTGAAATCAATCGACAGTTTCTCCAGTTTGGATCAATGATAGAAGTCTTCATGCAAAACATGGTTAACCACTGAAAATTAGTTGAAGAGAGGAATATATTTTTATCCAGATGTTATATTTGCAAAATAGGAAATGCAGCTCTAACATATCCCCCTATTTGCAAACACATCTAGAGGAAATCCAATGCTTCTACTAGCATCAACAGCTCGCTGGCTGAAAAGGCAGGTTCCTCTTTCAGCCCAACTGGGGTCAGCTGAACAACTGGGGACAGACGGCACGGGGAAGTTTGCTGCATTGACTGCCTCAGTCTCCATGTTTCACATGGCTGTTACAGCACATACATACTCACCATTTGGTGATTCTGTGTAGTAGCTGCTGTCATAGCTGTTTCTTCTGCGAGAGCTGCAAGGAGGACCGCTGTACTCCATCTGGAAAGGAGAGCAATCTGAGTGAGGTCAGTGGTTGCAGACAGCATTTACTGAAATCCCAGTAACCATCCAATTTCTTATTTCAGTCCCTAAACTATGCCATCATTCCAGTCCTGGCTCAAATGCCATCAAGTTGTAATTTCTTTGAATGAGGCAGAACTTAACTTGGCTAGAAGGGGATTCACCTCAGAATATTTTATGTGGCACAGCTGTTCCAAAGGAAAATTACCATTGTTGTTGTATTGAATGCTGTAGCTTACAAATGAGATGAGGTTTTCCAGCATTCTGATCAGATACTGCCCTACACATATCTTCAATTTACAACAAGGAGACCAAAAGGGTAATGAGTCTTTTTTTGGTTTAATTTTTGAAGGTTTTTCCAGACATGAGTTCCTCTTAAAAAGCCTCTAGTCTACCTTTGTCCCTTGTTATTTCCTTCAGTTTCTCTTCCCATTTCCATTTTGTAGAGAAAAATCCCCCAAACATTGACCAATATATTTGTTTCCAATACTTTAATCCACAATGAAATTACTCTTTCTGACAGAAGAAAAAGGCTGTATTTTGAGGAGGGATCATTTGTGTAAATCTGTTCTCCAATCTGCCAACCATCTCATAATCGCAGATGTTCAACTCAGTAATGATTAGCCCCACCACAGCACAGAAAAAAATCTCAGGTCTTAAAGTGCTGTTGATATACTGTCCCTGACAGCTGTCCTGCACTCCAGTCACCACATCCCACCATCCCCAGAGTCAGACCAGAATCCGAGCCTACAGCCCCAGTGAAAACATGCAGCGGCGAGATGGCCTCTTTGGCACCCACCCTTCTTCACTACCCATAACATAAAAACAAGACTGAAAGCCTGGGGTCTCCTTCCAATTGCCAGTATTTGCCTATGGAAGGGATGAAGTGTGAGGAGAAATAGAGAACCTCTTTCTTAAGAGTCAAGAAAAAAACAACTCCTGTTGCTTAGACCCTCCTCCTTTTATCATGATGAATGGCAGAAAACAAAACCCAGACTCTTACCAGTTCCCCTGTAACTACCATGACCAAGGGGGACCTTCCTCTCTGCTGTCCTTAGAGGATTTGAAGGAAATGATACAGCAGAAGATGGAAACAGAGATGCCCCAGGAACTATGGGAGCACAAGCAGGGCTCAGACCTCACCATGCCCCCAAGTACCCATCACAGGCAGCTTCCCAAAGTGCTCCCCAAGCAGCTCTCCCCTGGCTCCCCCAGGACATGGGGGGACCTGCCTGCCTTCTCATCCCAGGGAAAAAAGTGTGTAAAAGATTTTTCTTCTTTCCCAGAGATCCTGGCATGCGGGGACCCCACCTCCCTTCGCTGCTGGAGCTCAAGGCATGAGAAGGGACTTTGTCTTCTGCCCGGGGAGGTATGGAAGACGGCTGCTATAGGAAAGGCAGGAGGTGACCCGCCCTGCACAGGTGTGGACCAACAGCGTCTGGGGCACCTCGGTGGCAGGGTGTCCTCCCTGGGGCACTCACCATGCCATCGGAGCAGTTGGAGCGAGGGCTAGAGGCATCCGATTCCCCACTGTAGTGCTCCAGCACCGGGTAGTAAGCGTCCTCCTGCTCCCGCAGCAGCGCCTGCAGGCTCTCGATGTAGCGGATGGCGTTGCGCAGGATCTCCACCTTGGGCAGGCGCTGGTTGGGGTTGGTGGAGGTGCAGCGCTTGAGGGTCTCGAAGGCTTCGTTGACCTTGCTGAGCCGCCGCCGCTCCCTCATGGTGGCAGCCTTACGGCGGTCGGCGTTGGTGGTCTTCCTCTTGCAAGCCTTGCAGGCCCACAGCAGGCAGCGGCCAGCCTGGTGGTGCCCGCTCGGCGCTCGGACGTGCTCCTCCTCGTGCGGGTGCCCGTGGTGGTGCCCGTGGTGGTGCGGGTGCTCCTCGGGCTTCAGCAGGCCCCCCACATGCACCAGCCGGGGATCCAGGTCCTCGAAGAAGTGCATGTCCGACGTGTTGAAGCACGGGTCGTCGTAGAAGTCATCGGCGGCCGCGAAGGAGCAGAGGGAGCCCTCCGTCATCTCCATGGGGCCCAGTAAGTCCATGGGGGCGGTGGAGGAGACAGTGGCTGGGCCAGAGGGGGTGAAGGAGGGGATGGGAAGAGAGGGGGCTTCGATCGGGCTGTTCAGCGGCAGCCGCCGGCCGGGCGGGTGCGCGGAGCGGAGGCCCTCACGCCCTCTCCCAGGCGAGGCCACCAGCGCTGGCTGCTGCCGCCGCCGACCCCCTCCCCAGCCGCGCCGGTCCGGGAGCGCCACTCGAGGCCGTATTTATGCCGGAGCCCCCCCG
>JAVJGG010000021.1:13983592-14000394 GCA_035590195.1 Aviceda cuculoides
GGCAGAGTGGGAAGCCAACCCACCACAGCATGGTATACAGAACTGCAATTAAAATTCCACCTACGTAAGCTCTGTTAGCCCCACCCCACCCCCCCTTCCCCCTGGCCCCCCTTTCTTTTTATTCTTTGGCAGAATGCAGCAGAGAGGACTGTTACTGTCAGAGGGCTTTAGCAATAGTCTGAAAATATCCTTTCTGCTGAGACTACTTTGCAGAGATTTAGTTGTATCTGGCCATTTTCTGCCATGTTTCTCTCTCATTTAAAGCTAGGCTGTTTAAACTGCACTTTGTAATCTGGAGTTGATATTGTTCTTTAACCACAGGTAGCAAGAGTTGTGGCTGTTGTTTCTATTCAGCTACCATCTGCTAGCTTCTTTCTAGCTGTGACAGATTTTTCATGTGCTTTGCAAATAGCATGTCTAATGCTGCCACACTTTTATCTTATGTGGTCATTCAGTGCCCATCAATAGCTATGATGAAAATGGAGGGCTGTGTGAGGAAAAAGTAATAAATAAATAAATGTGTGATATGTGTGCCTGTTAATTACCCTTCTTCATTCATGATTTTGTTTTGTAATTAAGTGAAACCTAAGCTCTCTGGCAGGAAATGGAGCATGATTCATACGAATGCCTGTGAATTCACAATTGCTTGCATTGGACTTGAATTCACTTAACCTTTTTTCTTTATGCTTTTCCATTCACAACAGGTGATTCATTTCACTATTTTATCTGATCTTACTCTTTCTTATTTCCTTTTTCCATGGAGGAAAAGCCAGCAAGACTTCTGAGTTGGGGTTTTTTTTGCCTTTTTGCACTGTATGACTCATAAAGTTAAAAAAGCAGCCTGAAATTTGGGAGGTTACCGCTTAAGTAAGCATAGAAAAATAACTTTTTTTAAGTGTCTCACAGTAAAATTAGTCATCAGCAAAACATGTGATGGCCTTGGGGTGACAATAGCACTGTGACCAGGCTGTGAGGTAGACATTCTGGGAAATGCTTTTTGTTTGTATGTCACTGAGCAAACGGAAAGGTCCAGTTTGTTGCAGTGCTATGAAATCAGCATGTTTTAGCGATAAAAGAGAAGGATTCCCAAAAGTAAAAGTTGAAGCCTAGTCCCTTTGAAGTCAGAGTCTTGATCTTGTTGGTAGCAAACAGAGGAGACAGGAGCCTATTTTTTGGGCTTACAGGTGCTGAAAATTACTATGCATTGCTGTCTCTACACGTATTTTATGTGTATTCAAATTACTAAAATGAGGTACCACAATGAAATCCTGTTCATAAAATACTTGGATTAATTTTGATTTTGGAAGTAATTTTTGAAGTGCCTTTTTTCAGCACTCACCTCAAATACTCCAAAGCTTAGTTTCCCATTGCTTTTCTTCATAAAGTCAAAGATTTTCTTCCTCTCATTGATATTTTTCTGTTTGCAAAACATCCATTACGGCAGCGTTTAAAGCCAATTGAGATGTTTGAGGGTGTTCTTCAATTGTACTGGAAACAGCCATGTCTTTTTTGCCTTATTCAGTTTTCCCACTTTGCATCAGTAGCCTGATGAAGTTGTGACACTTTCACCTCTGATGTGACTTTTACCTCGGGCAGTTCTAGGCTTCCTTGACACAGGTCTGCATGGCACAGATACTGAGAAGTTGGCTCATTTGTCTTTCTTCCTTTGGAATGAAGTTCTTCCTTAAGGACCTTTCCAAACTCTGGATAATACAAACCATTGTGATATAGAGAGAGTTCTTTGAAACTTTACTGATTGCAATCTGTCCTTCAAACAGAATATGCCCACAGCCCATGGCCATGTTTATGCCGTGTCTAAAACAAACATAGAAGACAAGCTCATAAGAGTTTCTGAAATACAAGCAAAGCTTATCTTTAACCTTGTGTCACAGAACAGGTATAGAAGGGCTTCCTAATTCATGCTACTTTCTTCTCTGCAGTGTTTAAATTAGATTATATGTAATTAATGCTTGCTTTTACCATGGGACCCTTCCAGTAGCAGAGAGTTTGCTTCAGGTAATGCCGTGAGACAGGCAGCCCCAGCTCCTTTTCGGCAGGGTGCTCCAGGGGCCCGGAGCGGCCCAGTGCCCTGCAGCACAGCAGGGAGCCCCCGTAGCCACTGTGGCTGTTGTTCAGAGCTGCCCTGCAACTGTGGTGTTCAGGGCCCATCCTGCCGGCACAGCACCTGCCCTCAGCCTGCTGCCGGTCTCCAGGCACACCTCTCTTCTCCTCTCTCTCCCTGCAGGCTCTTTCCAGCTGCTGCCACAACCACAGTGCTCAGGCAGCCTCATCCTCTCCCATTGCCCTTCTGTGGGCTCCTGAGAAAGCTCCATGCCAGCAGCAGGTTTGGGGTCTGTCTGTGTGTGTGTGAGCTCTGCAGTCAAGCCTAGAAGATGTAACTGCATCTCAGCTAACTGCATAGGTAAGACTCTTGGCTGTGACTGTTGGCCTGCCTTAACCTGGTTTGTGTTTGACATCTTCAGCTCTCTTGTTGTATCTCAAGTCAAGCTGCATATGGCCGTGTTTGAGTGTGTGTGACTGTGTGCATGTGCGTAGACTTCTTAGTGCTGGGGCTGCAGGTAAAACTGCACTGCAGCCACTACTAACTTGTGTCTAGGAGCCGTATATCGCTATTTTATCTTAAGCACACATCACACTTTCCAATGCAGTTTTAAATGTTGACAATTTACCTACATTGAGTTGGTCTCCCCTAATCTTTTCTCCTTGTATTTACAAAATGGTTAGGTGTGCCCACTAGGCTTCTCAGCTCATCTGTGTCTTTAAGAGCCCTGCCTGTGCCAGCGCTCAGGAAGCCCGCGGTTTGGCTTGGGCAGCGAGGCAGCAAGGAGAGCTGGAGCCCTTGGGTGTGCTCCCTGCCTCTCTGCCTGGTGGCTGCAGAGGGCTGGCAGCCAGGCTGAGCAAGCTTCAGCCTGGTCAGCAGTATTGGCCCTTCAATCTCCATTTCTTCTCTTATAAATACACATAACCTGTAAATGGACTATTAATTTCAAGTGGTACTGGCTGATACTACCCGTTTGATTTTTCTAAAGAGGCTGTGCTTACGAGTAAGTTAGAATAAATTGGTAGGGTTCATCTGCCTCTCGGATTTTGCAGTTGTTATTTCAAGTCACATTTAAAAAAGCATGGGCCAGCAAACTTAAGGCTCATCCTTGCAATCTATCCATGGTATTGTAAGTCCAGTCACTTACTGCAGGTTGAAGCCACGGCAACTCAGCACTGGAGCAAATTTAAGGGGATTCTGTGGAATTTCTGAAAACACATCCTGCACCCCAGGCAACATGTTGCATAAGGGGGTTGTGCAATCCCAGACTGCCTAAAGTCTGTCATGATTTGTATACCTTGCCTTCCTGTTCTATCTTCCTTTCCACAGCTGTGGGTAAGAATCTATACTTACTTTTGGACAAATGAGAAAATAAGACTTGACATGTTGAAAAAGGCAGTGCCTTTTTTTGTACAGTCTGTGCCATCTGAAATCAGTGACTGCAGGTAATGCCTTCCAGGCAGTGTAAACTTCAGTAGGTGCACTCTGTGCTCCAGATGGCCCTTGAAGGAGCATCAGACCTACCTCTTTGAGGTGAGCATGAGCAGATGCACTCTGTACATGCTCAGAATATTTGGGCTAGCAGAAGTAAACTACGGGCAAGGGATGAAAATCCAGAAACCATTTATTCTCTTGCTGCTGTATGCTCCTGATAATCAATGTTCATAGAGTCCCTGCTAGTACCAAGAGCACCTGCTTCTAAAGTACAGGTACTCCTGGGAGTTAAATGGTTTGACTGATGCCATTTGCTTCTTGGCATGAGAGAGAAGAAATTAAAGCCACAGATGTGGTAAGAGGTGTGCAAAATGTTTGCAGGTGAAGAGGAAATTATTCTAAATGTTTTAGCTTTCCTAGTCACCAAAAAATAAATAATGAACCATTTTCACAGTTTTTGTTTGAAAAAGAATCCTTTCAGAGTTTAAATGAAACAGCTTGAGAAAAAAAAATATGAGAAGGTTCTTTAATTGAAACTTTAATGTGAACATTCGTCAGCTAAACTTTTGTTTTAAATTTTGTATTAATACAGATTTAGTGGTGGTGAACCAGACAAAACAGAAGTGGATAATTTCACTCAAACATCACAGACCTTTAAGGCTATACTGAATTCGAGTGAAGTAATACCTCTTCTAGTTCCAGTCACAGATGACCCTTTATTGCTGCTTTCAGCTCAAAACATCTTTTAGGCTATCTACATATTATCCTTCATAGTGTAAGTGTCGTGATTTCCTAGGGTCTGTCTTTCTGTATCATTTTCTGCCTAATTCCATTTCAATGGCTTTAAATACATTATGAAAATCTTATAATGGTAGGTGTTAGATTGTAATCTGTTTGTGGCAGTATGTCCCAGCAGTGTCTTTTGTGCAAATTTGCAAGGATCAAACAAACTGTTTTCAATTTCAGTGTCTTTATGCAGAGTGCTTGTTGAATTGAGCATTCTCCTGATTTCATTGGAATTATGAGGTGTAACTCAGAGTGCGTTTGTCTCCTATCACTTAAGGTGGTCAGCACCATTAATTGATAATCTTGGAAAGTTAGTTATTCTGGTCTTTAAGACACAATGGCATTACTCACAGTGATGCAGTGAAATGCTTTACTTTTTGATTTTTAAACCACGAGCTCCAGTTGCTGTCCTTTTTAGAATTTAGAAATTACTGTGCTGAGTATTTACAAATTTCACAGAACATTTTGTTCTCTGATTTAAATCCTGCATACCAAGTGCCTGCCTGGGGCAAAGACAAAAAATTTAGCTTTGATACTCCAAAACTGGTTGAATAAATCCTGTGCAGCTGGCCTGCGTGAAATGTGCCCAGTGACAGCAAGCCGCAGAGAGGATTCAGAGGGTTAGGAAGAGCTCTGTGCCTGTCAGATGCTAGGAGTGGTTTATTGCTTTTGCTGTGAAGGGCAGTAACATGTAGGTATCCATACTGCTCACTATTAAGTGTGCAAAGTGGTGATTGCCATGTTGTTCCCTCAGGCATAAATGTGGACAAAACTGATGCATAAGTGTGCGATATTGCTGCCTTTGTATGTTTATGCATGCTTTGATGTTTTGCAAATTTGAAACTGTGGTTAAAGCCTCAAAGGGAATCCGTGAGTCTGCAGCAGCTGAGAATATGTTTCTAGCACTGGACGTTCCTGTGTGGTTGTATGAATGTCTTTTCACTGGTGAGGAAACAGGCGTTATAGCCTGTGCTGCAGTGTTTGTCAAGGGAAATTCTTGGACACTTATTTAAATGGGCAGGCCAACACAGTACAATTTACGCTTGGCCAACACAGTACAGTTTACACTTGTGTGTACTTCTGGATGAGATGCCAGTAACTGTTATGGATCGGAGACTATTTTTCCTGCGTGTGGTATTCTCACCATTAGCTCTGCTCCTTCAACTGTCTCCACTTGCTTCTTTTTGTAATATAAGCCAGCTGAGATATGGTCCCAAGGGGAAAGTGACTTAAATTTAAATCTCAGAAAGTCACGAATTAAAAGGTGTACAGTTCAGGAAGATAAATTTTGGAATACAAAGTTGTGAAGGCTGTGACCGATTCACGTGAGCAGCTTGTAGCAAGGTCATGTTTTCCACTAATAGTGCACTGACAGGAATTTGGAAAGCCTGCTTTCAGTCATGGTGTGTGAGCAGAGTGCTTTTGGGAGTACTCTGTGGTGCCACCTTTGTGAACTCAGCTCCATTCTCAGGCTCCAGAGAGCTTCCACATTCTCTAGAAACAGGCACAAGAGTAACTGCAAGGAGTGAGACTAGATTTGTGGATCTGACCTTTGAAGGTCAGAATGGCAGGACTCAGAAAAGAAAAAACATAGAGGCTTTCATTAATACAAGCATTTATCAGTAAGGCACTAAGAGGGACTTAAAGAGATTTGTGTGCGTTGGGTCATAAACCAACTTCTAGCAAAATGAGATAAGAAGAAAATTTTCCTTGGAGCCAATTTGGCCAATAGCTGTTTCTGGCAGGGTTTTTTTGCACTCTTCCTGTGTCATTTTGTAATGGCCATACATTGAAATAATTCACTGGGCTATGTGGACCACTGGCCCGAGCAAGTGCATGGCAATTTTTATGATGCCTATGCTGAAAGACTTTTCTTAAGAGACCTTGACAGGATTTGTTTTGATTTGTTTTGTTCCAGAATGGGATTGCCCTTGTTCCTGTTGATGCATGCTCATGATCTGGACTCCAGCACTTAAGCAGGACTGAGGGACAGATCTTGTCAGGCAATGGTAAGATTTGTGCTACCTTTGTACAGGAGGATGCTGAAGTCTGGTATATGTAGCTTGTGACTTTCAGCTGTTTGGTCTGAAGCAAGGGACAGGAAGGTTTCTTTTCTTTTTTTAAAGGAAGATCAGAGAGAAGAGGTGAAAAATCCTTAGGAAAATCAGAAAGAGAAGAGAAGCAGCACTGAGAGTGGGCCAAATCTTTTACTGGTGTATATGAGTGTTACTCATACAGCTTCAAGAGAGTACATGCTTTAACTGAGCATGTACCAGCTGAGGACTTGGCCCATAATGTCCTTTATAAAGCTCTGATTCCTACCCAAATAGTTTTTCCCTCCCTCTTCAAAGAGGCACCTGTTGTTGGTGGAGTTGGTGATGATACTGGATTAGTGCACATGCGGTCAGCCTGCTTGGCCTCGGCCCTTTGGAGCCAAAATGAACTCCAGCTGCTGTTGCCCAGAGCAGGTGCTTCATCCAGCCCTAGCAGCTGTTTGAGTGTACACTGTCATGGCCAAGGGGGGATGGGGGGTAGGTTCCCTGAAGTACCCAGAGGAAGAGCTGATCAGCAGGAAGGAAGGAAAAGGGAGTGTGCCACAGAGGCCTGATTTTTATACACAGCATTTAGCAGACAAAAGTTGTTCTAGCATTTCCTTGTGGAAGTGGGAAATAGTGTCTGTCTGTCTGCGTGCACTGAGCCTGCACAGCACCATGATGGATGATGGTTCCCAAAATGCAGCTGAGGGACCACTAAAGACCAGCAGGGCCATGACAAATTATTGATCTCTAAACCGCCAGACCTGTAATGTCAGTTGAAGATACGATACAGGTACATAACGGTGTGTGAGAAATTTTGAAGGCTGGTAGGGATTCACAGTTGTTCAGTGTTTGGAGTCGTTGGTTTAAAGCTCCAGTGAGCAGCCCAGCAAAAGTGAGACTAGGTGCAGAACAGTGTACAGGCTAATAGTCTGCTACATGTGATAGCTCGGGCTTCACAGTCGCGCTGCCAAAGCCAGCAGCAAGGGAAGAAAACCAAAGCAGAAATAATCTGGGGTTATGAAGCAGCCACAGGGGACAGTGTCAGGGAAATGGAGGGTGAGGAGACAATGTGGGTGCACATAGACATGTGAATGGCTGAGAGGTAGCAGCCAGAGTTTGAGGAGGGGGCACAGATAGCCCATGTCAGAGGTAAAGCAGCAGCAGCCCAGGAGTTGAATGAAGGAGACAGGACAAGGATGTAAGTTTCTTGGGGTAAGGGAATCATGGCCTTCAAAGGGAAGAAGGCAGCTTAGAGTAAGGGCAACCCAGATCTGCAGCAGGAGGTACTGGGAGAGTGTCTTGCAGAGCAGGGAGTCTTAACAGTATAAGCTGTTCAAAGTCGTTCCCATTGCTGGCCTCATAGCCAGCCCCTTCCAAGTCCCTTCTAGCTTGCCTTCAACTTATTCCCCTTGGACCGTTCTTACTGACTGGGAGAGGTCTCTGTGCAGTCCTGCACTCTGTAATCATTCACATGCTGCCGGTGATAGCCCTCCTGGCCTACCTTTCCATGAGTGTGCACTCTTTTGGCTGTGCTTGTATATGTCACTGTCAGCATTAACACCAAATTTAATGTGACTCCTTAGGGTCCTGTCCTCTCACCTATATTCACTAAAGTTACCAGAGTCCTTCCAGTTTCTCTGATAACCTGCATGTCCACTTTGTATCCCTACCCTGTGCATGGTTTCGGTCGTATCCCATCAGCCAGGCTTTTCATTCTGTGTATCTTTGCTGGTTGCTCAACCAAGTTCCCGCTGAACCTCCATAAGGAGGGGTAAATGCTAAGCAAGGACATTTCCCTGTGTGGGTATAAAAGGATTATTCAGGCCATATTTCATTACTGCATGGCCTAAGAGCAGGAGAAAAACACGAATATTGGAGGCCTCTCTTTGTCAGGAAATGGGATTTCCGCAGGTGCTCAGTTGCAAATGCTCTGCATGCTTCTAAGGCTTGACGCATGGCATTGCTAAATCCTGATTCAGGATGCAAGAATGTCTCGTGACCCCTGCCATGTAAACTGGTGTCTGGCCATGTTTGGAAATCAGCCGTCAATGATGACAGTAGATGAGTATGGGTGAAATGAGCCACTTGGCTTCAGCACTAAGCAGGACTTGTTAAACATTGGAAATACAGATGTCCAATTCATATTTTGAATAATGAATATAGTGACCTTTTCTGTAGCCAGTGGTAAGAAGCTGGATCATTCTTCTTCATCTCCTCACTGTCTTCCCAGAATTTGAAAGTGTGACAAAGTGTTTCATCCCTTTACAGGATTAGGTAAGATTGGTAACCGTAATTCTTGTATAGAGTTACATAGAAATACTCTAGACAGCCAAATGTATTGATTTAAGATTATCTATGTGGTAGCAGGGAAATTGTTTCCATTTCAGTTTATCCATTCCTTGGATTGATCAGATTGTCCAGCTGACTTCAGTTGTTCATTCTTTTGGGCGAAAAACTACTCCTGCTGGTACAGGCCTGTACAATATCTGTCCCAGTGTAGCTCTACTGTCAGATATTCCTCCTACTTGTATTGCTTCTATGTGAAAATTAAGGAATTGGAGAAATAGCACCAGAAACTGTACATGAATGAAATTCTCAAGGCTGTTAAGGAAATAGATGGATTAGAAATAAGGGGTGTCTGTGCTCATTCTGTGTCACATCCCTTGGACATGTCACTGTTATACATGGAAAGAAATATGACTATTACAAGTGTGATATGTACATCTGTGTGAGGGGAAGACATCCTCTGATGAGCTCCTGGTTACTGTCCCTATGTTTTTGCCACTTTCAGTAAATTACAGTTCACTCATGCTGCTGTGGGTTTATCAGCAGCAGTTCTCGCGTGTCTCCTTATCTGACCAGTAGCATGGTTGGATGTTACACACACCCATTGCTGCTTTGCTGGCGATGAAGTGGCAGGTGTTGCCCTGCCTTCTTCCTCTGTACTTCTCTTCCTCAGCTTGGTTGCAGTGTGGTATGATTCAAGAAAAATGGAAGTGCAACTTTCTACTCCTTTTGGAGTAGTAAACTTTTTTTAAAAAGCAAACAAAATGCCATTCCCGGAGTGGCCTAAGATCTGTGTTTAAGTGTGGCAGCACATTTAATTTTGTTTTTCAGAGACTTTTAACCACCTACATGTGGATAAGAATTTTGAAGCACCTATCTTTTGCTGATTTAAATGTAATTAGGTACCAAGGAGCTTTGTGGATTTAAGCCATTCCCAAAAGGTGTGTGGCAGCGTCTGATGTCCTGTCTGGTGAGGAACAACAGAGTGAAGCACTTTGGGTGTAGTAAGTCATAACTTACTAATTGCTGGATTAAAACTAAGGAAATAAAGAGCTTTTTAGCAGGCCTCCATGTTTTGGGGAACTGGAGAACAGAGAGTTTTACTTTGTATGAGGCCCATGTTATGCTGTGCAGGAATTCTCAATTCAGGGTCAAAAATACTGAAAGTGCCCTTTTACCATATACAGCCGACAATTAGCTTGCTGTCAGTAGGAAAAACAATCATTAAGTGGTGAGTGAAAGTAGCGTCAGAAACAGACCTTGACAGAGTGGTAACATACAGTTAGACCAAGTGACATTCTTCACACCTGCTGTGGTGCATAACAGTAGCTGGCTGACTTAACCCGTGGCACTACAAGCAAAGTATTGTGCTGTGACAGCCTGGACAGTGATTGAATTACACACCGATTAGGTCTTCGGCTTCTCTCTGTCAGTGTGGACAATGAAGAATCAGAGAAGTGGACATGAGAGCTTTAGCAGGCCTTGTGCTCTCGAACGGAGGAGGATTAGTTTGTAAATGGTAAATTGTGTTTGGGCCAACAGTTGTAAAACTGAGCTCTTGCCCTTGTGCTGCCTCAAAGGCACAGGCTTTGCAGAAAACCCCTTCTCCCTTCTACTGACTGCTGTGATAAGGGGAGGGGTGGACACGTGGAATCTGCTCCTCCTTTTCTCTGCCAAAGAAGGAAGAAGGCACTGGTACATATGTACAAATTTTGCCCCTCACTATCTCTTACTGTCTTTTCTTAGAAAGGGCATGGGATTAAATTAATCAGTCTTCTGCCATTTCCACAGGGATGCGGATTTGTCTCTGACTGAGGTGCTGCTGGCTGGTTCACTGCCTGGTAGACGGTGTCTCTTAAGACCTGATATAACCTGAAGCATACACTTTCTCAGGAGGTCTGCAACAGGGCTGAAGAATTGCAAATGTTGCACCCTTTCCCTCCTGTCATTTGCTTCCACATGACTGCAGTGCCTGTGGTGTGCTCTCAGCTCACTCATCCTGAAATGCTCCTTATGATGGAGATTTGTACTGAGTTGGTACAAAGTAGACTTTGATTTTGGTGGCAGTATCCCTTGTTGCCATGTCATTCACGGAGAAGATGGGTTTATCCTTGCGTTTATTCTACTGGGACCAGCTGCTCTACACACAGGAGCCAAAAGTGGCAAATCTTCTACATCCTCTTTCAATTTGCAGTTGAAGGTCTGCACCACAGGAACTTCTTGGGGTTTTTGGAGAGGTAAAGATTTAAAAAAAAAACCAACAAACAAACACCACGCTGAACCCAAGTTGGAGAAGCAATTGCATCATGTGGCTGATACAGCGCACGGGAGTACAAAGCATTCTCATTCTGGTCTTGCACATCCACTCCCCCTAGCTATTAAATGTGATAGCTGTTAGGCACGAGTGTAGACCCAGAGATGGGCAGGACTAGTCTGCCATGCAAACAGTTATCTGATGGCCCCATCCTATTTTCTAGAAAAAAAGGTTTCACTGTGGTAAAGTGGACATCTTAAAGCATTGTAGGAGATAGGGGGATGTAACTGCACTTAACCTGAGTTTGGATTAGGCATATCTCACGTCTTGAGAGTTTGCCAGTAAATAACAAAGTATGTGATCAATGGAAATATGACCTTCCCAATCTGTAACCTCAAAAAAGAAAAGGACAGTCTTGAAAATCCAGTAATCTTTCAAATCATCTTAAAGCATATTGACCCTGAATCATCACACTGAAATTCAACAGGGGTGTTCCTATTAGTGATCTAAGAATATAGATGTGGTTGAATGCATGGAAAACTGTATCTTGTTCCAGTTATCTTTATTACTGTAATAAATGATACTAACTCTCTCTCCCTACATTTAAAAATAATTGCTTGTGCTCTGGTTACTAGTTTGAACTGAGAAAAGATACTTCTATTTCATACTCCTGAAAGCAGTAGCAGATTTGCTATAATACACCAGTTCAGAGTAATTTGCTCGTAAACTATCAGTTCCAGAAAACTCCCAAATCCCTTGTACCTATTTTCTCTAATAGGTAGCAAATCCTTAGTACCTCCCAAAAGCTGCTCACAAGTCTGTAGGGTATGAAGGCTTTGCTTTTGTTCATTTTTTTTAAAGCTCGGTAAAAAATTATGAGTGAGAGCAATTCAGCTGTTGCTCAACATAATCAGTACTGATAACTGGTAGTTCATTTTCAAAATTGGAAAATAAGAGTTCCTCTAAGTAGCCACTGTTGGTTTTAACACTGTGGAATATTTCAAAGGTAAGTTTTAAAGAAAAAAAATGAAAACCGGTCATTCACTAGTGCTGATATGTGAATGACAGAGGTTAATACCACTGACATCACGTTGGAACTCTATAGCATTTTGTTAATGGCTATTAATGCCCCACTGCTGGGAGACAGACAGTGCCAGCTGCCAGTTAGTGTGGTGCCTCTCTGCGGGTGTGCCTAAGCCTCTGCTCAGAAAGGAGAGGGGCATGAGGAAGGTTCAAGTCTGCTCCCTGCCTAGTCATCCCTCTGCTGAAACAGGAGAGGAGATACTGAGACAAGGTAGTTACAGTGCCTTGCTCCTGTCTGCTGACTTCAGAACAGGTCTCAGAGAGTGAAGCAGGAGCAGCAAACATCTACAGAGCCACGTCCAGAAGGCTCTGAGGACTTGTGTTCAGTTCGGATGTTCAGGACTAAACTCAAGATACACATCATTTGGAAGAAAACAGCAAGAAATTCAGACAAACATGCATGGAAATGATGCCAGTAGGCCTGGGGAGGAAGCCTAGGTTCATGTAAGAGAGCCTTAGAGCTTTGGACATCAGTGGAAAGAAGTCAGAAATGGTATCAATTGAAGGAAAAAAGCCCTTGAGAGGAAGGGGAAGAAACTTTGTAATGGCAGAATGATGATGGATATAGAGCAATTAATTAGCTTTGACTACATCATATTCATTGTACATCCAGTTTTGTAGGTTTAGCTGCCTCACTTGGGGCTAGCTATTACTTTGTGTAATACCTTTGAATTTCATCCACCATAATGGAATGAAACAGATACAGAAAGGTGTAATACGTCAGTGTAGCATATCAAATTGAGAAAGGCATTTTTAGCAGTCTGTACTGAACACAGGTTTAAGCCAGCATTAGATTATTCCTTAAGTGTATTGTTGTTATGACGAATCTGAAAGGAGCTAAAAGCATTTCAGTAGATGAAAAAAGGAAACTTTTATTTCCTTTCCCACAGCCTGGACCCAAAATTGGATTGCAGGCCAGGTTTACACAGCCTGGTCTTGTACCACACAGGCACCCTCTGGTGAACGAGTGGAACGCGTAGAGATCAATCGTGAGTCCTGTGGGAGGAACTGGCTCACCAGGCCTCTCCAAATCATTCAGCTTCTAGATCTCTTTAAATGCTGGTGTAATGTAACCTGAATAATACACTGAGATTGTTTAGCAAAGAAATGCCTGATGGCCCAAGGACATTTTGATGTGCCACACAGACTATTGTATTCTCTTTCATGCTAAGAAAAAAATAGTATATCACTACTTATGAATGTTTTCTAAAAGGGAAGATGAGTGTTTGATTCCATGAACCTCGGGCTTGGAGACACAATTTCATTTTAAAACCCGTTAATTTTACACACCGTTAATTATAAGGAATACATGGAAACATCCATGTAATATTGTACATGTACTCTCCAATTATGTAGCCTAATACTTGGAACACAGTGATTTGTACAGACATTTTATTTTCTCTGGCCACTTTTACAGACAGAGTTGCCCTTACAAATAGTTTTCAGTCAGTTGCCTTATCTTCAGTGCAACATCCTGAGCTCAAGTAGCAGGACCAGCAGATTAACCAGAGCAGTTATTCCCCTCCGCACAGTGTCGTGAGAGACGGCATCTGAAGTGTTGTGTCTCATTTTGGTCTCCCCTATACAAGAGAGGCATTGTCATACTGGAATGAGCCACCAAGGTGAGGGGTTGCAGCCTGTGATACACCAGGAGAGAACTGGGCTTGTTCACCTTGGACACGTGTGATCTCTCACTGTCCACGAGTACATGCTGGGAGCGTGCATGGAAGATAGAGTCAGGCTTGTCTTGGACAGGATGAGACGGAAGAGGCCCAGGTTGGAGCAAGGGAAATTCCAAGTAAATGCTAGAAAAAGTATTCCCCAAAAGCATGCTAGGCTTTGGAGCAGTGGCCCAGAGAGGCCCATCTCTGTCCTTGGGATGCTCAGAATTTGACTGTACAAGCCCTGAGCAGCTTGGTCCAGCATGGCTCTACTCTGATCACTAGACTAGAGACTACCGGAGGTCCATGCCAACCAGTATGTGTCTGTGGTTCTCTGGTAATACTTTGAAATTAAAAAGATAAATGGAACTATTTGCAGAGGGTATTTTTTCCTGTGTAATTCATAGTGCCCTGAATTCCATGTAAATGGAGAACTTTCTAATGGAGCTTGCTTTGTAAGCAGTTGATCTGGCATAGAGGAGATTTGGGCATGCACTGGCATGAAACAATTGCAAACCCAACAACTGCAACTACATGTAGTTAACAGTGCTTTAGTTTTTTTTAAAGTGTATTTCAGCTACAGCCATCTTCCACACTAACTTTTCAGCACCATCATAACTGCAGTTGAATTGTTTGTCTGGTTTTAAGTATTTTCTTCAATGGTAGCTCATTAAACTAGTTCACAATGTTCATTCCAGTAACTCAGACATCTATAATTATTACAAAAATTTGCAAGGAAAAAGTTGTGTAACTCCAAACATGACTCTTTTGAAGAACTTCAGAATGAAAGTAACATTGGAATTCTGTATTTCTTCAAGAAAATAGACTCTTACTCGTTAACCTCTAATCTTTGATTACTCTTATACTCTGTTGGTAAATAATGTTTAAAAGATTTCAGTAGCAGGGACTCAAACCTGACTTTGCATTTGCATTTTGAGTCTCTGCAAGTCAAACAAAAGCAGAATGAATCTAGGGAAGCCTCCGCTCATCCCAGCATAGTCAGCAGCGTGCACTTCAATGCAGGGTAGCCCCCACGACCCAATATATTTCTAGGCTTTGCCTCTCTTGACATTTTATTTTTTTGGGGGAAGGAGAATTTGGCTTTAACTTGTTCCCAGTAGAATATTTGGGGGTAATCATCAAACTTGTATTTTGCACATTTACCTTTTCTTAGTAAATTTTCAAATATTATTCAAATAACTGTTGTATCACTGATAGTACTGGCACAAAAAAGTAGCAAGGTCAAAGACACTAGCAACAAAACTGGAGGATCATTACCCCTGAGCTTACTGCTCCAAAAAAAAGGAGCAACTTTATGTAGATTCATATTTTCTGTCCTAATGTGCAAAGTCCTAAGCAGAATAAAAAAACTTCAAACCCAACAAACTACATTGTTGGCTTTTCCATTGTCTGTGGTCATTGTGTGTTGAGCAAAGACAGCAAAAATAATTAGTTCTATCCCATAGTAGGTGATGTTACTTAAAATTAACACAGCTACAGGTCACTCCTTTTGTTCTCCTCTCCGAAGTGTCACAGCTAAGGTCCACCTGAACCTTCTCCACCTGCAAACCAGTCTGAGGCAGTCCCCTGACTTGGTGTTTCATATCTCAGTCAGTTCTGTGTCTGGGACTATAACTGTAAAGGAGAATGGACAGATCAGGGCACAGAAAGTTGGTTGAGTGCTCTTTGCAAAGAGGTGAGACAGAGCTGCTCCATGAGTTTTCTCTTGTGCAGTCTGAGAGCACTGGACTGGAGCGCAGCCCCAGCCTCCTTGGCCAAGCTCGCTGCAGGTGTGGGCACTTGGGCAGGATTGCTGTGGCCAAGGTAAAAGGCAGTGGGGGGAAGAGCAGTAGAGGAGTTTGAGGCAGGTGCACTAGCTGAAGTGAGCTCTGCTTATGTGAAGTTTTTCACAGAGCAGTAATGAGTCTCTAAAAGGTGCTTTCATTGTAAAGTGATAATCAATGAGTACAGGGTCATTTCTGAAGGATAAAATGGTGGTATGGCTAGGGTGGGGTTATTTTGGGGGGTTGTGGGTTTGAGGTTTTTTTGAGTGTAAGGAAATATGGTGACAGATTCTGATGCCTTTTACTATGCTTACAATGCACATAACTGACCTTTGAAGCTTGGTTTATTGTTCTGGAGTTGTAGCTGGGGAAAGGGAAGTTAAAAGTAATTTCTAAAATCTGCTCTGTAACAGATGAAGGTCTTACAGAAGAGCAGTTGGGGTGTGTTCCAATGCACTGAGACTTTGGTTCTTCTTCTGGGTCTTGCATTATGCATCTGTTTAAAGTAGTTAGCTTCTTTCAGGTTTTGGTTGTGTTGCTGTTTCTCTCTGTTGCTAGAGTGGTATCTGTCTGGAAGTTAATCATCTTTTATTTGTGTAAACATGAACTGCTTGTCTGGAAACCTGGGTGGAATGGTTGAAGTCATGTGCCACAAGCTGGTTATCAGCATATGTAACTGCTATGTACAGAACTGTACATCGAACTTATTTATGGCTTTTTTTTTTTTTTAAGCTGAACTGAGTCTGGTTATTGATCTTAATGTGTATGGGGGTGGGTGTCTGTCTTCACTGAAAGAGAATAGAACTTCTGAGTTGGCCAAGACAGTAAAAACTAGTGAAGGCTTCCTTGTGATGTGTGATATCACTTGTATGCTCACTGTGGAGATGAGTAACTCCCTAACTTGAAATCATGCATGCCAAGGTAACTTCCTCACTAGCTTTGCGAAAGCAGCAGCATAAAGCTCAGTTAAATAGACTTCTAGGAGTAAAATCACTATACCTTTCTCCTAGAAACAGGTAGTATCCTAAATGAATTCACTTAAGCAACTCCAGGAGTTTTAGTATGAGAAATGCTGAGGAGAACCTGTTTTCCTGCTCTTCTTCCCCCTTCTTACAAAACTGTGAAGGACTTGCACCCCTGTTCCTTCCTGTAGGTTCCTTCCTTCAATTCAGCATAGGCTTTTATATGAGAACAGGTTTACAGAGTTGTGTTGCCAAATTGATAATGTCAGAGGAAGGTATAACAGCATAGGGAAAAAATAAAGCTGAACACCCCTTAATTAAAGGTGCAAACTGCAGATGTGAATGAGCTGCAGACCTGTTCACACTACGAGGGAGATGAGGGGAATTTGTTTAATTGAGAGCTGAAGATGTTAAATAAACACATTGCATAGAAAGGATCAAGCCAAACACT
>JAVJGG010000021.1:14000494-14027263 GCA_035590195.1 Aviceda cuculoides
CCAAACACTGGGCATGGGTCCTGGCTGCTGGGGAAGCAGGTGGTGCTCCAAAGCTTGTTTTCTATAGGGGGGGGGGGGGCCCAGTATAGAGTGAATGGGCTTATAAACATGAAAGCTTAAGTCACGCACCTCTAAAGAACATCTCTTCAACTTGTACCCATTATAAATAAAGTGGATTAAAAGGAGAAGAGTTGAAGGACTTTCTTCAAGTAGTTGAGGAAATAACTGGAAACAGTTAAGTGAATTGGATTTGTTTTATGAAAAGAATGGTGTAACAAGGCAAACCTGTAGGCTAGCATAAGCATCTGTCTCTGAAAATGCATATATGCCACCAGCAGATTGCAGAACGGGGTTCAGAAGAAGAGTTCAAGATTTTGGTTAGTAAGGCTTGAGGAGGAGGGCAGTTCCTTGCCTTTAGAGTCTGCTTTCTTTTTAAAAATAGAGGGCTTAGTTTTCACTACCACAACCCTGTGGCAATAGGTGGTGCTTCAGCCTGATCTATGAGCTTAAAACACATTTGATCTGTATGATGGTGCCTACTGCTAGGTCCTACCACTCCACCTGAATAACTATAACATGCTCATAAATCAGGGGAGAGCATTCCTCTGTGACATGATCCCACATGCCCTACTGAGCCAAAGCCTGTGTTAGCCATCAATGCCTCTTACACAAACATGTCATACTTTAAAGTAGGGTCTTACAAAAAGCACAAACAATATACTGGCATAGAGGGGCCACACAAAGTCAAGAGCTGTTAAGCGGGGGGAAGAGGAGGAGGAAAATCTCTTGATAATAAATATATCTCTGCCAGATGTATGTAGAAAGAAAATAGCTAAGCCTAGGTTACATTCCTTTCAAAGTGAAATAGTTAAATATGGAAATGGTGGTCTTATTACTTGTAAAACTTTCAAGTTAGGAGTCACCAGCAAAATAATGGTGCAGGAAGCTTTGACTTCTGTTGCATGCGCTTCAGCCTAGTCAGTGACTGTACCCCATGCCTTGTGCATCACTGTTTCTTGGTTAACAAGACTTGTGTGCTGGATCTTTGTGCAAGATTAGTTGTTCTTCTAATCTTAAAACAGCATAGTTAAGAAGCATGAAGGATTTCTTTACAGGACCTCTTGAAACCCTCTGTCATGTGCCATGAGGTTGTGTATCTAGATCTCGAAGTAGTCCATGTATCTACGGTAGTAAAAAAAGCTGGTTTGCATTTGGTCAACTATAGAAAGCTCAGTAAGAGCTATGGCTTGGTCCTGTATGTGCGTTCAAAACTACTTACTAAGTCTTGTTTACAGTCAGCTTGTCTTCTGGTGCCAACATTGTGGCTGGTAGTTCCTGCCTACTTCTACCTGACCTTAATCCTTGCACAAGCTGATGCCAGTTTTCAGCATAGTGAGAGAAATGCTAAGGAGCATCTCAGGCACACCTTCATTGTAGTGCACAGCTGACTGACTTGTAAAACTCACATGTTTGTGTTGGTGCAGCCTTTGATCTGAATTGGTAAGGAAAGTGCTCCCAATAACAGCAGCTGGAACACACACAGCCAGAAGTGACACCAGGCTGTAAACAGTGGCTCCAGGCGTCCTTGTCAGAGAGGTCACAAATCACAGGGCTGACAGGTGCCTGTGCTGGTGTCCTGCATGCAGCGGCTGCCCTGGTGTGGCGCAGCAGGTAGGAAACCTGCGTGGTGGGTGGCCAGCTTGCGACTTCAGTACAAATAACTCAAATTCTCTGCACAGGAGCAGCCTGTTCCCAACTTGGTGCAGAAATAGAAACATTTGTTTTTCTTTAAAGTGGGCTGACTACTGCTTGCTCTGAATTCAGGGTGGGTTGGCAGCACCATGTAGCTGCGCTGCAAAGAAGGGATTTATTCTGCATCTCAAAGCACAGCGGCTCAGGCAGGTCCACCAGCCTTGGTCAGGCTAGTATTTCTGTATAAACCGTAAATGGCTATCTTGCTGTTTCCACCAGCACTTCCCTCAAATGTGCCTTTAGACTTCTGCTGCTAACAAACTGTCAATAGCTTGTAATTAGTAACTGTTACTTGAAAACCAGTTCTACACTCTGTAACAGTCATGATAACCTTCATGTTAAGTTGTAGTGTTAAGACAAGTGCTTTTTGTGCAACACAAAACTGAGCCTGCAGTTCCCCAGTTGCTCGTACTGGGGTCCTGCCTTCAGCACACAGGTTTCCTTCCCAAGGAGGGAGATCCAGCATGCAAGAGGAAGGTACAAGCAGGCTTCTTCCCAGAAGGGCTTCAGGGTGTTTGGGCATGGACTTCTTTTAAGGATATCTAGTCTATCACTGGGAGTAATTTCTCTTTTCTAAATGTAGCTGGAGGAATTGAGCATTACTATTCTGTGGGAGCCTGAACCATAATTAGTATTTGTGATTGTGATGACCTTCCAAAATGCATATGACAGACATGACACAATCTCTTTCCACTGCCTGCTTAGAATTGGTTTTCACTGCCTTACCATCTGCCTGTATACATTAATTTCTGTGCTGCTCTTATCCCCTCACCACCTCCTTCTTTCTGTACATAATTTAAGGTCTTTAGGGCCTGATGCAAAGCAACCAACCTGGAGTAGATTGCTGCTTTCATCCTAACACCTCGTTCATGTTAACTGGAAGCAACTCTCACCTCGTGTAGGCAGTGTAATGCCTTGTGGCAGGTCTGTGCTTTTACATCCCAGCCTTCAGTGAAGCAGGCAAGCTTTTGGTCAGAGTGAATATCTTCTACATAACTTTTTTGGAACCACAAGGCAAAGGCTGAAACAGCAGCTCTAAACATGCACTGCCCTCAGGAGAGGCTCCTCACTGCTGTGCAGCTGTTGCGAGAGCCGGGGAGGACATGGGCCTCCACAGGGGAGGCCACATGTGCTTAGGCAGCTCTTGGCAATCAGCAGTCCTGCCCGAAGTCAACTTCTGTTTAGGTGGGTTTCCAGTTTTTTCTTGGGTTTTTTTGGTTTTTGTTTTTGGTTTTTTTTTTTCTTTTTCAGAGAGTCACTTGATAGGGTGTAATCCTGTAAGATGCTCAGCAAAGCTGATACTGTAAAGTATTTCTGCAGATGCTTAATTTTCAGTGAATAAGTGGTCCTTTTATGTGGGTGGGAGCACTCATGTGCTTAAAGTTAAGCATGTGCTTAAGTGCTTTCTTGGATCAGGGCCAAAATGCTAATATGCTGGAGGTTCCCTTGCTTTCTCAAGTAACAGGCAGTGTTCGGGACCTTCATGTGGACCCCTGGGCCTGTAGGATTACTGAAATACACCCATGACTGACAAGTATTAGACACTTATGTTCTTAAAGTTCTCATTTTCAGCAAAAACTTCACGAGTTTTTTTCTACATTATGACTTTTAAACTTTGCATACAGGCCTAGTCAAGAACTATTCTTGTGGCAGACTTGAAGAAAAACCTATTTGCTGACTTCAAATTTGTTCTATTTAATAGGATACTTTGTTTTTCTGAGAACAAAAAAAAGCTTCCCGCAGTGTCTTCTGCTCTCACCCCACTACTGTATCTTTGAACTCTTCCTGCTATACTTCTGGAAGAAAATAAGCCTTTGACAGGTACCACTGAGATACTAAATACAAACTACTGGGAGTCTCTTGTGTGATGTTGCACTTACTGATAATGGTCTGCTTTGCTGACAACACTGGTAATGAGCCCAAAAGACACGTGTTTGGGATGTGACAGTGGTGTGTGCACCTGTCTCGGGCAGGGGCCACTAGGTCTTCCCTTGCAGCAGCTTTCTCGGTGGCTGTGCTAATCACCGAGAGTGACATTTGCCATGCCCGGCAGACTGAGGAACGTAACGGGGTGTTGTGAGTCTAAATACGCAGCTGCTTCTCAAATTATAATGCAAAGGTTCAGAGGTCAGTGCAGTAAAAGCAGATAAAATTATGCTTTCTACCACCACCATGCCACATCAAAATAGTAAATTGTTTGTTTTGAAGTGGATCTGTGCAGCTATTTGCTTCTACTATAGCAAACACATGAATTTTTCAGATCAGTTGTAGTGCTTTAAAAATAAAAGGGGTTTGTTTTCTAAATATCATGTTAGAGACTTCTTTCTATCCACTGTTGTTCTTTGCTGCTGGAAAATAGAACATTTTAGACTTTAAATTGTTTGCTTGGTGGCCAAGCTTTGAGGCTTGACAGCAGGATGCGGGTGCGGGGCTGGCGGTGCTGCAGGATTTGTGTGTTCTAGCCATGCTCCGTGTGGGCACGGCAGCCCGTGGGCTCTCCCTCAGATATCTGGGACTCAGAGCTAAGCTGTGAGCACACGGCTGTGCATGTGATGAGCCATCTGGGTTAATAACCTGGGCAATGATGTTGTCAGCCATTCTGTGCTTAGCTACTGCTTCTGTTTCTGTTTAGCAAATAGGGCAGGTCTTTATCCTGGGTGCAGCATCTGTTCATTTTTCTCAGAGTTGCATGTTTCTGTTTCCAGTCACACCTTCTGCTAATCTTTTGCCATCAGCAATAGTTTTCAAAGGAGCTGTGGAAGTGTTGCTGTCCTCTCTTCTGAACTCTGGACTGCAACTCTCAGATGCTTTCCTCCAGAGCGAATGACCCCAAGGAAGTTGGGTGATGCTCCTCATTGATTGGAGGTGGTGCTTGGTGTCAGGGCTTAGAATGCTTCTGAACCTCTTGATCTTAAGGATTTGTCCAAGGTGGACACATTGAAGCATGTGAATTTTGGGACAGTCCTCTGCCAAGCTGGTGCCTGGACCCTGTGTTGGTATTCATGTAAGGAGCCAGCACTCAGTGTGAGCTCAGACTGTCTGCAGATCCCGCTTGGCCCTCAGAGGAGTTTGTGCGGGTGATACTTCTCGAGCCGTCATCCCCTATCACAGTAGGGCAGATGGTAATAGCTGGAGGCTGGGTGAAGTGCCCAGGATGCTTTAAGCCCTGGGAGCACTGAGACTTCCTAAAGGTAGTGGTGTCCACCATAAAGCTGGTCATGACTATGTTTCGGTAGGTGAGATGGTGAGGATGGCTATTTCTTCCTGGCTGATCTATGCGGCAGTATAGATACAACCAGAAAAACAGTTTGAAATGAGCTTGGTAAACACCTCTAGAGCTACTTGTTTAGTCACTCTGTATCTATTGGGAGGCTGAAAGGAATAGCCTCTCTGGTGTCCTTTCCAGTCTGGAATTTGTATTGAACAAGGGATGGGGCTTGTAAGAAACTTGCTGAACTAAGAGTGAGAACCAGGCTGGAAAAAACACAAGAATTCAAACATGTAGGTTATGTGATGCTTTCTCCAGCTTTGACTCTTTTTTAGTTACTTTTTATTGTGAATTGCTTGTTAATTTTTATGTAAAATTCTTGGACCATAACTGTGACCAAAGAGAGGAATGCATTTGACAAGTGCAATAAAGTGACTGTTCCATGTTTATGGCAAGTGCTATACTTTATGCTATTAATTCAAACTGCCTGGATTCTTATAAAACTGGGACAGTGTAGGATTACCTGCCTTCCTGAAACACAGTTGAATTGGATCATACTACAAAGTAGTACACATCTCCCTATCAAATTTTAGAGGAAATAATCTTGGAGTCATAGGGTAGGCATATGTCTCTGGAGCACAACTGGTTTAGATGCATTTTTGTATCTAGCAATGGTTGGAAGCTTCTACAGAAAAATAGTGGGAAAATGCTATTAAATAAAATAGAAAAGTTCAGTGCAAAAACAATAGCAGTTGCACTGCATGTGAGCAAATGATACTTACTAGGATACAGGTAATTGCAAAAATGCATTTTGCTGGAGTACTGTAAATAAGCAGAGAAGGCACTGCTAGGTGACTTCTGTAGTCAGTCCTCTTTGGAAAGGAAAAGTGTTGAAGTGTATCTGGGGAAGCCAGAGTGTAGTATTGAGAAAATGCTAGCACTGAAGGCTACATTGTGAAGCTTCCTTTGAAAAGACTTTTGCTGAAAACCAGAAGTGTGTGAATAATTGGTTATTTTTCTTCAGTTTTGCTGGACAGGCAAGGAAAAATTACGTGGGGCTAGGCAAACTTTTCAGAGAATGAAGAAAGCATTAATGTGTTCCAAGAACAAGAGATGGCTTCAATTTGAGGGATTTTAATTTTTTTTTTCTAAATAAAAGCAAGAAACCTGTTTTTTACAGCATAGAATCCAGAAGTCATGTACAGTTCCAAGATACCTGTGGGAGGGAGTGTTGGGGGTCTCTACCTCTTTACATGTGGCTGGTAGGGTGAGCATGTAACTAAGCTGCTGATGCTGTCCTGTGAGCCTGGCAGAGCAGAAGGCGGCTCTGAATTCGAGTTTCTGTATCCTTTATTCAGTGGTCAGAACTATTTTTGGATATGAAGTGGAAAGGCTAACAAGAATGACCGTAGTGAACAGTACCTGAGTTCCCGTGCAGGTGTAACTTCAAAATCCAGAGTTTTCTGTAACAGTGGGGAGAGGGAATGGGGACAGGGCAGGATGGACACCCACAAATAAGCTGGGAAAGCCCAGTGCTAGCTGAGTTTAGGGTCCATTCAGGTAAGTAATTAAATACTACCTGTTGAACTGAAATGTACTTAAGTATGCTTACATTTTTGGTAAGCATACTTAAAGATTTTTTGGTACAGAAGCAAGGACAAGCTGCTCTGCTGTCAGCTTCTTCCAGGGAAGGACTGTATGCTATGCTCTACTTGATCTTGGTGTCCATGGTGCCCTCAGTCACTTCTGGGCAATGACTGCAACCTGATAGCCAGGGCTAAATCTTCAGTGTCTTGTTGAAGTGACTCTACTGAAAAGCACAGGGCTAGTCACCATGACAAGAATTGTACTTGTATTAGGATCTAAGTGGGACCAAGGCACTTGGATTTCAGAGGTGGCTGCTTGTGTGTTGAAATAGCTAATCCCTCTTTTTGTCAGCTGCTCATCTTTAAGGGAAACTTGTCTCCTTTGCTGCCTTTGTTTCCTTGTGATGGCTGGGGGGGGATCTAGGTACCTGCAGTGTCTAGTGTTTTAGTCTCAGCTCTAAGTACCTACTAAGGGGTTACTATGCAAATGTATGGGTGGCTTCTTGAGCTGTAGTATTTGAGACTTAAGTGTCACTTGACCTTGAGGTTGGTGGACCTCACTGTTCATTGTGGACAGACTTTTTTTTGTCAGACTTCTCTTCTGGAAATGCGGATATGCTCCTTGCTGTGACCCTCACCAGTGGCAAATATAAGGCAACCAAAAGGGACTTAGCACTAATCCTGCAAAATTAATTTCATAGCATAGTTGATCGCTGAACAAGCAAATAGAGCAGAGAAGACAGTGTTAAGATATCCTCATGTGGTTTGAGACCACTTTTTCCTATTAACAAATACCAGATATTATCACTTATGATATTGATCTCGAACTTTGGCATTTTATGCCGCTATCTTAATTGCTTCAGTGCCATAGTGTTTGCTCAGGTCTTTAAGGTGATTTTTAACACTAGTGGCAGAAAGAACAATCCATTGATGCTTTGTAAGTATAAACTTGAGGTCTGTGGTATGTGTCAGCATCAACCAGAGTATGTCATTCCCTTTCATGTTGATTTTTCCCTTGTGCGTGAGAAGCAGGTTTGTATTTGAGATTTTTACCTTACACCTGTGTCCTCTCTTCTGAAAACAGTGTCCCTACTAATATTTAGGAATTCTACTCACCTAAGCAGTTCTGAAAGAAACTTTTCTTCAAAGATTTGGGAGGGCACAACTAGAATAGTGAACTGTCTGCTGCTAGGGCAGGCTTCCTTCCATATGTGCTTTTCCTAAAAGTCCACTGTTAGATGCACTGTGGAGCCTGGGAGGAGTAGGTCATCGCATGCTATATGTTATTCTATAGCTAATGCCAACTGTAATTTCAAGTGCTCCACACTAATCTCTTCTCCTCATGCATTATTTCCTTGTGCAGCATTAGCAAGCCACATTCTCATCCACTGTTGCTTCATGGATTTAGAAAATAATCTACAGGCCCACAATGATGTAAAACATTAAATACTGTTTTAAGTATTGGAGGCGCCATCCTGCCTACATGGTACTTAGGCTGGGCAGCATGCCAGCACGTTTGCTGGCATGTGGCTGAGAACTGGATCATTCCTGCTCACAGCAAACAAAGCAAAGCCCAGGACAATAAGGCAAGAATGATGACAGACAGAAAAGGGCTGGTTTATGGGTTGTGCTATTTGACCATAATACCAGCTTTGGAGACTATACTGTCTGGAGGGCTAAGAGTTTCTTTCTACACTCCTGCCTTACTGCCTGCACCTGCCCAACTGAGGGCAGGCAAGAATGAAAGGACACTTTATAGATCTTCCAGGAGCTTGTCAGTTGGTTATTGCATAGTGGGTTTGCACTAGTTGCTTAATACTTGTTCTCTCGCTCTATAAGCATTGCAAAATAACACTGGACTGAATATATTTGTCCTTGATTTGCTTCCCTTTTTCTCTTTGCAACAGCAAAAACCTGTATGTACATGCATGGGGAAGCCTGTGTGCTGCATGTGTGACTGATGCAGTGAGAGTCACTGGCTGGTAGGAGCGTAAGCATGGGAGCTGGGGTTAATGCTTTTACCCCCATATTGGGGAATGCTGCTTCAAAGCTCTTCTGTGTGTGTGTGCATGCAGGGAGCATAGATGTCTGCTGCACCATTTTGGGAACAGTCTGTGGAGAACCTGTATGAACCTCTGAGCTGCACCTCTTCTTTCTGCTCCAGAGAAGTTAATTGCCTCTACAGCCCTTGCTGTGCAGTGGCTCATCTTCACTCTGTGCTAGTTATTCTAATTGGTGTGCAGGGAGCCCTGATGGGCAGCTCTTCAGCCCCAGGCTTTCAGCAATTAATCCATGCCTAGGCTCACCTTTCGGACAGGACCAGCAAGGAGAGAGGATGTTTTTGATTTTCCTTGTGTTGGCTTGGACCCTGGAGGTATGAGTAACCATAGGGAGTCATCCTGTTTCTATACTGAAAAACTGCAGTTGCATGATGTCAGCCTAAAAGCTGCAGAACCTCTGATGCTGGCAAGTGTGGTATGTGCAACTGCTCACCCTTCTGAGCACAGCCTGCTCATCTATGTGCATCTGTCAGGCATAAACTGTGCTAGAGTTTTATGTTGCATCCACTGCCTAAGGATTGGTGACCTTGTCCTTACCTGGTATGTTTCAGATGTTGGGAAACCATCAGTCACCTTGAACTTCCTCATCACTACATCAGCTCCTGTCTTTGCTCCTAAATTCCTCAGGAGGCTAGGCACTTATCCTTTCCAAGGTGGTCCTGCACTTCTGAACTCATGGCACAGTGAGTGAGTTTTGGAAGGCAAAGCTTCAACTACTGTTGGAAGCATCTACCCGTGAACTACTTAATATAGTTCAGTATATTACAGTGTCTGTATGGAAGAGACAGGAGAAAAGGGTTGCCCATGAATATTATCGGTACTAATAAGCATGGCGTTACTGCAGCCAAACGTATGGTCTATTTATATACCCACCCTTTAATGCATATGAATGTGCTAATTCTGTGAGAACTTGTAAAGCCATGAGCTGTATGAACTTGGATGCCACACACTTCTTAATGTGTTATTTCTTCTTCTGTCTGTAGAGCCTTCTAACACCAAATGGCCCAAGAGCTTCAAAGGCATACCACAACTTAAATCTGTAGTTCATGCTTTCATTTCCTTCAACATCTTGCTGTGGCAAAGCCAGCTTGTCACTGGCTCTAGATTCAGGCTTTTAAATATAAGCAAATTATAACAGTTCATGTTACCTGGCCCAGCTGGGCTAGAAATAGGCACCTTGTTTCATTAGAAAAGCAGGCATCTCTCTTCCACTGGACTCATACTCCTCATTAGCCTTGAAATATTTCTCACTGCTCTCACCCCTCAATTAACAGCTTATTTGACTAAATCCATTAGTTTTTATTTCCAGAAGCTGCTATATCTCCAAGGGCTTCTGAACTGATCACAAGTGTGACTGCAATATAGGTAAGGTACCCGACCTAATTTTGATGTAATTGGCACAGATTACTTGCTGAAGTTGCTTTCTCTTCTAAGAGATGAAAGCAAGCCTTGCAGAGTATTGACGTGCAGTCTTGGAGCATTTATAGGACACAGATGAGACTCCTGAATTTTTCTCCTCAGATGCTTAAGTCTCTGTTTGCTTAGACTCTTTCTTTTGGAGAGTTGCTGTAACTAGTTAAGTTGGAAGACAAAATGAATAAAAACCAGAAATGCAACTTAGCTACAAACCCCTAAATGCAGTACTCAGAATTTTTTTTTTTTTTTAACCTAGCTGACTGGGTAAGATAGCAAGTATATAGGCAATACTTTCCACTTCTGGCCGCCCCAGTGTACTGTTCCTTCCCTTGCTGGCCAGCAGCAGGCAATAGTCTCCCATCATGTTCAGGTGCACAGTGGGTCTCTAACCTGAACTGCAGAGTTCAACGAGATTAGCTCTGAGCATATGCAATAAGCTTGGCAAAATGGAAAGCAAAAGGAAGATATTACTATAAGGCGATGTATGTTGTCTGTAAATGTAGAGTCACTCACCTTCTCTTCTTTCACTGAGCTGTGAGTAATCAAAAGATCCATGTTTGGTTATTTCTGAAGATACTTCCCCATTTAATTGCCCGGGATACGTTGTTGTTTCAGCCTGAGCACATGTATTTTGCTTCTGGTGTATTGGAAAAATGTGATAATGTGTAAAACTGAAAATTTTGTGGGAAAGATGTGAAGATGCACAGAATTACGAAATTCCATGGGTAGAAGCATCTTTTTAAATTGACTTAGGAAATTCTCATCAATATAATTTTAAGGGGATTTAGTTCTTTTTTTGTCCTCTAATGATGTTTTGTTCCACCAACAAAATGGAGCATTAACTTAGAGTACTGGATTACTCATAGCACAAACATGGCTGTTATGTGCAAACTTTCTCTGTTCTGCCAAGGTCAGCTTGTGGGGGTTGAGGTGAAACTGTTTCCTAAACTCTGAAAGTGATCCTGGGTACCCAGCCTGCTGGAATGCCTGGAGGTTTTATGGACTCTTTCTCCTTTAAGCCCACTAGCAGGGTATCTGCTACTGCAGGCTCTCTTTTCCTGCCTGCATTGCCCTAGTAAGGCTGACTTAAAGGAAAGCACTGCTTTGTTTTGACTCTTAATTTTGTTTTCTGACTTCTTGTTTGCCTCCAGAAGGAGCATTTACAGCAGCCTTTTCTGTAGATAACTAAGGTAAAAGGGACTTCAGGGGCTGGAAGAGATGAATGTAACACTCGTGTTTGATTGACACCAGACCCACGACAGGAGTTGGAAGGTGTCGGTTATACTCGGATCTGCTCTCGTAGCACCTAGGAAAGGGGCTGTCTGCTGCCAGCAGTTCAGGGCACTCCTGCTGCTGACCTGGCCGGCCACCCCACGTGCTCTTGTACAGGTACAGCCCGTGGTGTTTGGCAGCCCAAGGGCCCGTGCGGTGGCCAGACACAGTATGGCCCAGGACCCTTGCTGCCTGTGACCAGATTTTTGGGACTGACAGGCTCGCATGAGCGACTATCTGAAGCCAAGCCAAGAGGTAGTGTTAAACCCAGGTAGCTTTGTGTCTCGAATCTGGCTCACTCCTAAACTGAGAACCCTAATTTGGGAAGGGCTGGTGAAAGGTCTCATGTCATTCAGGTGATAGAAACAAGAGGTAGCAAAATAGGTTTTAGCCTAGGGTTGAGGATCTGTAGTGGGCTTGCTCTTCTCACCAACTTAGAGGGGAGTGTACTTACTGGTCCTATGACCAGGCAGGTCTTAGTGGTACCTGAAGGTTACTGGAAAGACCGCTCCTGAGGGTGCCTTCTAAAGCACCAAATATGTTGCCCCTGTGTCAGACTGACTTTGCACTCCCCCCCTGCAGTTCATAAACTGTTGCTGGTCTGGCTGTGCTTGCCCAGTGCTCCTGCAGGTGACCACAGCCTCAGCCACAGCTTCTATTTCTGATGGCTCAGAACAGGGCATGCTCTGAGAAAGCTTCATGTTAGAAGCATGCAGCAAAATGAAAGTGTCAGAGTGGTTTCTTTAACTGCTTGAAGTGATGCAGTTACAAACCATGTGTGTTTATGAACATGCTTTAAGGAAGAGTGTGGAAGACTAATAGATTTAAGCTGATAAGCAGCACCTAGAAATATAAAGCTGCTAATGTACCATTTAATGTAACCCCTAAGGTCATTTAATGCATCTCCTTAATGTTGACTGGGAGCTAGTCTGACTTAAATTCAGGGTTTGCATGCAACTATGGAGAGTTTGATGCGTGTTTCAGGACAACACAAAACCAATTTTTTGCCTCTGCAGAAGCAGAGAGCTGTGCTGAGTGCACAAAGGTGGCCACACTGGTGTGGCACAAGAGTTGACTAGAGTAAGCCTAGAGGATGGAGATAATGGTCCTTCAAGTACAGGACTCAGGCACCAGACATGTCTTAAATTGATGCTAGTCTTTGACATGAACCCATTCTCTGCCTCTGAGGTAGATGAAGTTGGAAATGTGTGCTCAGGGTGAAAGTGGGGGAATCCTGCTTGATGAGTCAGACCCAGATTATATTCCTAAATCTTCACTTACCTGCCTTCTGTGTTTTTTTGTTTTGGGTTTTTTTGTGTTTTGTTTTGGGGTTGTTTTGGTTTGTTTTTTAATCTTCACTCTTTGCTTGTGCTATACAGGATGCTTATTCAGGGCTTAAAATCTAAATGACATCTGACTCTGCTAGGATTTCCGGGCTTTCACAATGTAGCTGGCAGACTTGGATCCTGGGAAGCTCTGTCTTAGGGCAGGACCTGAAGATGAAGGTTCCGTGGAAGTACAGAAAATAGTACTAAATGTCAGTCAGACCTGGAAAGAAACAGTGATGAGCAGAAAGATGTCTTCCCTCAGCTGAAGTAGTTGGTCTTTTCAGAGCTGTAAAGAGGACCTTGCCTGAACTTCCTGAACTTGCTTTAAAGTACAGCTGAGATCACAAGTAGATCTCGGCTCTAGTGTATTTACCATCTGAACAGAAACACAATGCACTACAGCCTCACCCTAATTTTTGCTGAATTGGCTGCCACTACTCTGGAGCAGAAGCAAGAAAAACCAAAATTAATATCTGAATAAACAGCCCATTAATTTGATGACAACTGTTGTTCTCCATTTCAGAGTCCAGAAAGCAGCCTGGGAAGTGAGCTAATGAGAACACCAGAGCTGTGCAGGCTTGAGGGAGGTGGGGGGTAGAGAAGAAAACAGAACAAACACTCTTTTTGTAACTTGGAGCTAAGGGGATTCAGCCAGAGGTTAATTGCTTTCTAACCTAAAATGCTGTGAAGTGTTGCTGTGTGGTGTCATACAGCTGCTTTGTTCCAGCCTAGGGGTGTCTGTTTCAGTGGTGGGTGGCATGAGCCAATATCCTTTTCTTAACCGCACGGGGGTGTTGTGAGGTCTCTTGAGTTAAGACTCGCAAAAATCGGGTAGAGCTTGGTTGGTATTATTCAGGATATCACTGCACTATGGAAGCAGTGAGCAAAAAATACCAAACAAGCAGCCCCTCTGTCTCCTTGCTTCTCCCTCACTGACAGAAATGTGGAGATGGAGCGAGTGGTAAATTCTTGATGGATGAGCCTTGCATAGCTGGAAGGAGCTGGGGACTCGAGGAAAGGGGCAGACTCTATCACTCTGTGGTCACCTATGGTCTATGGTGCAACAAGCAAGTTTTGCTGCCTTCACTGCTAGTGGCCAACCAATTGCCCAATTGTGGGTGTTTCCTCAGAAATGGGGCTACTGAGCTCATGTCCAAACCATTTTCTTCTCCCTACCAACCTCCATCCACTGCAGGCTTGAGGATACTACAGTGGATAGGTAGTCATAGTCAGCCCCAAGGAAATGGTGAAAACATCAAAGCGTTTTGAGCAAAATGATCGGGGGCAGTAACAGGCTGTGGGTGAGACCTGAGAGTAACCCCAGCAATCCAGGCAGGATCCCCAGGCATGCAGCCACCTGGTAGACAGGAAAAGGGAACAGAGCTGTTGGGCTCATCATATCTGCCTTGCAACTGTGTCTCTTGGCCATCATCTCCTAACAACATGGAAAGGAGGTCTGTAGGTAAGACCTGACTGTGTGGCTACCTTTGTAGTGAAAAGCAGAGTCCTTTCGTTTTCCTGCCTGTGCTCAACTTGGTTCCAGTAACTTGCTGCTTACTCTTCAGTAGGAATTTTTTTTAGGGAATGTGAGTTCATTGTTTACTCTGGCTCATCTTTAGACTATCAAGTAAAAGATGCTACAGGAATCAAGGTAAGTACAGAAAGGAAGTCTGGAAGAGACTTCCAGAATCAGAGGAATATGAAGTCATTCACATAAGTCCTAGCCATCTAGGGATTGTGAGACCAACGGTTAGATTCAGACACTGAACTGCAGATCCCTGTAGTGAGAGCCTTTAGGGTTCCATCATGGTCAGCTTGCTTGGAGTCTTTACTGTGTCTGTATATTCTCATCTTTACTGGAGCTCTACTTTTGGTGCCTAGATCAGGAATAATAAATCCCACAAGTTTCCAAGTACTTTCAGTTTGAGACTCTTAAAACACTTGGGGTAGACCTCCAGTTGTGTGGAGAATGCCAAACATGTTATCTGTTGTGGTTCTTCCTAGACCCTGATGGCTGCTCTTGCCTGTCACTGAGTATGGTCAAGACACACAGATCTAGGAGACTCTAATAGTAAATTTCATCTTAATGTCACTTTTGTCTCTTAGCCAATGTTTCCTGTGTGAACTTTAAAATTAATGTTCAAATCTGTTATTCCTAAGACTTTTTTTTTCCCATGCACAATTGTCATGCAGCTTTCACGCTGTGCAGGACTTAAAGCAATAAAATAACTTTCTACTAGATTGGAGCTGTTGTCACAGCTTGGAAGTTTCCTGCTGGTTGGTAGGAAACCAAAATTCTCAAAAAAACAGGAAGCTGGAAAAATTGCCTGTACTCTTGGGCAGTCTTGTGGCACTGACTAGGTTTCCTTTTCTGGAGATCATCATGGTCGAAGAGAATTAGAATAGAATATTTCAGTTGGAAGGGACCTATAACTATAATCTAGTCCCACTCTGGTACTTTTGTGATTAGGTGGAAGGAAATGGAAATGCTTCTGGTCTCTGACCTCTCTATAGGGTCGGCAAATTTCTGATTTTGGTGTTTGCAGGTAAAGTCTCAATATAGCAAATAATTCTGTAATATCACTTCTGTGACCTGCTTGTCACTGTTTCTCCTGCCTGGTTATTTTGCTCATTTCCTTGTGAACATTGTTTCCTTTTACTTGTGTGTTCAACACCTTTTTTTAGTCCATGGCCCCACATCTGAAGTTTATTGTATATAGGGTTTAAATTCATTACCTGTTTTTCCTAGCTAGTTTTAAGACCTTCTCTAATTGGATTCTGATAATTAAGCAGTGGCTGGTCTGGACACAGGATGGGAAAAGCTTACAGGTGTGGTCGATGCCAAAATCTGCCTGTGGATTAAGGCAAATGTATCAGAGGAATAACGATTTGATTAGTAAAGCAAATGTTTATAGCCCAGAACTCTATGCATGAACTTCAATTAAGCTACAAAGCTGCATGGATGGAGAGGATGCATTGTAGCAGCTCTCATGTGAAAGGATTTTGTCTTCTACTGCCCTTGCTGAGTAGGTATAAGCGCAATACTTTCCACTATGGTGGTTGCTGTGGCAGTTGCAAAAAGTAGCAATGGGAATGCTCTTCCTTGGAATGGCTGAGACACCCTTGATCAGCTGCAGCAGCACCTGGTTCCTGGCACTGTGTGCAGTGGTGGGTTTTTCCTTGAACGTATGTATGTGTGTGGAAAGTACTTTCTTTAAAAGTCTATGAAATCTTAATATTCTCTTCTGGCTCCTGCATAGGCAGGATAGCATCACTGAAAACTTTTCCATGAAGTTTAATGCAGGCATCCTATTCACTTATGTTTCTGATAATGTCATGGACTACCATATCCAATTGTCTAGGTATTATAACCTTTAACTCCGTATTATGAGTATGTTGTAGTAAGGGCTGGGAGTATTCATATGACTATTGTAAATGACAGCAGATGTTGCTTTGAAGCAAAAGCTTTCTGCCATGAGAAGAACAGTCTTTGGTGCCTCCTGGTTGAACCTCTGCCTTGAACAAAGGAGTACTATAGTGAAATTCTCCTTAAACTCTTATCTTGGTCATTGTAAAACATGACTGACTCTTCTTGATCTTGCTCATGTTTTCTGGTTGAAACTGGATGCTAATATAAAAACACCTAGCCTATTTCTGCACTACTGACTTGTGCCTGAGCGAGTGTGTGCTTGTTTAATGTTGGAGCTTGACTATTTTCAGTGCCCAGCTCAGGTAAAGGTGGAGTTGTTTCCTCTGTGATTCTTATACTGAATGACAGGATGGTCTGAGAAAGCCCTGGAGGTTTTATTAGTGTCTCTTCTGATCTCAGTCATGTGTGCATGGCTCATCCTGTACTGCTGTGTGCCCAGTCTGGTTCTACCCAACTGCAAAAAGGCAAAGTGTAGGATCATAGCACTGTTCCAGATAATCAAGCTTTTTCCAGACTTAATCCCTCTCAGTAAAGAGGAGGTGCAGGCAATAGGGGAACTAGGCATAGGTGCACTTTGGGCTCCCATTTGCCCTCCGTGTAGATCTCTCCCCCTCTTTTCCTGACAATGGAAGAATAGGCCCCAGTTGGTCTGCTTCTAGAGAATAGTCTTAAGTTGCATGGTGTTTAGGCAGCTAATGATCAAATTTGGAGCACAAACTCCCCTTGGTGTTTGGTAGGCTGGATAAACTGCCACTGAGAAACTTGCTGCTTACTTGACAGCAGTATGCCTTGAAACCAATGGTATGCCTGTCTCCTTCCGATGCAGAGCTGCTGTTCTTACGCTGTGTATGTAATGGTGTTCACTCCCAAGAGCTGCCTCAGCAGGGGCTGGCCCTTTCTGGCTCAATGGGGGAGGAAAGGCTGGGGTAAGCAGGCACTGGGCTCGGGTGGGAGTGCTCTTCAGCCCGGGGGTGTCTGTGGAGGAGCTCTCCTGGGGTTACTGCAAGGGCCAGGCTCTTACAAGCTTTCTGTCCTCAGGTTAGTGCTTGCACCCCCCCCCACCTCTGTTTTGAAGTGGAGATTAAGTGAATAGGCCTTCACAGTTTTGCTGTACGTAAAGTGGTTAAAGCATCTCTTCAACAAGGTTTCAATGTGTTCTGCTTTTGAAGTGTCCTATTGCAAATAGGATGATGTACTTTCTGCTTTTATTGGAGCTGGTTATTGTATATAGGATGAAGCCCCTCTTTCTGCATGTCAGTATGATAAAAAAAAATAAGCTTTTCTGGAAGAAACTTGTCTGAGTCAGCAGAATTGGCCAAACTTTCAGAGAAAACCACAGCCCACGCTACCAGATTGCATGATTTCACTCTCCCCCCCCCCCCCCCTCCCCCACCTCCGCTTGCCTTCTGGCCTAACTGGTGAAGGTGCTGAAGCTGACTTGTTAGTTTGCAATATGAATGGTCACTGAACCCAGTAGGACTGGGGAGCGGGTTTGTAATATTCCTTGCATGGCTCCATTAGCAACACTTGGTATGAGTAAGTTGATAGAATAATGTCATTGAGCCATCTGCCTGCATCTGCAGTTACTCAGTAGCCTGAAAGTACACTTAAAGTTGGGTCTAGTAGAGCCAACCCTATTAAGTTCTTGTTTTTTATTCCTAGAACTGTTGCACAAATTCAACATTAAGCATTATGTTGGAGTCCTGAATCTTGTCAATGAAGCACATAAGAAGCCTGAAAGATTCTGTAGGGTCTGAGAGATCTCCAAAGTAGCTTTAGACTTTTGTGACTATTTCATGGGAAACTAATATTTCCTTGTTTTCTTTTTTCCACTTGATAATAATGTTAAACTAATTTTCTGCAAATCTGCTTTCAACTGTCTGGCTAATTCAACTGGAAGTAATTGGACACACCTAATTAAAAGCATAGTGGAATTTTGCTATGAACTGCAATGTTCTCTTCAAGTCACTGGTCTCTTCCAATTGATAATTGTCATAATGGCAGTTAAGTAACCTGACTTCTCCCCTTCCCTGCCAGCGACAAAAACTTGAAATGAGTCTTCAAAACTGTAACTCTCCTCTAAAGCTTCCTTAATGAAATGGCATTTGCTGCTCTGTTAATGACTTGCTATCTAACACAAGGCTACTGCTTAGCCTTCAGAGAACTCTCTCTTGGAATAGTTAACCACGACAAGGGGTTTAGGCACCTTAGGGCTACTGCTTCTCTTGAAGAGTCCAAGGGGATCATGGTGATCCTGTTTGACTGTAGTATTCTTGTATAGAGACCATGTTCATCTACTTTCAAATCCATAATATATTCATATTATGTGTTTATCTGCTCATTCCATAATGGGATCCTGGTCCATACCCAGAACTGCAGTGTTTCTGGGCAGTACCAGTGCTTATTCTGGTTGCAGCTCTTCCTAGTGTGCCCCTAGCATGGCAGGTGCCATGTGTATGGTGTGTTGAGGTTTCCCTGCCTCTTCCATAGGGTTCACTGAATACTGCCTTTCTTGTGCTTCATGAAGGGGTATCAATCATGTAGACTTCTGCAGCCTCTTGCAAGGCTGGGGTGATGTGTAAAAGCCCACGGGTGGCTTTTGGGCATAGAAGGCACGACAGAGCTGTTGGTGAGCATGTTGCTGCCCTCCACCAGCTAGTGTAGGGAGTTCCCACCCTGCGTGGTGGGTGCTGTGAGCATCGCCCTAGCTCTCTGGGGATGTGTCTCTGCCTGGGCCTGTTCTCTGCACTTGGGTCCTTCTGATCTGCTGACAGAAGAAAGCGTGTGTCCTGATTACTTCATGAAAGCTCATGAGCCTAAAGCATCTGAGTAGTCAGCCTGGAGCTGTCTGCTAGGACTGTGTCCAAAACAGCCTTTGCACTACTTCCTTCTCCAAGGCCTTGGTGTCTCTCAAGCGTCCATCGGGTCTTCCAAGCAAATGGAAGAATATGAAGCACCAAGGGAATGCACCTGGGTCTAATGCACTTGCCAGGCAGCGAGGCCAAGTCACTCCACCATCTGCGAGTGTAACTGCAGTGAGTCTGGGGAAGAGCAAGAGCTGAGCAGCAGGCATACAAATGCTCAGCTGCCTGTGTTAGGCTGCAAACCCCTGCTCTTTCCAAAACAAAAACTCTAGGGTAGACCTACTTCTGAGGGACTGCTTTATAGCACCAACCCTTCAAAGACTTAGTAAGTAGTCTTATTGCTTGTTAGCTCAGCAGTCTGTGTGGAGCCTACATCCTTGACCTCCTCTGGCTCTGCCAGGAACAGTGTGGAGATAACACTTCCAAAGAAAAACCTGATTTCTCTTTTCAGAGGTGTGAAGTTGGGCCTTGATATTCCTTCTCCATGTGGTTGGTGTATCCCTCAATGGTGCAGGCATTGCTGGCCTTCCAGTTCTCGAGGCAGCTGAAGCAGGGCTCAGAACTTTTGGCTAAAGGGGCTTCTTGTCTCCAGAATCAAACTCTTGAAGGAAACAGATGCCTCGTCTCATCTCTTAATAGACAAACCAGCTTTGCCTGTAGGTACGTGCAAAAAAAAAAAAAAAAAGCTCATGCAGTTCTAAGGTTTTTAAACAGTCACTGTCTAGCATAATTTCTATGGGGCAGACTTCATGTTAAAGGCTCCTGTCCCAGAAGACTTTTTAAACCATCAAGAGGGCTGGAAGGTATTTGGGCTGCTACAGTGTAGCCTGCTGTCAGCAAGAGCTTCTGCTCCCTGTTTGGTCCAGCAAGGCTCTTAACCCATCTGTGTGAGAATAGCTGTAATGATATCAGTGATTTCTTGTGGAAACTTTAGCTATTGTCCTTAGTTTACAGGAGCTTTTTGAGTCTGCTTTTAATGTATTTGTGTTGGTGGGGATTCCGAGTGGGATTACATGCCCAGGCTTTCAGATAACTGCTGTAAATACACAGATCCACTCTAGTCTCTTACTTCACAGTAGCAGCTGCTGTGGTGTTACAGAAACTTCATAGCTTTGACTGCATCTTATTAGTTCAGCGCACTATTAATATCCCTGCAGCTTTTTGTATTAGTTTCCACACTTAATATTGGTTCTCCTTCCTTCTTCCCTGGTGTCCCTCCCCTTCACACTTGGTGATTAAACTAAATTCATCTTGGGGCTGTTTCATTTAAGATACCCCTGCTGCCCACACCAAAGAGGGGAACCAGACTGGAAGCAAAACAATTGTGCTAGCAGTCACCAGGTATATTTAGTGGCAGTGTCATCTGACATGCATTTATTGCTCAGAACTAGCATCTTTCTACTTCCATATGGAGCATTTGTAGTGCTGGCAAAATCTTTCCAGAGAAACAGCTGCTGATTGGTGGTTCTCATCTATTCGGGGAAGGATCTGTCCTTAAATACTTAGTTATTCTGCTTGCTAAAAATGGCATCAAGCACTTGGCACTATCGGGACTGACTTGAAGCTTTACTGAGATGTATTGGCTGCATTGCACCAAGACCTGGTGAATCCTTGTCTCCCTCAGAAATGACTGCACAAGTACAGGCAAGAAAACTAGTGGGTATAGGTACATCTTGGGCAAGTCAATGCATGGGACTCTAAAATGCAAATTACAATCTTTCTCTGGAAAGTTTTAAAACCAAATATCACATTATTATGGTTAAGTGGCTCTAGCGAAAAGGCGACAAGACTGAGGTGCATCTCGGCTAGTATTTGTTCTTAATGTAAAGAAATTCTATCCCAAATGGCAGCAATGCCTCTTCTCTGAGAGGCTGTATCTCAATAAGGTGGAGAATACAGGTTGTCTTCTGAGTAGAGACTGGGAGCCAGCTTGCCTTTGCCAGTCTGCTAATAACTAGAAACAAGGCAGGAAAGGAAGGAAGTCTCAGTCAAGCATTTGGCATGACTTCCCCAGCCCCCAAGTGAGTAAACCATCTGGCTGACAGCTAATGCTGAGTGAGGCACAGGTCCTAGGCTGGACAACTCGCCAAGGAGAATGAAAGTATTTTACCCCTTTGTTTGGGGGTAAGTGTTTGCCACTTATCCCCAGAGCTCACAAGGTCAGAAAAACATGACATCCAGACAGCTGGTAGAGTACTGAGGGATGGGGTTTTACCCCAGAGCCCAAGGGGTTGCTCACCTCTCAGCTCTTGCTGTGACACTTCTCACAACTGTGAGCAGTGAGTGAATTCATGTGATTTCACCTTGAAACAGAGGCTGGCTTAGAGCAGTCTGAGGGTCTAGGACACTGAAACACCTTACTGCCCAAAATAGTTTGAATTAGTTGATCTGCATGGCATGCTGCCAGCCTTCAAGGAGAACTGGGGAGGCCTGGCTACTGGTCAGCAGGCTGGGCTGGGGGATAGGAAGTTATTAATAGCTGCTCTTCCATGGAAAGAATGAGTTTGGCTTAGATGTGATGCAAAGCTGCTAGCTGGTACAGCAAGCAAATGCTGGAAGTCTTGTTTATTAACACTTGAATGAGCAAGTTTTGCCCTGTGGAGAGCTTTGAGCCTCATGGCCTGAGGTCTCCTGGTATTGCCCTTTGAGTCCGAGTGGTGTGGTCAGGCTGTACAGGTGCAGGTCTAAAGAAGAGAGGCTCTTGGCTCGTGGTCAGCTTCAGGGTGTGGTGAGTGTTTCTCCTGTTCCTCAGCAAGTTTGGGCTCCCTTATGCTCCAGTTCTCACCTGTAAGAGTTGGCCCTCTGTCTCTGATGCAACTTGATTTAAGGACAGAGAAGGAAGAAAGATGCCTTTCCATGCACTAAAACTTTTAGTAAAGGTAGATTATCCAAAAAACTAAACCCAAACATGACCAGTGCAGAACAAAGGGTGGAGGAGATTTGGAGAAGTAAACAAATAAAAATTCCCCTCAAGTGGAATGGCAGTGAGGAACTTCTTGTGGAGGATTTAGCTGGATCAAAGGTTACAGTAAAGCACACAAGTTTAATAGATTAGCTTTTCCAAGAGTCATGCATATCAGTGCAGTGTGAATGCGTTTATCTTCTATGAATTTGCTTAACTCACTGAAAGAATATTAAAACTTAACACCCTTCAAGGTCTGGAAAAGGCCCTCTTTCTCAACTGAAATGGGAGTCCAGTCTTCAAGTTGCTTTGGACGTGGTTTGTGTATGACTTCACTGGAGTATGATGAGGAAAATGCCGTAAGTTCTCTGTCCAGATAAAAAGCCACCTCTCAAAGTGTGCGGTCATAACAGCCTCTTGCCCAGCTTTGGGGACAGCTGAAGTCAGGTGAAGGTTTCTGGTGTGCAGTAGCTATAGCACACCCTGGTCCTCTGGGATGGGACCAGCTCCCATTGGAAGAAGAGGAGGTGGCATAGCATTTCACAGAAGGTGCTTGGTGAGTGCCTTGGTCATAAACTATACCAACAGGTCCTCTCCTTTTAAATGGGATTTGGGCAAACTATGATCAGAGTTGCTTTAATGGTGTTATTGCAGGTATCTGTTGGGTTTGTTCTTGTGCCTTTGATTGGAGTTTGCCATTTGGTTTTTTGTAAGGTGAAGGCTAGGAAAATAAAGTGGCATTGTCTTCAGTCTGAGGCTTGTATTTCCCTTTGTATCCTTCAGTTCCTTCAGGAACAGCTACCACTTGTAGGAAACTAATGCAGGGCTCTGTCTCAATACACGGAGGTCTCCAAGCAAAGCCCTATTTCAGTGGGACTCATGTTATATGTCCCTTGTAACAACTGGCGCTTCTTAAGGAGCTGCTATATCTCAGAATAACTCTGTGGATCAAGTTTTGGCCTCTCCCTCATCTTAAAGTTCATGCTTTTGATTGTCCTGCTTAGAGGGTTGCCAATGGAGAAGGAGGGGCAATGAACAAGAGCTGATGGAATATCCATTTCTTATTATTAAAAATAGTTCTTATGAAAGTAGTTCTTGTCCCAGCTCTTGTGGAGAAGCTCTTTCCTTGGTGCTTGTTGCTGATCTGTGTTCTTGTCTGATTTCTGCCCTGGAAAACAGGTGTAGAGATGCTATAAGTAGCAAGAAGTCTAATGCATGCAGTGAGTTCCTTGCAGACTCTAAATTACAGTTTTCCTTCCTGTGCCACAACCTGAGGTCCCTGACCTGCAACTGCAGCATATTTTCTGTGACTAACAGCTGTAATTCCCTAATTATCATGCTCTGTTCTCCTGCTGTGCTGTAGATTTTGTTACCAAGGAAGCCAACTAAGTTTCCTCATTCCTACCCTTCCTCTGTATACTTCCAACTGTCTTAAATCCACCATTTGATGCAGCCCATAAAGACAAATTACTATCTCTTGTTTCAAATATTCCAAGTCTCCAGAACGTATTACATATCTACGTGCTGGGGAGGAAGAGGGCAAAATGTCTTTCTGACCTTTCTTTTAGTGAAGGCAGCTGGTCCAAAGCTATTGCTAGGTTAGAAAAAGTACCTATATTAGCTGTAACTATCCTGTGTGGAGTGCTGGACTAAAAGTGGTCTCAGACAGTGGGCCCAAGTAAATGGTACTTCTGTAAAGTGACTGACAAAACTTGTGTAAAACCCTGGAAAATGAAGGTGTGCGTTTAAACTGACGGCAGGCTGTATGTATGTGGTGCAATTAGCATACAAGCTTCATTGTTTGAGGATGACTGACATGGTAATGGGGCCAATGGGTCATTTTCTTTTTGCCCTCTGTTTTTGAGGTTGGGGACAAACGATTGCATGCCAGATAGCACAGGTTTATTCTCATTTCTAATCTAGATGATTACAGCAATATAACCAGACTGGATTGTGACAGATAAGCAACTGATTAAAATATCACGGAAACATGTTAAGCAGCAGGAAAACCTTCTAGTTGTTACAAAAAGCACAACTAAATATTAACTAAGTGCCCAAAACTATACTTGTCTGCTGCATGCACCTTAGGCTTTATTGGATGATGCCCATCATCCTCCTGGAGGATGCTTATAGGCAAGTCTAATGCTCTAGATAATTGTCAGTTTGGACTTGATCAGTCTAATGTGGCTGTGTCCAAGATGCTTGTGTAAAGCCATCGTTGCCCTTGGTGGGAGTCAGTGATAAACAGGAATGCTTTCCATGGGCCCAGCCTCCAGTAATTAATATTTCACATCTTGCTCCAGAAATATCATCAGAGTTTTGCAACATGAATGATGTCTCCTAGGTCACAGGATAAAAATTACTGACTCCAGGGGGATTTGCTGCTTGACTCTTCTGGCCATTAAGCTAAGATGGAGGAGGCTGCTCCTTCCTCTGGATCACTGGAGTTAAATCCACAACTGGGTCTAGAAAATATGACATCCAAGGGGGGCAATTACCTGTTTGGCCTCAATCAGAGGGGAAGAAAAGATAAACTACAGCTGCTAAAGAGAAGGAGTAGGTTTAGACAATACAACAGATCTCCCTAGAAGTAAGATTGCCCAACACTACTTTATCTACAGACTTCACAAGGAGCTTTATAGAGTGCATTTTATAGCTGGCAAGCATGGGTCAAGTATGGATGCCCATAATCTATGGGGCCTGTTGTAGATGTATCTGCACTACAGAATAATGGTGGGAAGAACTAGATGACCTCTGAAGATGCTTTTGTCTGGCTTCTGTGACTCTGGTCTTGTGCATAAGTGTTTATGCTAAGGTGTACAAGACTTAGCATTTATACTTGTCAGAATATATTAGTGTAGCATGGAAACTTGCTTTTAAGATGCAATAGAGTCACTTTTGTACTTCATAGAAAGTTATGTTGGTGGTAGCTCAGCAGATGTTTTGACTTCATGGCACCATGACATCGTGTTATGCTATAATGTGCTGTGCTAGACTGGAACTGTAACAATGCCTAATCTGTGCTAGCATGTAAAGTCTGAATAAAATTTGAAGGGTTTTTGGTGAGAACTGTAGAAAACCTCTGGGTTTGCAAACTTTTTTGGATTAACTCAGATTTACTTTGATCACTCTAAATCTTTGAATAGAGTGCCACTTGCGTGAGCTCTGTGCAACGGAGGCATGTCATGAGCTTGGAAGAAACATTCTTAGTCTCAGTGCCTATGGTATAATCTGTCTGTGCCTCTGCCTTGTAAGAAGAAAAGTTGAATAAGGGTGCTAAGAGCTCATGTCTTTGACAGATGCGATGGTTGTACTAATGTTTTACCTGTAGAGAACTTACTCTTTGTGATTGTAACTGGCTTAGGTTTCTCTGGCTGCTTGCTGAGTGTACCTATCCACATCTGTGAGGCTTCATGGGATGGCCAGCAGGTTGCAGTGGGTTTGCCTGAGCCTTAGGATGGGAAAAATCACCAGTGTGTGTTGTGTGACCCTTCACTGGCAAGGTGTGCAGATCATCTTCACCCCTACCAGCAACAGCATTCTTTCTCAGTGGTACAAAATCCCTTCTAAAGCAGGAGTTGGATGTGTAATTTAAAACTTTTTTTTTCAGGCATAAGAGGATCCAAGGTGTCTTTTCCCTTCAGCTTGGCCTCAGAGAAACTACTTTGTCCCACTCTATTGCTAATACTCATTAAAATGGTAACAGTGCCTCAGAGATGTGTAGTTGGAGGTAGTCTCACGCACTGGAGACCTGTACTCCTTATGTGGCAATTCTGAGTTGTTCAAGGTGTCCAGGTTTCATAAACTCTGCAGGTAAAGCTGTTGTCTTCCCCCAACCCGAGCTCTCATGGACATGTACTGCTGGTGGCCTCAAGCAACTGAGCAACTTCTCGTGGATGGCTGTTAGTGAACAGAGTGGCTGTCGGATCCTGAAGGACTCCAGAGGGGAGGAGACTGCATTTGCCTGTCTCTGACTTGATGAATAAACAAATAATTTAAAAAAAAACCAAACCAAGGGGGTATTCACCTGCATAAGACGACGAGCGAGTAACCTGATGAATGATTCTAATAACATAACTAATGTGGTAGCTCATTTGGAAACTGCTCGTCTTAACATAAGCTTTATGGAGCAGAATGGGTGTGATGGACTTGACTGGTGTCTTACAGTAGCGCTCCCTTATGTTGCATAAGTGTTAACTGTCAAGTGCTAGGGCTGGCACGTGGGTACCTTCTCTTCAAACTTGAAGTATTGTAACAAATTCATTCTAGATAAGCAAAATGTAATGGTTTTGTGAGTCTTTTTATAATGTGTGTCTCAAGCAGGGATGCTGGAAGAAGAAACTGGCTGAGGACTGAGAGGGAAGCATCCAGATGTACTGCTCTTAACCTCAGAGGCCTCCAGTGGTGGAGTCCTGCAGCACTGACTGGGAAGCGGCTCGTGGGGTGCTTGGCTATGCACAGTGCTTGATTGCAAAGACAGACTGGGTCCTGGTCTCCTCAGCCCCAGCATGGCAGTGCTCAGGCCTGCACCTTAATGCAGAACATGCAGCAACTTAGTGCTCAACAGCTTTGCTTTTTTAAAGTGCAAGCTTCCACCACAGCAATCCTGGTGCTTTATTCTATCCAGGCTCAATAAAAATATGGCTCATGCTCCAGGCTTTGTTTGTTAACACTACCAGGAGAGGTTAAGATGTGAGAAAACCGGGTGTACAGAGCATCTACCTGCTAGGCATGCATGTGTCCACAAGGAGCAGGAAGGTGTTGTGTGACTAGACTCTGAATCAAAGCTATGCTTAGCAGTGTCCTGGTTTCAGCTGGGATAGAGTTAATTGTCTTCCTAGTAGCTGGTGCGGTGCTGTGTTTTGAGTTCGGTATAAGAATGTTGATAACACCCTGATGTTTTCAGTTGTTGCTCAGTAGTGTTTAGTCTAAAATCAAGGACTTTTCAGCT
>JAVJGG010000021.1:14027363-14050246 GCA_035590195.1 Aviceda cuculoides
CCAATCCTTTTATTATTACTGTTGTCATTTTATTAGTGTTATCATTATTAGTTTCTTCTTTTCTGTTCTATTAAACTCTTCTTATCTCAACCCATGAGTTTTACTTCTTTTCCTGATTTTCTCCCCTATCCCACTGGGGAGGGGAGTGAGTGAGCAGCTGTGTGGTGCTTAGCTGCTGGCTGGGGTTAAACCATGACAAGCAGCCAGCAGTACTGTCCTGCAGCATTCCTGCTAAGGCACAATCACAGGTGAAACACTCAAGCTGTGGCACTGGGTTGTGTAGAGAAGCAAGCTGACTCTTCCATGGCTGAGCAGCTGCTGTGCCACAGTGCAAACACAGACTGAGTTGCTTAGGGGCTACCTCTGACGTGCTTCTGTGGAGGTAATGATGTCAGCTGAGGGCATTGGTATCTATCTGGTTCTCCTAAAAGCAGGGAGAGGGTGTGTGATAACTAGCTTGCTTTAGATGAAATGCTTTACTTGGGAAAGAGTGCTCATACTTGGCAAATAATAAAATGAAGCTTTGACCAGAGAGTTGTGACTTCAGTCAGCCAAGCTGAAGCCTGAACTGCAGAGGGATGGTTGCTGTACCATAATGCTAAGGCATAAAAGCTTCTGGGTTTTGTTGGTTTTGGTTGTTTTCTTCAAACAAGTGAAGCAGAGCAATTACTTTATGGTCATTGAAATTAACCATTGTTATTAAATAGTTGGGGGGGAAATGATGAATGTCACTCTCCAGCTTCTAGAACCTTCCATTGCAGTGCTATCCAGCTGCATCTTTAGCACTGTGCATGGCTTACATACTGGTATACCAGCTACAGCTTTGCCTCCTCATTTGAAAGCATGCTGGTAATGCTGAGGATCACAGGGATAAAGGCCTTGGGAAAGGTAAAAGACTGAGATGGTCAAAGACAAATGTTATGGCTATTACTTGGTTGTGTAGTTAAAGTTGCGGGGCAGAGGAAAGGACTACACAGCTGGATGGATGCTGCCTTCTCCTCGGCTCTACTACCAGGGGGTGATGTGCTTTGCTTTTGCTTCCTGTCAATCCCACTAGTGTAAGAAAGCAAGTAGCTGGGAAACCTGAACTGTAAAAGTATCCCCGAATGTAAAGTGGAGTTTGATAGGCAAGTGGTGGGGTGGGCTGCTGTCAGGGGACAGACTGAGAGTGTCTGTACAATGTGTGGGCATGTTGTTAGTGAAGTGTATCTGATGAAAGTAAAGGGTCCAATTAATTAATATACTAAACATCTAAAAAAAATACTGTGGTTGTGTTGCAAGACTTTATTGAACTTGAGTTATGAAACAGCATCTTTCTTGCACAGTACGTACTGATGGAAGGGGACATGACAATGACAAGGGGGGGACCATGTGGTAGAAGGGGGGTGTGGGAGTTAGGGCATGTGTGGGGCACAGGAGTGCTGTGTAGATGTTGGGTGAGCGTGCAATGGGCATGTGTTGTGGCCATTTGGCATCTGTTCAGGTGACTGGCATGGTGTGATTTGTCATCAGTAGTGTGTATGTTGGCATGTGCACTGTCATGTGTGGTATATGACATGCATTTGTGGTGTCATGTCTGCAAGCATGTGTATGGTATGTCATGCATCTGCAGCAGCATGTTTCATGGGTGTGGGCATACCTGGTGTCATGCATGTGGGGTCTGATATGTGTGCAGCATCATAATTGTGGGGTATAATGTGTATGGTATGTCAGAGCACTATGTGTGTGGCAAACATGTGGTGTTACACATGCAGTGTGTCCTGATGTGCAGCTCATGTACATCACGTGCAGCATCATGGGTGTTGTGTAGCATGTGCTGTTTCATGTGTGCAGCAACTGTGGAGTGAAAGTGTGCAATGCTTGAGTGTCTTGTGGTGCAAGTGTTTTGTCATGTATGGCACACAAGTGTTGTGTACGACAAGTATGTAGTGCGTAGAGGTGGTGTGTGGCACACAGTTGTGCTACCCCACTGTTTTGTGACTCACCTGTGTATTGCACAACTAGCACACAGGTCCTGTTTCCACCATGTGGCACTGGTGTGGTTTGTATCCCAGGAGCGTGCAGCACACAGCTATTCTGTTTTTCACGTGTGCAATGCACCAGTGTTTCATCTCCCGGGGGGGGGGAGGAATGGCGTGTGTGTTTCATGTCAAGTGTGGTGTGGATGAGTGGTTGGTGTCTCCTCTCTGCAGTGTGAGTGGTTTGTGTAGTGCATGAAGATGTGCCCTAAGTGCCACTGAGGTTTCGCCCTCACAGCTGCCCTCAAGCCTGCTCTGACTGATCACATCCCCCCTCCTGCCCAGCATGGGTGGTGTCAGGGCTGGCTGCAGCTGTCTGGGGATGAAGTGCCCTGTTGGGGTGCCAGCCAGTCTGGCTGCTGTGCAACAGGAGCCTGCCTGCAGCCCTGCTGATGTTTTTCGAGGCTGGAAGGGTTTGTGTGTCCTCCCCTCACTGCACAGCCCTGCTTTGTCAAGGGAGGTGGTGGGGTAGCGCTCCCTCCGCACACCTCAGCAGGCTTCTGCTACAGCAAGACCGCAGTCCTGAAGGTGCAGGCGCAGGCAAGGCAGGCTGCTCCCACGCAGCAGGGGAGATGCTGAGGGTGCAGGAACATGTCCAGGTGTGGTGGGACAGAAGCGTAGCTCCTGGGAACAAGCCTTCTGCTCTTTGTCCTCACGGCAGCACACCTGCAAAAACCTAAACCCAAAGCAAGGTTACTGGTTGGAGACATTCCTCACAGCAGCAATCTGGCTTTGTAACTATTTGTCTAAGGGTAGTGTCGGTTTGCTAACCTGCTGGGGGAGAAGTTGGGAAACCATCTACACTAATCAGGACCCAAAACCTCACTGGGGCTTTGGCTCTAGAGCTGCAGGGATGCTTTTGACTGTTTGTTTATTTACCCTCTGTTCTTATGCAATAACAGTTGACCCAAACACAGAGGAACATTGCTGGGAAACATTAAGTGCTTGTTTACAGCGCACTCACCTTAGTGATTTATACCACCTCCTCAACTAGACCACACCTCTTCTCCATTTTCACTATTTTAACTTAGCTGAAAGAAAACCATATATGTGTCCTGTGATGCTCAATGTTAGAAGTATTTATTTTTTATTTGCAAAGCAGCTCTTTCAATCTGTTACTAGTAATGCATATTTAAAATACACAATAATAATAAATAAATAAAGAAGTGTTCATATATAACTTACCCCATGGTAACAATTTCTTTCAAAGGTCTTCCACTGTTTCACCATCCACCAGAAAAGGCTGATCTGGGCTGCTGGGCAGGTGCAGAGGGGGTTTCTTCAGTGAAACTCTGTGCACAGAGGCTGTGGGCTCAGCTGCTGCCTGAAACAAGCATCAACACATTAGAAAAGCTGCAAAGCTTTGAACCAATGGCTGCTGCATCTTCTGCACCACTTTCTTACCAGTGCTTTAAAGTCAGGTATTTGATTTTTGGGTTTTTTTTTTTTATAGGTGCATGTACATAAATGCTATACATATTACACACACAGCCACACATAAGTACATATATATATATTTATATATATATATACATGGGTAAATAGACAGGTGCAGGTGGAGATATGCTTGACTAAAAAAGGCAGTTGGAGCAGCCAGTTAACAACCAAGCACTTCATTATCCAATTTCACAATGGGCTGCAATCCTGTGCACCTCACAGTCCCAGCTAGTAAGTTGAAATGCAACTTCTTCTGGCTTAGCCCATGTGACAAACGGCATGAGTGGTCAAGCTAAGGGACAGCAGCAGGTTACCTGCCACCATGGGCCATTCAGAGAGCTGTTTCCATCTCAGCAGCTAAAACTGTGGCCAGTGACATTTCAAAGCCCCCATGTCACAATTTTTAAACAGGGAACAAAATGAGGCTGGGAGAGAAGAGACAGCAGGAGTGGGGAAAGCTGCATTTCCAAAATGCAGTTCCTAGTGCATTGCCCTTGCTCTGGGGCAAGGATTCCAGGTGCCAGGCTCCATTGCCTCCAGGGACATGAGAGATGGCTCATGTCACTCAGCTGAAGCCTGGCTCAATGGCCCATCATTTTTTCCTGTGGTTTGTTCCATCCCAACTTCTTCCTTCCCCTGACCCAGCCTGGGTACTCAGCTCCTGGTTGAGACACAAGCATTAGGTCATCTGTTGTGCATGTGTAGCTGGAAGTGTATTCAGCACCTACTGAAACTGCTACAGCCATTTATATACATAAAAATATATACATAATATTTTTATATATTGAAATAATAAAATATAATATACTGATACAGGTAGACATACCAAAAAATATATAAAAGATCTTTTATGTACACATGTGTATTTTTTTCCCGACCTGCACAAAGACATCTAGCATAACCAACTGACCAGCCAATACTGCCCAAACAGTCCTGTCACTCACCAATGAGTGCAGCAAGATATCACCGAAAAAACCCAAGGCAACTGACAAACCAGATGCAAGTGGTGCGGAGTATGGTCCTGCATATACAGCAAGTACATGCACACCACAGCTAGGCTTGTTAGCCTGATTCTTGAAAGTGAAAGCATAGGGGTAAATTACTCTGCAACATGTGTTTTGTTTTTTTCATGAGTGGAAAGCATTCAAAATTTACAAGACAATTCTATAACTGTAACAGGAGCTTGTACTCTATGTGCTTCTTACAGTGCCTTGTTACTAGGCTCAATGCTATAGAGACCTCACTGTTATCTGCAGAAGACTTTGTCTCACTGGGCATTTTCTGCACCAAACTTCGCATTCCTCCCTTTTTCCCCAACCGTCCTTCTCCAACAAAGGCTCTTTTTTTCAGGAGAATTAAGGCACAAATCATCGTATCTGTTCCAAGGGCAGAGTGTGTCGGTTTTATTTACTCTGCGAGGAGTGCTGGCATTCATGGGACGCCAACAGCTGGATCAGAGCATTTCCTTTAATTGAACAGGTTTGCAGTCTTTCTGCACTAAAGCAATTCTCCACATCACACAAGCCTGCATACCAGAATAAAATGAAAATTTAAGAGCGCTGGCTAACGAGACCGAGAAGCTCATTGTTTAAACAAGAGGCCGATTGTCTGGGTACTCAAGTGCCCCATTCCTCCAACATTAAACCCACACGAGGGACAGCAGCCTAATCCACAGCTTGCCGCCAGGTGGTATAGAAATTAATCTTCTACTTACCCAGACTATTAGTTGCGGTATTCATAAAGGTTTGCAACCCAATGAGGCGAGTGACTGAAATTTTCTCCTTGTCATGGAGGGTTGTGGCAACGTGGCAATATGAAATATCAGCCTCTGGGAGTGTCCCCTGTGGTGAGGAAAGTGTGGATGATGCACGCCACGGGGACACTGGCCCTCAGGACCTTGTGGTACAACACATGCAGCCCCAGGCTGACTAACCACACAGCAAATATGTTGGAGGAGGGGGGATGGACTGGGAAAGCTGAGGCTTACCAAGGTCCTGAGCATAGTCTACCATAACATGCAGGGCTAAGCAAGTTTGGTGTTTATGAGGAAAGGAACTAAATACTGATTTTTCTCACCTTTTAGCAACACCAAAACTCCCATTTCTCTTCTGCTATGACCCCTAGACACACAACACAGCGACCCTCACTAGGTCTCCCAAAAGCTCAGGGCCATGCTTCAGATCTGCTTGCCAGGACATTTAACTCATCTTCCTAATGGGGTATGAGAAGAACAGAGGAGAAGAAGAAATCCAGTCTTTTATTAGGCTGCTGCTCCATTAAAGTCCAAAGAGGAAAGGGAAAATACACAGCAGCAAAAGCAGGCAATCAAAACAGGGACAACACGAGCTGGCCTACATAAACATTTGGAAAGGTAAAGCCTCACAAGTGTTTAGCACTATCACTTCCAGTTTTGATCTGCTCCCATTTCACTGCAGACCTAATTCTTCATGAAGCACTGACAAAGCTTTTCACAACACCAAGATACACACAGTTTGATGCAGGTAATATTTACAAATATTACAAGTGTTTTCCCAGCAGCTTACAATCCTATCTGGCTACAGCCTTTCTTACTGCCCTCTCAATGACTTTCCTAGCCCCAAGAGCTCATGCTCATGCCCCATGAAGATGGCAGCCTCTTAATTTGCCTGCATGGTGACTGACCTACTTGCTATGGAAATGGAAAAGCGAATGATCAGGGCCAAATGCAAGTCAGTCCCTTGCCACGTGTTTGCGCATGACTCTGGCTTGATGCTTAGGTATGTCTCCAGGGCATCCCAGGTCATTCCCCATCCTGGAGAAATGCTCTGCAAAACACAACAGCTTTTTCCAAACGGTAACACCACAGTCCCCCTTTGCTCCATATGTTCCTCCTGTCCATGTCCTCACGTGGCAGCAATTTAACAGTTTAAGCACCATCTTCTTCCATGTCTGCTATCAAATTTCCAGCTACATAAAATTCTTATTTTTCCAGGGTTTAATTAGGCTGAAGGTCCATATTCTGCAAGATAATAGAAGAACTGAACAAATCTGAAAGGCTTTAATGCAGATTTTTATGGATCCCATGAATAGCAGCAGACCTAATGCAGAGCTTGGGCTTAGACGAATTAGAATCCAAATTATTTTTGTTCCTCATTTGGCTTGCTTTATAAAGACATACAGCCAATAATTCCACAGCCTCTGTCAAACTCCTTGCTATAAATAACAATTTACCACTGAAAAGAAATGTAAAGGGTCAGAGCTGTGCTCAGAGATTCACATATCACCCACAAAAGGAGCTTCCGAGCGAGTTGGACACAGACTGAAAAGTAAATTTCCCCAAATGGGAAACAATGGGAAGAACTGAACAAAAAAGGTGTTTAATTCCTTCTGGTCCTTTCCTTACTTAATCCGGTGTTAATCCCATCTGCAAGCACTGCCCCAGGCTGAGTCACTAGACAACCACACACACAGACCCAGCCTCCAGCCTAAGCCTGAAAGGCAAGGCAAAGAGCAGAAGCAAGTCTGCAGTCCCACCACTAACCTCCATCCTTAGCTTTCACTAGATCTAGCCTTTGGCAACTCATTCTTGAATCAAAACTAGCAAAGAAGCTATGGAGACCAGCTGGGGTCCCGGTAGTGGGAGCTGCAAGGCTGGCTCTGTTTAGCAAGATGGTGTAACACTGGACATGATAAGGCAGCATTCTCCTTTTCCTTGTCCAGCTTTGACTAAAGTACAAGGATCCAAGAACTGAACCAACAGCCTCGGCTTTCCTGAGCTGGAGTCTCCCTTCATACTACAGAAGTGTTTAGTTTAGTTTAGGAAAACTAAAACTTAACCCTGCTCCGAAGAGTAGCAGGTTCCCGCAAGTGCCAGCTCTCAGCCTACCTATGCACCCGCGATCAGTGTGTGTTTGAAGACCCTGTCTTGACAGCCATAAAGCTAGCTCCAGTTCTACTCATAAACAAAGCCACAATTGGGAGACCTAGTCACAATCATCATGGGTATTTCTGGCAAATGCTGAACAGAAATGTGTGTGTCTGCTAAAGCTGGCATTTATCCTGTAGCTGCAAACAGGAAGAGATCCACTAGTCATTCCTCCTGGCTGAAAATGTGGGAAATGGTGCTCAGCTCTGCTGTCCCACCTTGTTGTGATTAACATGAACTGTTAATAATAAGGCTTCTCTGTTTCTCAAATCAGACCTAAGCAAAGCTTGAAGTCTAGACTTAACCTTAGCAAAAGCAACACCAAGCATCAGTGATTATTGCTTCATAAGATGAAGAAGGTATTACATTAAAACAATACCAGTGTTCACTCTAAAAGAATTAATATTACCAAATATCACCTACTTTTTGGCCCAAGGAGAGCTCTTGTCCTAAATCCCGATCTAAAGCAAGTTCAAGAATTACCTTGGAAAACTTTTCTCACTCTTACCAGATGAAAATGCAGAAAAAAGTAACCACCACCCCCCTTATAGCTAGACACTTCCAACCCTCTCTTTAAAACTAATTTAAATTGTTAGTATTCACTCACTTGAATTGCAGTACAAATATCACAGTATGTCCCAGACCATTGCTCGAAGTCTTAGTTTACAATAAGACTATCACAGACTCCTGGTTTGGAACAGCCATCATCTTAAGCAGGTACCCATTCCCCCAGATGAACCACCTCCTAATTGCAGTCTCTAATTTTTTGCATCACTATTTTAATAGACACTGACTACCTAAGGTAGGATGACAGCTTCTTTGAAATAACAGTCCCTAATACTGTTACCATTTGAGAGAGTACTGATATTTCTCTTATATAGACTACTGAAGGCTGGGGCTATAACATCACTACAAGCTGTTTGCTCCTAGAAAAGTTTGTTACTCAGTATGAGAAAACCATTTCATTTGATACTAAACTTTACTTGAAAGTATGTTTTACAAACACTGAGAAGTTGAATAAGTTGTCTCTCTATATCAGAAATGTATGATTACTAACTGAAACTTTACAGCCAGGTTCATTGTCTGGTAATAGAAAGTCACCTCTGCTACTTCCTCTTGAAACACATAACTGAGTTGCATTTCCCACCAGTGATTTTCTAATCTTTATATATAAAACCTACTTTCTCGGAGCACTTTAAAATATTTGTACACCTTCATCACAGTCTAAATTAGCCATGTGCTACTCTGCAGATGGAAATTAGGGTGGAAGTGTGTGCAATGTTTACAGGAGTGATAATCTTTATGAGAACAAAAAAAATCAGCCACTCAGGCTTTGCACAGTCATTGCTGTCAAATACAAGTGGGCAGAGGACTTTTTACTTCATACATACAGCATTTTTCACACTGTGGTTAAAACACAGCCCCATGACTGCTGCAGGCACCACAACCTCAAAGAAATAGTTTGAGCCAAATTCTGCCCATTTAGAAACCCCCTTCCACAAGAGTGAAACTTTTGTGGCCATCTGTTCTACACAAAACCAGCATGATTTGCTGGGTACACCACCTCAATGCCCTGGAAGTCTCAGCCTGGCAAGCATCTCCCTTCTTTCACCCTGCTATCACCCATTGAAGGCCATTATGATCTTTTTGGTTTTGATGTTACACAGCTCTCACTTTCACACTGGCACTTCTGGCTCTATCTTCTAAACATGGTTCCAGTCTTGCAAACGTGAACTCCTGTCCACACACACTTGGTCCGCATGTGACGAGTCCAGCAAGAGCTCTTGACAGAGGACTACCCTGCTGCCGTGCCAGCCAGAGCCTCCCCTTCTCCCTAAACCAATTTTGAAAATGCAACAGCATCTCCCAAGTAAACTCTCCTCTGGCAAGGACAAATCAGAAAAATGTCTCAAACTGGCACTGTTACCTTTTTGTTCAAAGGGAACAAGGGACTCCAGGTGGCCCACAACCAAACAGCTATCCAAAGACAAGTTCATCTGCCACTGATCCATTTACAGACCCTGCAACGCATTGTACAGCAGGAACCAAGGGCATTAGGGCCCCATGAGGTAAAGGCTCGGAACACTGAGGAGCAGGTCCATCTGCTCCCCCACGCTCAGCTCCTGATCCGTAACATGGGGCTTTTCCCTTGGGATAGGTATTCATGTGTTACGCTTACAGGCTGCAAGACACTCAGCAGCTTTGAGGATCAGGGACATACCGTGTAAACATCTGCAGCTCTCCCTTTACAATCAGGGAAGAGAAGTGGCCAGCTGAGGGCAGGATTCATCCAGCCTAGTGGAGACATCTGGTTCAGGAAGAGCTGCATTGTTATTCCCATCCACTGAGCATCAAAGAGCAGCTCCAATATGAGTATCTCAGTGCTTTAGGAGGGTCCATCTCCCCCCTCCCCAAATGGGAAGCGATGCTTCAGTGGGACCTTTAGCTTTTTTTTTTTTTTTTTTTTAAGCTAAATATCTATTAATGATTACCAAAGTTGACTATACACAAGTACTAAGGCGTTTGTGGAAGTGGACAGATGTGAAATATTTACCATTGCTCATTCTTTGTGTGAGAAAGAGGAAGCTCTTTATGCCCAGTATCTAGCACTTCATTTCTACATTCGTCACGTTCAGTGGGGATCGCTGGGGTAAAGCAAAAGTAGGAGTCTTGGTTTTCTAGTAACACATATAAGTTTGGGTATACCAGAAAAACAATTAAATTTGGCAGAGCCTGTTCAGTCCTGTAGGAAGGAGGGGTGCAGGAAGCACATCATAACTGACCCATATTTGACATTTCACCCAACAGCATACACAATGCGTTTTCATGGGAACGTTACAAAGTCAACTACTAAATGGAAATGTTTTGTCTTAAAGTGCAGAAGAGCTACGAAATTCTCTCTGGGGAATCTGTCTGCTCATAGCTGCTTTGGGCTGTTTAAGGTACACTCTTCTAGAAAAGAGTAATATTCTTTTTCAGGACAATTCAAATTATAATGAGAAAATTAAACAAAAATGAAATGCAATGTTTTTTTTTTTTTTTTTTTTTTTTTAAGACTAGGGATTTCTTCTTCCAGTCATTCTCCATTGCAGAATATTCTTTATGTCCTTCATCAGTCTTGTACTTGGTTACAGATGGAAAATATTAGCTCTGGTTTACAAAACATGGCCCCGTTTCCTGTAACACAGCACAGGTTGGACAAATCTGTTATTTGAGTAGTGTGTCTATTCTGTGGCCAATTCTGTAATCTACAAGCAATGTAATCCTAAACAAGGAATCTCATGTTAGCAGCCAAGATTGGAAAATCCCTGTTTAAGTGCAATTGCTGCCAACACTTGCTAAGGACAAACTAATTTTCAATCTGCAGTTTGGGGGCTGTCTCTTTTCCTTTTCAGCTCTTTTTTTTAATAAATAAAACACCTAACTTTCTAAGATGACACAAATGCACACTTGATTTTAAAAAGTGCAAAACAGATTTAGAAAAAAGTTTAAGGTTATGAAAAATATCACACTGTCTATAAAAAAGATTATTCTATTTGTTAATACAATTTGAACAAATGCCATTTTGCAAAGTTGAAGAGTTGTATTTCAGAACAAACAGCAACAAGACTGTTGTGTACAAATAAGAGGAGAAGAGCAAGGGATAAAAAAAAGGGGGAGGCGTGTTATAGAATACAGATAGGAAGATCGCGGATGATCTAGACACAGCTTTAAACAAGAACTTGACCTCAGTTTTCAAGATGGATCAGGGCGGTATAAATAATGGCAATGAGGATATGAGATGATGACAACTAAGACAGAAGCAAAACTCAAGAAATTTAATATATCCAGGTTGGCAGACACAGAAGTGAAAGAAAGGCAGAAGAAGCTACATTAAGTAGTTGTGGTAAGTTTTCCAGGTCACAGATGCTTCCAGCTGATCAGAAAGAACACAGTACAAGAATATAGTGCTGATATTTAAAGACAGAGCTCAGAGAAATTACTCCAAAGAATTAGATTTACATATTTAATGCTTTTGAAGAAATCTTGAAAGAAAGGAGAGAGAAGCTTGATGAGACAAAGGGGAAAGCGAGTGTATAACATAGACTAACTTGCCAAGTATTGTGTGTACCCAATTAAATTACTTTTTTCTTCTAGAATACTTATCAAAGAAAGCTGTTGTAAGAGATCACTCATGTTTGGACATTAATAAACCTTTTGACATGGTGACACAGGAGAAACATTACTCAAAAGAAGATTAAAGATTAGCAGAGAAACTAAATTGCAGGAGAAGCTGAGCCAAGACAAAATGGAAATTAGTGTTTTTGAGAAGTGAAGTTAGGTTGGAGAAAAATTACTGGCAGAAATTGTCAAGAACAGCTATGGGACAGATCTTTAAGTATTTTCATTCACTATCTTGAGACAAAAATACAAAATCTTTCAATGAATTAAGCTGAAAAGCATTGCCAGCAGAAAGGAATTTGGGGGCTGCTGTATATAAGGAACTGCCTAAACTTAAGAAAAAAACACAAGTGAGGGTGACCTTTCCATAGCATAAAATGCAATGTTAAATGCACAAGACTAATTGTAAGGGTTTATTTTTACAATTTGATAGCTCATTAAAAGCTGCAAAGGACTGAGAAGCAGTTGCGTGCCTGAGCTGGTCCTGCAATAACTATCAGCATCCACGTGATGCACTTACCAAAACAGTGAATACGATTTACCCTATATCACAGGAGGAGTCCTTGGCAGACACAGGGAATTATTCATGCCGCTACGCAAGTGTCAACGGTATCTCCTTCAGTGTATTGGGTATGGTTCGACTGAGTATTTAAGAAAGAGGAATTTCATCTGGAATATGGGCAGAGAAGAATCACAAAAAATCATCCTGAGCCAGACCTAGCCTCATTTATGATCACATGTACCTTTTCCAGGGTTTGAATTCTTCTCTCTTTGCCCTTCTAAAAGCTCCTTGTGCAGTTCCCTACATGAAGAGCTTCTTTCTGTTTTAAGAAAGTTGGGATGGGAGGTTGTGGGGGTTTTGTTCTGTTTGTTTGGGGTTTGTTTGTTGTTGTGTTGTTTGTTTGGGGTTTTTTTGTTGTTTTTTGTTTGTTTGTTTGTTTGTTTTAAGTTAAATATTACTAATGTTCATTTTTCTTGCCTTTTCACTCCTGGCAGAAATTTGAGTCTGTACACATTACAGCATCTCACATTTTGCCAGCCTACTGATCTCAGGGAGTTGATGGCTTATCTTAGGAGGTGGACCATCAAATAGGAGGAGGAGGTTGCACTGTCAGAGCAATCAATGTCTGCAGCGGTTTCTCACTGAGAGATGTGGGAGCAAGATTCAAGGCTCTAAGCGTGAGTTTGGTAAGGTTAGGAGAGGGATTGCTCCATGTTTCCCATGACAGAGGGCTGTACAGGGCAGGAACAGGAATCCCAATTTTCCATGTGTTACTGACATGGCATCCTCTAAGCACTGCAGTCAAGGTACAATTGTCAATGTCTGCCCACAGGTCTGTACTTTGCCACCGGCCTTCAAGTGAAGGGTCACCCTGGTCCTGCTCAGTTTGATAATGCAACACCAATAAAGCTCAGTTTTAATTCCCCAAGCTGCCTCAACTCATGACATTTTTATCTCTTGCCCAGCACACTTAATTACACTGAAGAAATCCCTTTCAGCAAAAACACACGGCAAGCATTGGACTCAGCTGTGCGATCTCCCAGCACCTCTCTGCATCTATCGCCCTTCATCTCTGTTGTGACACAGCCTGGTCCAGACCAGTTCCCACTGGGAAACACCAGTCCTGAAAGCTGGTGTGTGGGAGATGGGTATGGGAGTCTTGGGAAAAATTCCCTGGCCTCCTAAGGATCTTCTCTCATCCCATGGATCTTCTCTAGCAGAGTGCAGGAGCTAATAATATCCCTCTGCTTCTGTTATATAGCATTTCCTCCTCTTTATTTTAACTTTTACTGGTTGCATTACCAGCTGCTCCTTTGCCTCAGCCACATGACCAAGTGTCAAAAGAAGACATAAATCAGCTTATGGTATTCATTGAATGGTGAAATTGGCATTTTCTCCCCTTCTGAAGGACTTGAATTTTAAATGCAGCTTCTAAATATACTTCAAGATTTGATAATTTTAGTTAACATTAAAAAGAATTTTTCGAGACAACACAAATCCAGCTTTCCTTGGAGAAAGCATGTACTAAGATTTCCTCAAGAGAGTCGCAGCCACCAATCAGCACGAGCAGGACAAAGCCACAGATCCCAACCAGGCATCCACTGGGGACCACAGCCCCGGCCACAACAGGCAAAACCCTTCCCCAGCACTGTTGCACTCATGTAGACACGCTCGTGGGGAGCTGGAGCTAAAGAATAGGATGGGGACAGGCATGCTGGGTCCAAAACCCCAAGACAAATGGTCCATGTATCTCATCCTGACATCCCCACTTTTTTTTTTTTGAGACAAAAACCATCACAGCTCTCAGATATGGGAAGCAACCTCCTGTGTCCAGTGCATCCCTGTCTGACCATGGAGACTGGAGCCAAGAAGCCTCAAGAAGAGACAACCATCAGGGAAATGAGGAACTTCCAAACAACTCTACTGTGATCTGCTGTGTTTTTCTTTCAAGACTATTTCTAATAAAACACATAAAGTATCAATACAGGCATTTATTGCTTCCTAATTCAAGTGCAGCAATTGCACATTAAACCTGAACAAAGTGTATGATTATGAGTGTATGATATACAACTTACCAAATTGATAAACAGCTGTTCTCTTAATTTTTATACTAAAATGCTTTGTCTAGATAGTTTCCTGAAGTATTTTCTCAGCAACAGTGACTACATTTCAAACATTAGATTGAAATAATGAATGATTGACCGGGACCAGGGGTGGGGGTGGGCAATAGATCTAAACTACTTTTTTAATTCAGCAACTAATTTTGAACAACTGAAATCTAAGCTGCTTGCGTTCATCTAGGAAATACTAACAGGAGTAACTATTTGCTCTCTACTAGCACTCCGTCTTTAGTTTCACACGAATGATAATCCAGGCTGCTTTTGCCTTAGGAGCTGGGGGTTATGTTTCCCACTGACCTTCTACAGAGGCTTCCAAAAATAGGGAACCAGGAGAATGATGGCACCAAGCACCCGTGGAGCACAGGCAGCTCTTCCTGCTTTGCACCAGGGATACAAAGGATTTCAGCTTTCGTTTTCTTAAATGCTTTTTCACCCTTTCTCTAACAAAGATGACCATAAAACCACAAAATAATGAAAGTCAAATGCCCCCCCCCCCTTTTTTTTTTTAATTTTAATATACTTCCACAAACACTCCAGAGTAACACTTGGAACTGCCAACTAAAAGATCCTTCTTTTTGAGTATTCACTTTCTCAGGGTACATATTAAATTTTTAAAAATGTAACAACTAATTACAATTAATTAAACAAATCTAATTACATTCAGGGAATAAGCAAGTGTAAAAGTGAAGTGACATGACTGATACACTGCAGTCTTTTTTTCCCACCTTTGAAGAAATAGAGAGTGAACACCTACACAGCAAGGACAGGACAAAATGAACTAATATTTAATATAAAAACTTGTGTGGTATCCCCTCTTCTACAGTTCCTTTCAGCTAGAAGGTAAGTAGGAATACAGACAAGTTGTTCATTTTTAAGATTACTTTTAACCCCATACTACTTGTTTTTGGTTCTCAATCAAAAGACCAAATGGCACTGTACCTTTTGTTTTGTTTTGTTTTGTCTGTAAAAAAACCAAGCAAAACCACACAACTCCTTGTTACCATTCTTGAAAAGCAAAAGCCTTTCACAAGGAACGCTACAATAAAATCAGCTTTGCAAGTGACACTTGCTTACAAAGTTATTCCATACTTAATTTCAGGAGTGAATAGCTATGTCAAAATCTTTGACAGTACATTTTCCATTTATGACACATTCTGCTTTACCACATTTGTTTTCACTCCTGCAGTATGCTTTTTGCTAAGGCACAATGGACTTCTTTTCCAGAGGAAATATTGTTTTAATTGTTTGGAATTTCATACCCCTTGCAGGTGTGACAGGCTCTGGTGACTGTTCCTCCAAGTGGTGTATATTTCAGTGGTAAAACACTACTAATTATCTAGGCATAAATTACACTTTTCCCTTACTCTTAAAAAAAAAAAACAAACCAAACCAAACAAACAAACAAAACCCCAAACCCCAACCAAACCAAAAAAAATAACAGTCCTGCAGGGGTTTTATGTAGCAGTGCCATTTCTGACATTTTATATGACGAGTTTCATATTTTTAGTTCCACAAAGAAAACTTCACAGGCGATTTTATTCAGATACCTGCTTCTTTAAGACATTTTCAGATTATAGACCCATTCTACCCAAGAAATAATGGATTTAAATAACAGCCATTAAGAGCTTGAAAATAAGATTCAAGGCACTAAGAACTACTTAGAAGTCATAGTTCAGCTACAGCACAGCAGTCTGTCGAAAACTCAGTGAGTGCATAAGTTACTTAAAACTCTCTTTCTTGGAGCCTCATTAAACTGCACTCATGTCTTACCCTGCATGGTAAAGCTATAAACAATGCTGAAATCATCCCCATTGCAGGCTGGCTTGGCACAACAGACGAGCCACCTAAAAGAAACCTTGTCTGGAGTTAGGGAGGCGCATTCCCATACCAAATGGGGGGACATCTTTACCCTGCTGCGCATCACAAAATTCCTGGAGTTGAATTTACATTACAGTGTTGGATTTCCCCACAGAGGTGCACACCAATCTACAGCTGATGAACTACTCATTTATTCCTCTGGGTAAGGAAAAACAATGTCGTGAATACTGAAGGTCTAAATGCCACCCAAGGATACTGGATTTTAGATGGTAACATGTGGGAGCTTTACCGAGAACCCCACAGGAGCCGCAAACCCAACAAGAACAAAATATTTCTTTGCACTGGCAAGCCACAAAGAGGAGAGCTGACAAAAAAACCCTCCTCTGCGGCTCACTTGACCAGTGTCTCCATTCCCCCTTTGAAAATGCAGATATCAGGATTTCCTTTGTTAATACCATGATAGTACTAGATGGCATCAGGTATTTACTTTACTATTGCTATATCAGTCTCTTGGGTGCTCATGAGCAAAAAGAATCAGATGAACATGGTCTGTAGCACTTTTTATTTCCCCCCTCAAACTGTGAACACAGAATATTGGAAAGATCTACGAGATCAAGCTGATTTTATATATAATATGATATATAACATAGCCGGTTTCCATCCTTCTCACCTACTCCAAAAAATGTTGGAACCTCTTTATTTTATAGAAGAATTGAAAAGAAACAATTTGCAATTTTCTTCCTCAAATACATCAACATTTTGGGTAACTGAAGTCATTGATCATTTTTATAAAATTTTCCTTTAAAATTCCCCTAAAACTATTGCTACTTTTGAAGGTACAGGAAATAAAGTTTTCCCATCATGTATGGAAATTATTTCTCAGCTATCTCTATCAAGCTTGTGTGTGCTACAAATGCACAAGTTTTCCCAATAAAAATGTACAGGCTAAATATCAGCTGCCTCCGAATTGTACCATGAGATACTGATTAGACACAAGGCAAAATGTACCAGCCCGGGTATGTAATAGGGTCTGCCACTAGGACAAAATGACAGCATTGCAAAGATCGCAAGAAAGGCCTGACTCTTTGCTGATTCATTTACAGACACATGCATAGATTCATATTACAGATAAATTTGCATTTAAATCACTACATCCATTTCAAGATAATGTGAATATACTTTCTTACCTAGTGTTTATCACAATTTTACAGAAAACTTTGTTTTTCACCTAAGAGAAAAAAAAAAAAAAAAAATCAAAGGCTATTTGGGTTCAAATTATTTTCAAAATATTTTGGCAAAGCAGTTTTCTGCATTTGCCTGAGACTTGTTGGATGTTGGGGTTGTACCAATTCCAATCTGTTATCCAGATGTGGAAAGTATTGGTACCAAGAAGTTGCATATAAACACCACTATGTGCAAAGGTATTTTAAGGTGATGAAAAAAGCATTGCTTCAAAATTGAAACTAACTGCAAATTTAATTAAATTAATTTTCCGTCTAAAATAAATCTGAATGTACAATATTGGGGCATGCAAGAATGCACCTTTGGAAGAACCTTAATTCCAGCAGAGGATGAGAATCCCAGGGGATTTCTGCATGAAAGTCACTGTCAGCGTGCAAGGGATAACTTCATGTATACATTATCTCCACAAGTCAGTGAAGTACTTGGCCTTGATACCATGAAGACAACAGAGCTTGATTCAAAAATAGTCTAACTGGCAGCATCTCACAAAGAATGTAGTCTATATGTGTAGACAATGTCAAGAAATTATGAATTTTGTCATATTTTTATATAAGCAATCATCTGTAACTTTCTAAAAACAAAGCACCCAGACCACCCTGTTTCCCAACAGGCTGTGAGGGACCTCCTGTTACACTCTTGCACAGCTCCTGTGACAGTGTTTGATGAGAGGATGCTCTTAAACTTAAAAAGAGCAAACAACAAGTTGCTGTCAATTTGTTAGTGTTACTAGTGTTACTAGTACTACCTAACAGGACTCAATGAAGGTCTTCTCTAAAAAAAGTTGCATAGTTTTAATTATGTATGTAGAGTTAACAGAAGTGCAGCTCCTATCCACCTGCTAGGAATGATTCCACCAACATAAGTCACCTTTTCAATCCCCCAAGATCACTGCAATAAACTGAGTTTCCATCACCACCTTATGCTTTCACAGATTTTCACCACCTTATGTCTTCCCATTACAGTGTTATAAAAGCAGGTGCCGGTAGTGACAATATTTTTAAAAAAGAGTCACTCCTTTTGCATAAATAGGTGCAGCAACATAAAAAACCCTGCAATGACAGTCTGGGTTCAGACCAGGTCTAAAGCTCTCATCAGTTTTTCTTCCAGGTCTCCTCAAACCCTTCACCCAACCACCATGCTGGGCCAAACCCTGCCCTGTGCCACCAGCCATGTATCTGATGCATTGGTCGTGGGGCAGGGGGACCTCACAAGCTGCAAACCATCACGAGCTGTCAACAGCCTCAGCAAATCTCACAGACATCTGTGGCTTATCAAGCCAGCAGCATTTTTCCTACATTAATCTCCGCTAGGCCTGCCCCAGCTTTCATTTCAAAAGACTTGGCATGGTTATCTTCAAAAAAAAAAAATTAAAAAAATTGCTCGATTTCTTCAGATGCAGCTGGTTGGGAGGACTGCCTTTGAAATCTGAGCACATGCTCATTGCAGGCAGCTTGCAGCACAGGGGACAGCACTAATGACTGCAAAAGGCTTTTAGATGCTGCCCTTGGGTGAGCCCTCCCCTTCCTTTAGGGGAGTTTGGGGAGCGCTTTGAGTAGCTGTTGTGTTGGGGGGCTCATCCAGATATAGTGCACTCATGTTGAACGCCCTCCTCCAGCCATTGATTCTCCCAGGGGCCATCAAAAACCAGCTGAGAGGGTTGCAGCACCCTCCTGCTGGTCACCAGCTACGTCAGCGCACACGTTCTCCCCTGCTGGCCTTGGGGATGATGGCCAAAGTAAGACTGTAGGGTGCGGCGTTCGGAAGATCTCGCGATGTCACGGAAAGACAGAGAATTGATCACCACCTCCCTGTGGCGCATGTGTGGTCCCACCTACCTGTGCTGGTATATAGAGAGTTAACTGCGCAATAAACAAGGTTGTTGACGCTCACACCGTGTGTGCTATCTGTCTCTTCCCTGGTCCAGGCCGACCAGTGATCTAGTCGCAGCGCCATAATATGTAGCAACGCTACATAAGACAACAGCCCTCACTGCTCCTGTGATGAAAGCCCAGGAAACTGCTCCACCACGCTGCATGTGTCCACCTGGGAGCCCCTAGCCCATCGGTCATCCCCTTCCCACAGCCCTGCCCACCACATGGTCCCCATTCCCCTGGCTGTGCCCTGATGCTCGGGGACATCCCAGGCTCTGCAAACAGGCTCCTGAAGGCACATCTCCTCCTCGCTGCCCTGGAGATGCTCCTGTTACCATTACATGTCAGCTCATGTAACAGCACAGTTTAGAAGGCAAAAAAACCCCATCGCACCACTCTTGCTAGACACCGGAATTCATCTTCAGTCAACAAAGATTAATTACTAGAAGTCTTGTTAGGACCAGACAGCACCAACCTGACCACCTGCCTAGTAAAGCCCACAGACTTTTCTCACAGCTTCATGAAACAATTTTTGTTAGATCCAAAGGACAGCAACTACGTCTTACTTTTTTCTTGCCATTTTTTCAATAATAACCTGAATGATCTCGTAGGACCTCTTCATAAAAATCTTACAGCATAAGCAGTAATTAACATTCATTTTTAGTTAATATTTGTACAGCCAAGAAATATTAACACAACCTTATAAACACAAGTCTAGCTGCCAGTATCTCAGTTTACTGGCACGTTTCAACGCCCCTATGGTGTGCAGGTGGGGCAGGTAGACTGCAGTCCTTATGGGTCTAAAAGCACAGGAGGAGGGATGGCTGTACTCCACAGAGGGGAGAAAAAAAAAAAAAAAAAAAAAACGTGTTTATAGTTACAGCCGGGCTTCAGCTTCCGCTGTCTCAAAGCAGCGGGCCATAAAACATGTAAGTTGGTTGTATTTCACAAGAGGATATCCATATGCTTTCATACCACATTAAAAATGTCAAAATATCTTTCTGTCTAGAGCGTGCATGCCAGGAAAGGGTCAGAACAGCATTTTCAACGCTGAGCCTGTGGTGCCCATCACCAGGCCAACTCCTCTCTACCATGAGCATCTCGAACTGAGTTATCAACTCAGATATCCTTCCCTCTACAGCAAAGTGATTAATTTAAAAGCAGAAATCTTAACAAAGAGAGTGTGTGTGTGTGTACATATATACACACACACACACACACGAGTACCACTTAAACTGAATCAAAATACATTTTAAAATGTAACCCAAACTTCAGATCAATCTTAACACACATCATCTTCTCTGGTGAAGAGAATGTTAAAAAATTAATGTCTAATTGCTCCAGAAATTCAGCTAAGCAAGTACATCGTTAGTATGTTCGAGTAAAGAACTGGTAGCTCACTTATCTCTTTATAGTGGTCTACATATGTTCAAGGAAAGATTTATTGCATTGTGGGTTTAAAGTTACTCACATTGAAGCAGCTTGGAAACAGCCTGCAGAATCACCAAATGTCCAATGGCTCCACTAAATGAATGGGACACCAAGATGCTTGGGTCTTCACACAGGAGGGAATAATTGTGACTAAAAATGGACTAACTTAAGATGTCTTTTTATATAAAACTTGACAGCTGATTCATCCTAGTTCTGAAGTAGCATTTATAGATCACTTACTGCCTCGAGACAGGGTTGTAGTTAGGAGAGGCTGGAGTCCCATCAGCTTTGACATAGTAATTTTTTACATTCAGAGACCAGGAATTTAATAAAAATGGGGTTTTATTAAGAGGACTGCCAGAAACAACCAACTGATATCTCAGGGGAACTCTGGTCTAGGCTTAACTCAGCAGCAGTCAGAAAAATATAACTGCACCAATTATCTAATGACTAATCAGAAACAAAACAAATCTTCCCACCAGACGCATTTCTCTAAAAATTGGATTTTGATGTAACTAATGTGATGAGGACTCAGAAAGACAGAAACTTCAGCCCTGTACACTGAGTTTACACAGTGTTCCATCTCCTCTGGGTGACATTTCCAAAGCAGAAGAAAGCCTTGGGACACTGGAGTGAGTGCCCCAGGGATCGCACACTTCTCCAAATTCCATAATGCAAACCCAAGTGTTCAAATCTGATGATAACTCTTCCATTTCATTTTCAATCATAGGAAAGGAAAAAAAAAAAAAAAAGTATTTCTAAATTAAAGACTTCCTTCCCTCAGCTAAATAGGTAGTTCCCCCACTGATAAACCCCACCAGTCTATTCTTAAGAGATAAATTTGAAACAATGACACCAAAATCATCACAGTTACATTAATGCAAACACTAAGCTCAACTATAATTAATTCCTCACTCTACTCTTAACATTTGCCTTTCTCTGAGCTACTGTAAATCTTTACAGAGATATGGAGACCCAGATCTTGATATCCAGACTACCAGCTGGCATAAACTGACATACCACTGAGGTCATCTTTACAATTCCAGGACCAAAACCATGAACCATCAATTCCTTCTTGCTGGCTTTATCCTTAAAGGAAGTTGTGAACATCAAAGAACATATCGTTTCACATTTAATGCAAAGTGAAATGCAACTCCATAGGAAGACACTTGACTGCTCTTAACAGACAGATATTTTTCTTTTCTCTTGTACATTTCACCCATGCTACCTCACCTTGACCTATTTCTTTCTCTCAAGCATTGTCATTCCTAGTCTTTTGGTCTACTAGAGACTAGACTGCCATTTTTTCTAATGTCCATACATGTTCAACCATAGCAATCCATCAGCTGTTTGCTGTGAACTGGAGCCATTTCTATTTCTTGTTTTAAATAGTCTTACCAATGCAAAAAGGTGACGTTGCTTGGCATGTCCTTGTTACAGTAAGATTTTGTGTGTGTGTGTATATATATATATATATAAAATCTTATATATCCTATAAAGTACATATTTGGATGACATGTTATTTAGATTTTATTTCATCAAGTCCTCATGTAACTTGAGGATTTCAAACTGAAATGGTATTTACTGTTAGGGTTTAAAACCTTCCCGCTTACTAGCAGCTTGTGTCTCTCAGTGCTCAGGCCACTGAGCACTGCCACAGCTATGACCTCGTCAGCTTTCCCCAGTGCTGGGTTTGCCTGCCACCAACTAAACCATATTAAAAATAAACATGTTTAGTTTACATCTCATCTGTTCTCAAGCTTGGTTTTAGGACATGTTTTAGTAGCTCTGCTTCTTGTTCATAATAGCTTTTCCATATAAATCAGTAGGGTTGTTAAGCTGTTAGGCTCATGCTTCCTCCAGGCTTTGAGTCGACTGATAACAGTTTCGGGCTTAATACAAGTGTCTGCTTTTGTAGCAGTAACTTACAGCCCTCCTCACTACATCCAATAGCGCTCTTCGACCCTAATGCACTCGCAGTACTCAGGAGTGCTTTACTGATGTCATTGCTGTAAGCCTGATGTCACCAAACCACCACTCCCATACAAAAACAATAGTTTCACATTTTCTTTAATACTCCCAGGCCCCTTAAAGTCTCTTTGCTATTCTTATCAGTCTCAGGTCTATAATTCTTCTGTCTGCTTTTACTTTTTATGTCTCCTATATGTCCCATCTATTTTTATGAAGGCTTTTAATTAATTAAAAACAGTAAAGAACAACAGTCTTATTATTAGTTGTCCCGTCCCCCCCCCCAAAGTTCCTTCCCCACACTATATCTGAAGAGACTGGGTATGCTCAACACCTCCAAGAACAGTATGGGTCAACTTCAAAGCAGTCTCCTATTGACATACTAATTCCCTATCACCTCAGAGATTTCAC
>JAVJGG010000021.1:14050479-14067307 GCA_035590195.1 Aviceda cuculoides
TGACTTTAAGGAGGATAAGCTTCTACATCTGTGATTGCTTGATTCTCTAATATTTTAATTGATTATCAGAGCTAACAGGTTTATTTTTTCATGTGAATAAAAGCTCTTTTACTTTAGCTTTCGTTTGCATTTATTTTACAGCCTATATTAGCATGGATATTTTTTCATAAATTTTGGCTCCATCATGTTGTACTCATTCCATAGGCTTAGAAACCTAAATTAGCTTGGGCTGGGGGAGGGAGCAGGGAAAGCCTGTGGTTACACCTGTTACTCCACACAGTAGTGGACAGGGTTTTGGGGATTTTAGACCAAAAACAGTATCACTCTGCACTGACTCACCCTCCTTTTCTTTACTCTCTACTGACAGGTCCCCCAGCAATTACTGCTCTCCCTTTCAGGCTGGTTGTCAGCCCTGTTGACGAATTCACTGAAAAAAACAACACAAAACCAAACCAAAAAACACATTCTCCCTGCAATTCAGGGAGGCATCCGAAGCCATCCAATGTACATTTTTTTGCACCCTGCTGAAGGCAATAGGTCCCAAGCTGGTAACTTACCCTCCACACCTTTTGCTGAAATGAGGTAAGGTTGGTTGTTATTTATTTCTTTATATACTAATCATTCTCTCACCAACTCAAAATTTGGGGAAGACTTTAGGTGCTGGTAAAAATGAACAGAAATGCACAGTGCTACTCAGATAGGACTGCTCTCTTATAAGTGGTTTTAACTCACATTTATGAAAAAGGTGGGATTTGGAAATATTTTCATGAAAAGTCCATTATTTATAGAACATATTGTTTGTAATTATTTACAGACAGGCTGCAGAAGTGAGCAGGGGAGCACACCCTGAGCTGTACCTTCTCCCCTTTGCAACTTGCATGGGGTGGTCAGAGGTCCCTATGTCGGACCTGTACATTTACAATATAAACATATGCACCAGAGGGAGACATCTGTGCCTGCTTTTTATTCAGCGCAGATCAGGCCCCCAGGAACACCTAAGGCAGGCAACTCACACATGCCCTCCGAATTGCACCCAAAAAGTGCCTTTTTCCCTCCACTGACTACAAGCTAGCTTAGACACAGTTTGTAGGTATCTAGTGTTAGGCAAGATGAACGCCATGCTCTATCCTCAAAGTCAATTAAAAAACTTAGGAATTCGCAATTTTTAAATTAAATAATTCAAATTAAGTTCAGAATTAAGGACTTTTTTCCCAGCTGCACATTTCCCCAAGCTCTGTCACTACCCCACGAGACGAAGCAATGGTAAGGAGCAGCTACTGGACATGGCCAGAGGGCTGCTCAGCTCCAGCCTCTGCCTGGCAGATCAGCAACATCAATATTAGGCACCTGTTTCTGAGGCTTACAAGAAAATTTTTAGCTTTTGTACACTCCCCCAACCTCATTCAGCATTTGGGAACAGAGGCAATACAGCAGTACAGTTACAGTTGGACTCAGTGATCTTAAAGGTCTTTTCCAACCTAAACGATTCTATGTTCTGCAAAGTTTGGGGGTTCCTGAAGGGTACCAGTCAGGGCAGGATAAAACAGGTCCTTAGGCATCCCCTGGGAAGGGGGCAGAAGCAGGAAAAAGCTCAATGGCTTTAAGTAAAAATACTAGAAGAAACCATTTACATCTTTTCTGCCACCCAGCTGGGGGGAAAAAAAAAAAAAAAAAAGAATCTGTCAGCAGTGGCTTTTAAATTTAAACAGGAATGACATTTTGAAGATCTGACATTTAAGAGCTCTTATCTCCTTTTTCAAAAATGCAATTCTTCATAGCACTGCATTTGCGTGAAAATCAGGTCATATTAAAGTTATTCCTGTGCCTTTCCTAGTTGGCTTTTCCAACCAAGATTTTTATAAATTTTTGAATCACTTAAGAGTTTTCAGAAACTTTTCAGCATAGTTTCTCAACAGAAAGCCCTAGAAGTGAAGAACTTTAGGAAAAAGTACTTCACTTGAGTCAAGTAGCTATGTGAGAGTGGACCCATTTGCGGGGGGAGGGGGTGTTAAAAAAAAAAAAATAAATCAAGGCCTACACATAGATGCTAAACTTTTTCTAAGCAGTGAGCAACACAGAAATCCTGACTGAATAAGTAAATAAGTAAAATATAGGTTCAGGTCAGGAGGGTTCCGATTTCCATGGTGAAAGCAAGAAAGCCTGCCATATCGAAGCCAACAAATTATTTCAGTGACATTTGTACACGTAGACCAGCCGTTATATCTGTGAACATTTAACAGAATAATACACTCTTAACATTCAAGACTAAATGACTGCTTACTTTTCTCTCCCTACAAATCTTACAACTCTTATTGTGCAATTTCAAAGGAAAGCAAGTAAATTTACTTTTAAAGTCTGCAGTTGAATGTGATTTGCATACATGCAAAACATTTGCTTTTATTAGAACTGTTGGGGAAGAAAAAAAAGATCAGCCTGTAACTGGCCACTGCAGTGGAATTTTTTTTTTGAGGGTGTAAACATCAAATGAAAATGAAAGACATCCCTTAAAATGTTACGCAGCTCAGAGTGAAACCTGTCCCTATGCCCGTGAGTAGGGATTTTGAACGTTTCACCTGTGTGAGCCACTTGCAGAGTGCCTTGCTTCTGGTCCAGTGAAGACCTCTATTTTTAGCGCCCTGCAGTGCCAGTTTTACCTTTCAACACTTGATGGAGCAGTTTCCCTGGATTTCTGTTTCGCCTGGATCCCACTCCAGCCTACCTTCGCTACCTCGCTCCACCAGGAGCATTTCCTACCAGCCTGCTCCCTTGGTGCTATTAACAAAACAAGCCCGGACTGAGAGCCTTGTGGAACAGCATCCTACCGAGTGTAACCTTACACAAAAAGGAAGGTCAGGAGCTTAACATTCAATTCCTTGCATTCATATTGCTAATTTTTAAAAATGCTGAATTCCTCTGTTGTTTAAGTAGAGGCATTACAATATATTTTGACTTGGGGGAACAAAATATATTAAGCAGGGATTTGGAGAACAAGCCTTAGGGCCCTGTTGTGGACCATCTTCCAGAAAAGAAATTGGATGACAGGCAGGCAGCGTCAGGTACAGCTAGTATCCTCTGGAGGAGACTGAAGTTTGCTCTTGCCCCAGTATAAGAACAGACTTCAGCACAGGTTTTCCTATACATATTAACACTGTCAAAAATCTGGTTCTCTCTCACAGCAGACTTCATAGGAAAACACAAAAAGAACCAGATTCACATACAGCTACAGAAATGGCCCAAAGTGATTACATCTCAGCAATAGGAAGTCTCGCGTTTTTTATGAAATAAGGTCTCAATTTATTAAATATATACAGTTACAAGCTAACATAGAAATAAGGATACAGAACGTTGTTCTGAAGGCTTAAAAAAAAAATCCTCTGTAATCAATACAGTGGCAAATTACAACTTCAGCAGCAGCAGTTTGGTATCTGGCTTACTTCCTAATCCTTTAATCTTGTCTGCTACAACCAAGCCGATACTGCCAACACATGCCATGCCATAAAAGGTGGGTATTCTCACATACTTTCCTATGCTTTGCATGATTAGAGCTTAAATCTACTCATCACGAACTTCCTGAATGATAATGGGATTTGGGCAAACAGTCAAGATTTCATAGTGACACTTGTGAACTGCAGTCTTTGGCTGAGAAGCATCCCTTTAAGAATATCAAGAATTAAAGTTCCTTCTTCCCTTTTCCGTTTACAAATTTTAGCAGTCTCACTTTGTGAAAAGTGGTTCTTATTTCATAATTTTAATGTAAGGCTTTGTACAGTCCCAACAGTAACCACTAATAGAGCTGATGCCATGGGTGACCTACAGCTTGCAACCAAGCAGTCAGTCCAAGACCTGGGAAGACCCACATACAAGACTTCTGACTGCTTGCCTGGATCTATTTTGAAGTAAGCTGCTGTAGGTTTCTTGTAGTCTTGTGCTGCAAGGTATCTATTACATACTTTGGTTGAGAGAAAGACATCCTAGGAACAGGCTACTGTCAGTTCACACCTCAGGAGTTGAGCCAAAACTTCTTGTATATCCACTGGAGCTGACATTCAAAAGGAAAACAAATTCAGGGACAAAAAAAACCCCCACCAAAACCAAACCAAAACAAAACCCAAAACCACAAAAAACACACCACCAAACCTCAACACCTCTGCTTTGATTTAATTTGATGCAATTCCAAAGGACAAACAAAAAGGTACAAAAGCAGCAGAAGAGGAGGGAGGGGAAAAGAGAAAGAGGCAGCCCTAACATGGATGCAGAGCTGCTGAACTTAAGAGTCTTTGAAAATAGAAGTCAGAGAGACTTCCTCCTATCAATGTTTTAGCCTGACATTGGGCCAAGTCCCCGACCAGCATAAATCACAGTAGCTTTGCTGAAGTTGCCTCTACTTATAACAGATGGGGACCTGGCACTGCAGTCATGCAGAAGTGAAGAGCTGGTTTGTACATGGGCAGTTCCTACTAAGTTTGCAGCCGAGAAGAGTACAGATACAAACCTCACGTACTATCACAGTGTCAAAAATCATTCCCTACTTCTTCCTAAACCACTGTAGTAAACTGTTCAGGCTGGTCTGAAGAAAAACATATCACTTCTTCCTTTGCCTATTTCTCCTACAGCCCTAGCACTGCAGGTTTGCAAGGACACCTTCTAAACAACTTCTCTATCTGAATGCAGGTTAGACATTATTCTTGCCCAGGAAGATAGATAGGTCTCCTTTTCATCGGACGCATGGTGTGACTAAGACAACTGGAGCATTTGTCCCACATCACTCCAGGGCTTGGCTGGGCACAATATGATCTACCCCACTTTTATTAAACTGGAAAGTACCCTATAAACTTGCTTAGATAATTTGCTTTGTTATTCAGCTTAAAAAAACCAAACCAAACCAAACCACACAAACAAAAACCACACTGTGTGAGAACAGCAGACCAGTGAAGATTAAAGCAAACAAAAGCTAGTTTCTTCCCCCACAACTCTCCAAACCCCATCAGGACAGCAGCAAACTCCGATCCTTTAAAATCCTTGGCTTAAAGGGTTGTAGTGAAACTAAAACCCAAGACCGCAATCTGGAAGCACACCCTCTCCCACCCTGCGGCAGAAGCACAGCAATGCATAGGCTCCCCACAGACTATACATCCAACCATCCTAAAATTCCTGCTGTCACAACCCAAACTGAATTGTTCCCAGCTTTACATCCTAACCTTTTCTGGTACTTTTCCTGTGTTGTTAATGGATTTCCCTTTTCCAAGCAGAAACAGCTCACTATTGAGCAGACCTTATCTGAAAGTTGCTGCTGTCCCTCAGGAACATAGTGGAAAATATGAAATCACAATGAAAGTTATATCTGGAAACTTCACATGTGATGAACTGAAACTTTGTTATGGGAAATATGCTGCTTCTGTTCAGCAACAACCTTGGCAGAGGAAATTTTTTTTCCCAGAAATAAAGTCCTGCATTGCTATGTGACAAAAGTAAATAATGACTCATTAAATGATCCTAAGAAGAAAAACCAAAGGCTTGCTCCTCTCAAAGGTATTTGCACTGGGAAATTCGATAATGTCACCAACCACAGCAGCAAACATTACTTGAAGATTTTCTCTCTTCGTTGAGCCAGCCAGCAGCATATTGGAACCACTTCTCTATGTGGTTGTTGTGAAGGTGACTGCACAAAGCTTTGTTTTTCCATCTTCAGGCAAAGATCAATACAGAAAAAGTTACACATCAAAAAGGCTGTGTAAAGAATTAGACAGAAGCACTGCTGCAGCTGATCTTCTCAGTGCCAGGCACACTGTGCTTAAGAGACCAACGCTCTCACTGGAAGGCTTATTTTAATTCTACTCGAGTTTGACTAAATACTCCAAAAACAATTCCTTTAACACCCATTACTATAGTACTCACAGCCCTTGTACCAAACTAAAAACTCATGCAAGACTCTCAAAGGTAAAAGGAAGATTCATTTAACAAAAAAATAGGAAAGCAAGACACAGAAAGTGTGATATGGAAAGTCTATGTGAAATATCTGATACTACAGAGCAAACACACCTCGGAGCAGGGACTTGAAGCCAACTCCAAAGGCATATTTAAAATTAAATAAATTATTCTTCCCCTCCATTTCACAGCAGTTAAGGCATCAGCACTGGCACAGGTTAAGTAGGTAATTTGTTTACTCCTCCTAAGTTACCTCATCCATAGTATGTTGTCTTGGTTGGGGTTTTGGTGGGATAGAGGGGAGGGTGCGTTGTCTTTCATTTGCAACCACCACTTTGACATGGTAAGGCCTCTGCAATAATATTTTCCTTAGCAACTTCTTTAGCACCTACAGGAATGGTGCCCTGACCTTTGATAGATACTACAGTAACAAAAAGTCATATATATTAGATTGAAAACTAGGTAAGTTCTATTTAAGAACAAATTAAATCCTTTTATGCATTTCTGCAGCTAGAATTTGTGGCATATTCAGACCTGGAACTTAAGTCAGTAAAATGCAAAAGAATCAGATGTTGCTGTCTACAGTAATGAGGGTATTCATATTTGCAGCTTGACTCTCAACTCTATTGAGATTTACATATTTTTTTAATAAACTTTCATCCAACTAAGTATATATAATTAAATCAGACACAATCTTTCTACAATGATTTCTTCACACTGTAGGTTTATTGCCACATTCCTTTTTCTTTTAGTGGTCTTATCTTTCTGCATGTGCTCCTTGGGCATGCATTGGCATCACAAGGTGCTCCCTGTCACTGCCTGCCACTGCCAGGAGCGAGAGCCAGGAGCTCCCCACACAACCCTGGCCATGCCCAGCCACAAGCCCAGTTGGTATTCGAGCGCCAGCCTGTTCTCCTGAAATAAGCCTTGAATGTACTTACTTTGGGGCAGTGCTCATCATCCTTTTCAGTCTTCATTTGACAACAGGATGAGGCTGTGTCTGTCTGCGGAGAAAAAAGTTCGATACCCACTGAAGAGGAGGATACATTCACCAAGAGAGGGATGGTGCTTCACGTGCAACGCTGGGCTAGTGGTCATCTTGAAATCGTGAGAGGCAGGTTGATCCTTTCTAACTGCTTGCCATGCATTGCTCTGGGCCTGGATAACATTTGCCAAATGCAAAACCTCTGCCTTTATCCAACTTTCACAAAAAGTGAGCTTTTTATATTTAGGACTGATAATCCTTCTTAAGGATTTTTCACATTCACGTGCTTTAAGGTTCCAAAACTGTCTGGAAGCCTTCAGTTCCCATGCCCAAAAGTGATCTTGAACTGAGACTCTTTATTTTCTTTTCAGTACCAAACTGCTTGACTTATCTTCCCCCACAATGCATGACTGTCTTGCGGACATTTGACATGTGTTTGTATACTGTGTTTATTGCAAGAGGCAGAGTGGTGGAGTTTTCCTCACTTTATAAATACGGACATGCTCCTTAAGCCTTCCCTGATAATTCTAGAGATACAGAGAGAGGAGGTTTTGTATCTACCTGTAAAGCCTTAGCTCTGCCATTTCTAAATGATTCCACCAAGGAAAAAGCTATTGAATTTTAACAGCTTCTGTTCAGCAAGCACCACGGTGTCACACACAAATATGTTTTCACCTTCAGGACTCTAGCTCAACCAAGCAACTGCTTGTCATTCCTACAAGTGGCTGCGGTTTATCGCAACTTTTTCCTTAAGCCTACACTTCTTTACAGTCTCTAGATCACAAAAATCCTTCTGATAATTAAACTCACTAAATTCTGAATGTTGCCAATGACATGATCTTATGTATAAACCAAGTTGCTGCTCTTTTACAGCTCCCTGGCTTTTTTACAAGCTGTCTTTATCACCACTGCAACTTCTTACACATATTTAGGCTCGAATCAACTACTGTCAGTACTGCAGACAGTAGTAACTGCTTCTTTACGTGTAAAAAGCTTTGTTGCTATCCTCTGTTTAGCGTGTAGGCAGTCATTTACATAGTGGAAATGCTTTACCATTATCAGTGGGTTTGAAGCAGTTCATTTTGTGGCAGTTCCATAGTCTCAGTAAATATTTTTCTTTTAATCTGCATAAGAAATATTTAGATATTTTAGTCCCCTTTAAGTTGGATAAAACCACCACCTTTGTCCTCATCAGTAACATGCACCTGGTTTAAATACAATATTGTGGGCACTGCTCAGCTCTGCATTTCTCTAAATTCTCTTTTATTTTCTCTTTTCTACTCCTCACCTTCTTCCCCATGGTCTGCCTCCTGTTTTCTTGCATCTGTCTGACAATACTCAGAATATTTTGGTAGGTTAAAAAAAAAAAAAAAAAGCAGTAAAACTTTAAGATGCACTGAAAGCCAGAGCAGCATTCTCTTGATGTACAAGAGTCTTGGTCTCCAAAGTCAGTATTTCTTGTGAACAGCATACACATGTCAAAATTAACAGCCTGTGCCCACATCCACATTCATGTCTCATTTCTGACTCAGCCCTTCCACCCAGGTTAGCACAAGCTGGAGAATGCTGTACTTCCACCCCAGCACATGGAAAGTGATGCGAAGTATCTCCAGCTTGCTCTCTTCACTGCAGTCATTTCAGACCCAATGCCTAAACCAATCTATACTCCTCAGAGGACAACCTCTCTAGGGGAAAGGAACGGCTCTCGCCTGCAGGAACAGGCACAGCCACCCACACCTAGTAGACACCACGTACAGCATACCTTCCTAAAGCAACACCCAGCAACATTAAAGCAGAGTCTCCGACCGTAGAAATTACTTGAGTTCTGCTGAGGTGCATGAACTGGTACAACTGTCAACCTGCTCCAGAGGACATCCTGCTGTACCAAGTTACATTTGAACCACTGTGGACTATTTAAGGAAAAAGCTAAAAGGAACAACTCAAACTCTTATCAGGGGCTGCTTTGGCTAGAAATACCTAGTCAGGAAAGGTTAGCAGAAAGCACGGGGCTGTCTCTGACAAAGACCTTACCAGAGGTGCTATTAAAGGTTAAGGAACTGATCCTCCCCATGAGTAATCCCTAACTTTCATCTGCAGATGGCTGTTTCAGTGGATTTTTCCCAAGTAGCTCAGGCGTGCCCCAGCACTGCCCTTCTCCCGGCGAGCTGCCGTCCGCTGCAGCGTAAGAGAAACCAGCTCAGCCCACAGCGGGGTGGAACTATTTTAAGTAATAGTGTCTGATACTAGAGGAGCATGAAATTCAGTCCTGTCATAGCTGAAATACCTAAACCCCTGAAAAAACGCTGTTGCAAAAACCCTCCCAGAGGCTTATAAACTGAACTCTGGAAATTGCTCTCAAGCTGTAAGCCAGTAAAAGTTAAGTTTTGTACCTTACAACTTACTGTTAAAAAAATTAAGCAAAATACATCTATCCACAGCAACAGCAACAGAGTTTTATCTGTTGCTCAAGGATTGAATTGTAGAGATGAGTTTTATGAGTTTTATTGCCTCAGCTATTGTGTATACAAAAGCAGCCCATGTAACAACATGTAATCAGCAGTACTGCTGGCTGATTTATACAAGGCAGCAAAATACATAGGGGAGAAAGTGCACTGTCACAATAAATACCTGTAGACATATAGCCCCTCACTTTCTAATACAAAAACTAGAACCAAACAGTCCCACTGATTTGGCTTTAGTCAAGCCCTAAAACATACAGGATTCCATCTAGAGAAATTAAATTCAACTAAAACAATAGAGAAAGGAAGAATAAGATCATAATTATTCTTGATATTATCTTCATCATCCCACATAAGCGGTGAAAAAACCTCTACCAAGAAATGCTTAAAGCTGATGTCTGCTGAGTTTCCCACTAATAACTTTCCCCTCTCCAGGAAAGCCATAGACAGTGCAATCATGGGCAGCCCCAGTTAGCCACACTCTGGTGTATTACTTTTTTTTTTTTTTTTTTTTTTTTAAAACCATTGCAGAACTGGAAAACCAAACTAAAATGTTAGTTGAAAAGATTACCAAGAAGAAAAAAGTGATTTGCTTAATCATGACAAACCCAGCACCCAAGTGCCCCAAAACAAGAGACTTTTAACTCCCTCATCAATAGCATTTCCACAGAGCCAGGAAAGCAGGGTGTCTCCTGTCTGCCTGAAGGCAGAGACAGACAGCCAAAAAGGAGGTGACCAGGGCCCCAGCACCCCAAAGGACCCCTTTTCCCTGGGGTGAGGCCAGAGGGGCAGCTCCTGACCCCCCCAGCACTTGGGCACCTCTGCCCTAAACTCCTGCGTGCTTTGCCCATGCCAGAAGCCCTGGGCTATGAGCTTTTGGAATAGACCACCTCAAGGCCAAGGCAAGCACAAAATCAGGTTGTTTTTAAATTTTTTTTTTTTTTTTTTTTTTTTTTTTACACCTGGTCCTTTTCTTCAGCTTCTTGCATCGTTATTCCTGATTCAATACACAATTCTAGCTCCCTGTGTCAAGGATTATTGGCACACTCAGCTCTTGCTTAATAGTGTAAGCAATCTTTATACTCTTTCATAGCCTACTAATTTCCTTAACAGATATACTAAAATATCTGATTAAATGCATTTCTTATTCACTGTAAATAAGTCATGTAAGAATATAACTGAAGCTCTTTCCAGAGCTGGTATTCAGCTGATGTTACTAATCATAATTTGCTGCACTTTTCTGTTGCAAGCAGAATGCTTGGTCAGTGTAATTTGATAGTTGTGGAGGAAAGGGCAGGACCTTCACTGGGATAAGTTGTCAGAAATCCACTGAAAAACACTGAACCGTAGCGAGACACCAGCTGAGCGTTTGCCCTTAAACACAGCCCCAGCTAAGATGAAAAAATCATTTCACTGAATTGTGTTTTTGCATGATACCATTCCCAGTCTTAAAAATAATAATAATACAAAAAAAGAAGAGGACCAGGCAAATTTTAGCACATCATGAAGAAGCAGCGACATTGCCATGGCTCAACAGATATTTGGCAAACATGTTAAAAGTGCAATTCAGAATAAAAGGGAGAGCTAATCCTATCAATCAGTCCAGAGTAGCCTTTTACTCCCATTTACCCCCCCCACCCCGAGTTATCAGTTAGTGGAACAGACCTGAAAATTACACAACCACTTCAGAAGTGAGGAACGCCACTTCCTGGGATGCTTATTCCTCTTCTGAAAAGCTTGGATGACGCCTGTCGCTCTGAACAGAGTCAGGAGACCTGTTCATAAAGGCAGTGGCAGAAGACAAAAGCACTGTTATGACTCCAGGTTGCTGAAACACTCATATACCAATACGAAGATGTAAAAATGTTGTTACACATATGTAACGCTGCCTGTCTTATTAAAATATAAAATATCTCAGTTTAAAACTTGTATTCCTCTTGGGGATAATACAAACAGTCAGAAATGCAAGCAATAACCAGTGGGAGAGGGGTTTTCTAGGTATTACTTACTGTCATGAGTTAAGGTATTTTGCTATTCCACTCATGAAAATAGCAGTATGTATCACTGTTACCGACTACAGCTGAGGCACAAATCAAAGCCAGGTTAAGGCAGTGACACACCATGATGAGATTCTAAAAATCTTTTGGCTTATTTGCCATTTCCTCCCATTTCTCTCTAGTAAGTGCTCAAAGCCTGAACCTGTGAACAGCTTGTTCCTCTAATGCCTGGCATTTACCCTCCCCACCCCATCCAGGTGTCAAAGGCAAATGCAAACGTATTGCCAGCAGAAAAGCTGAGTGCACAGCTCCAAAGGCAAATATTTAGCACAACAGTAAATGGTCATTTTGCTGTCCATGTGCTATATGTATTATTTTGGGACTTTAAAACTTCCATGTTTAATGGAGGAACAATGAATAAGTACACTTCAAAAGATCATGAAGAAGAAAGCCCTTCTTCAAAGCATAAAACAAGCTTCAAAGTATACCTAGATACTGGTGGCACCTACCTATCCAGTAAGGGATCAGGGGACTACTTTGCCACATGCTATACAGACATGCTTTCCTTATATTTCTTATGAATGAAGAAGCCCTGTTTAAAAAAAGCAAGAGCAGCTGTTAAGCTGAACACTGGGCTCTTTGAAAGTTATGTGACATCTTTAGAAGGAAAAAACTGTAACTATCCACAGAAATGTGTTGCTTATATAAATTATGGAATAGAGAAAAGAGTTGAAGGATTTTTTATTTTTATTATTTTTTTTTTTTAAACTGCTTACACCATGACTAACCCGAGTCCTCTTTGGTTACTTCCACTGAAACATCAGAATGTAAAAATACTACCCACCTATTTGGTGTCTGTTGGAGTAAGTCACTTTGTCTGTGCTACACTATAAATAATGATATTAGTGGCAGGGAGTCAACTGCTCAAATACTAGCAGATCCCAAGCTCTTTACTTGTCCGGGCAAGCCAATGCTCCAACTCCACACGAGCAACTGTCGGCCAGTAAATCTTATGCTTATACTTTTGGGTTATGTTTGGTTTGGGGGATTTTGTTTGTTTGTTTTTTAAGTTTCTGCTTTTCAAAAATGCAGACGGAAGTACAATCTCCCATAAGAGGTAGGGGGTTTTTAATAATCTCTTTTTCCTTCTGAAGGCTACTCCCAGCTTTCTACTTCTGTTTTGTTTCATAACACACTTGCAACTGGATCACAGGTAGAAATAATTTATTATGCCAACTCTCTAATAAGAAGCCCTCTAGAGGCTTACCACTGTAAGCACAAACAGGTCAAGTCCTACGAAACCAGGAAATGTTCAAAAATCTGTTTTAGAAACTGCCTCTATTGCTCACCAGTTCTCTGATAATGGGAAGAAGAAAAAGATTTTAAAGGTGTCCTGCACAGCCTAGCATTCAACTTGGCTGCCCACTCAAATAAGAAATTACCTGAATTAAAAAGAATAACGTTTTACTCATTTGCAAAGTTAACTTTACAGTGGTTTTGCCAAAACCCGCAATACGATCCTCCTCTCTACCTGAGAAGATCGGTGAGGGCTTTTAGGCCCCTTAGGGCATTGCTGTACTTCTGCTCTGAAGCACATAAGACCTCTAGAAACTGCAGAGCACTTGGTAGCATTAATAGCACACGCAGTTGTATATGACCCATTTTAATGGCACGCTACAGCAACCCTTGGTTAAAACTGGACTGTCATGAGCCAGAAGAGCACTCTGCAGCCAAATGCACTCAACAGAGTTTCTCCGCTGGTCCTGCAAGGGTTTTTTTCTAACCAAGCACGTAGTACAGGCCCCATAAAACCAGGACCGTTGCTACTTTTTGAGTTTGTATTTTATCTTACCTGCATCTGTGCCAAGCAGCTGTACAAGATAAGCTACAGAGAGCTACCGCTTTAGTTAGGGCTGGCATCTGTTAACTCCACCCACTCGTCCTGGGGAGATGTAACTCAGTACCATTTCCCCTCACGGCATTCACAAACCAGAATTTCATAACAGGGATGTAGTTCTTTACAAATGGATGATTTGCCAGGTCTAATAGAGGGACATAGTTTAAATGTCATTATACACCCTGACCAGGCGCTTCACCACCAGCCAGCACTGTTCATCTTCCCTACTTGTGCTTGCAAACATTGCCAGTTTCAGAAGTTAAAAAAACCCAACCCTAAAACACACACACCACAAACACCAAAACACATTTTCACTGTGTTGTGTGTTAACTGCTCCTCAAGTTGCTAAATCTGACACAATAGCTGTCTAGAGATCTGTTTAGAAGGGCTAATACATGTAATTAAAATTTCTCCATCTGAAGTTTAAGTAATTATCTTCTACCCCAGTTGTCAAGAAAACCTAGTAACTTCTCACTCTTGTTTTGTATCTTCCTTTAAGGGGGGAAGTTGCCATGAAGTGTTTTCAGCCCCGTCCTTATATTCCAGGTTTCACTGTAAAGCCTTGCTCCAGGACAAGGACTCGACCTCTCACAATCCACAGCTCCTCACGCAGCACCACTTCTGCTTTCCTCTTGCTCAGACCTTCAGAAATGCTTTGGTCTATACCACTGGCTGGAAGTAGCACTTTATGGAGCATGTAATATGGAAGTACAGGAGGGATTTAGGGATCTAACAAATATGGCATTTGCTAGGAATCATTTCTGGGTTCATACCATGGGCTGTTTTCTGATTTGACCAAGCCAAGAGTGCACGATGTGTTACTTCAAGTGTTAGTTCTCGCAGAAAGCACCACCACAGCAACAAATATTATTTCACATAAACCACACAGAAATACCAGATACTCTATTATTAGGGGCAGGTAGTCTTAGAACCAGTGTTAAATAGAGCCTATAGGCTATGATCAGGATCACTGCTAGAAACACAGAGGTTGCCCTTGCTTCTGCCATAGGACACAAGGCAGAAAAGCAGCATGAGGAAATGGGGGAAGTCACCAAGTAGTAGGTACTTTTACCACAGGAAATAATGCAAGCCCCTGCTGGCAATTAGAATAAAAACCACAGGCTACTTGTATTTAATTAGCAATACTTAGTAGGGATCTATAGGTATTTTATGTTGTAATTAAAATTGTAATTCCAAATGAAGCCCTTTGTCCTATTGAAAGGCAGTGTTTCTAATACAACTTTTTAAATTTTCTATTCTTTATTTATTTAGAGTAAGCGTTGATTTACCTAAACCATTTTGGATTAAAAGATGCTAAACTTTACACAGAACAGGAGGTGCCAGATTTGACTAGTCTAATTTATACTCTTCCTTCTGTTGGGGAAGGAAGTCTTTCTTATTATTAGTCTTTCAGAAAGAAAAAAAAAGAGAAGAAGAAAGAAACATTCATTTTCTCTCTCAAGTTGAAGAAAGTGAATTATGGGAACAGATTAAAAAGTGATCTGCGTAAGACTGCACAGTTTCAGTTTTCATATTGAACTCAAACTGCTGTTTTTGTTGTCTAAGCATCATTTATGAAAATTTGAGAAGTCCTCTCAAAGACAGACAGACTCAAGGTGAAGTTACCATTATTGCACACATTTCCAGTAAGTTTCACAAGCATAGATTCATTCTTCCACTACTGAAGATATTTTAGATATGTCGCTATCTGATGTCCTTAACAATGTATCAATATTTACAAACAAGTCTAATGGATTTTTTTTAATCAGAGATTGCTTTAAATAGCTAAAGGATTATGAAAAAAGTTTTGAAAGATAGCATAAGAAAAAAATGAGGTTCCTTTTGCCTATTACTAGTTAACATGGTAGTCTCAAGTGTCTCCATGCCTGCAGGATAAATTGAAAATAAATCCATTGGTTTCAGCCTACAGCTATACATCTCGTGCATTTCAGAAGTGACTCCCCCTAGTTAAGAGGCATTAAACATTTTTTTGTGAAAAAAATAATAAATAAAAGTCAGGCTCAGCCCCATCTATCTAGCAAAGTGCAACACCAGTCCATGTCATCTTCTGGAAAAGTAACCAGATATTTTTGCTAGGCCAACGAGAGATCATATTTCATGGTCCACGACTTGTGAAAGTGCTGATCTTTCCTTACAGCTGAAGGAGGCTGGCTAACATTGAATGCCTTGTTAAACACAGATGTTTCCTTCCTGACCCATGTGGACCCACAGCAGTCACCCAGCTCTACATCTGCTCCAAAGCTGCAGCTCCCTCACAAGGCCGATGTTGAGATGGGGTAAGGACAAGGTTTTCTCCATGACCGGTGCTGCTTCCCAAGAAAAGCAATCCAAGAACATTATTTCAGCTCCTCTTTTTTCCCCCCAAATATACCTCTCCCCACCACTCACATGAGCTATGGCAGTTCAGACTGCAGTCAGGACCATAGCATTTTCCATGGCTTGGTGTCACTGCAAGAAAATTTACTCTTCTCTGTTGCTATAGGACCAGAGAGACGTAACACTACAGATAAATAATAACGAATGAGACCATATGACACATTCCCCATTATCAATTTCCTCTGCACATTGCCATCATATGCTTTGGGCAGAGTCACTGGAAGAGTCGCGGCCCCATTTACGCAACACAAAGTTGTAAGATGTCTCGGTAGGGAGACCAGTGATAGTCGTGAACTCTCTAGTCACTCACAAATCATTTCCACCCTGCCACACTCTCCGTAAGCCCCTGGCTGTGAGATGCTGCTGCCCATGAAACAGCATGGGCATTAATTAGTTCTGCCCCATACCTGGTGAGCACTGATAGCATGGCCTGGCTTCCTGCAATGGGGACCACCAACCGCTTTTTATTCAGTGCTCATCAGGGGTCCACCGGGCTACACTGTATCTTCATATCCACCACACTCTGTCCTCGAGGGGAGGGTGCAACATGCCACCCACACAGCCAAAACAACTCTGCCATGACCTGACCTCCACTCTCCCACTTGGCAGGCAGCCCCATGTAACCCCCAAAGACACCAGGGCACCGTCTGCTGAAGAAGGCCGCTCCTGTGCCCTGCAAAGCTGGTTGTGCCACAGCCAAGGCAGTCACCTCCGTCCCTGGGAACATGCGACAAATATGACTGAGTCCTTCCAGCAGCAAACATCTTCCCCAAACCCAAACCAAGCAGGTCAATCTGAGGACCTACACTGAAACTGATTGTTTTCTGTGAGAGCTTTCACTTGTACTGGAGCAAAAAGAAAGATAAGAAATATCCATACAATATCCAAATTTGCCATGATGTGGGTATATAAACATTTTGGGTGTAAGCTCTATGCACAACGCAGAAGATAACACAGATGTAAAACCAGTGCTCTTGTTCACAGGAAAGAGTAAATTAAAAAGGAGCAAAATCCTTGGCATTCAGCAAGCATTTACAAAATAAACAGACAGTATTATAAGCTTCAGGTAAAATTAATTGTATTGGCTTTGGGTGGCAAGGTTTTGGTAGCGGGGGGGGTTACAGGGGTGGCTTCTGTGAGAAGCTGCTGGAAGCTTCCCCTGTGTTCG
>JAVJGG010000021.1:14067407-14082066 GCA_035590195.1 Aviceda cuculoides
TCTGCTCTGGCGCCTGGAGCATCTCCTCCCCCTCCTTCTTCACTGACCTTGGTGTCTGCAGGGTTGTTTCTCTTACACGTTCTCACACTCTCTCCGGCTGCCGTTTTCCTTCTGTCCCAGGAACTTTTTCTTCCTTCTTAAAAATGTTATCACAGAGGTGTTACCACTATCACTGATGGGCTCGGCCTTGGCCGGCGGCAGGTCCAACTTGGAGCCGGCTGGTATTGGCTCTGTCGAACACAGGGGAAGCTTCCAGCAGGTCCTTGCAGGAGCCACCCCTGTAACCTCCCCTACTACCAAAACCTTGCCACACAAAACCAATACAATGTGTTAGGTGACATACAGAAGGATAGACAACTCAGACCCAAGGGCATCTAATATAGCTCTAAGAGGTAAAAGTTTTAATTAAAAAAGTGTTATCTCCACAGACTAGCTGCAAGGGTAGCAAATCCTTTACCCAGGTCTAAGTTACTTAACTGGACATGCGGACACAAATAACAACAGACTTCAAACTATTTAACATAATTTTTTCCATTTTACTTTTTATACTTGAGTCAACTAAGTAAAGGTTGTCTCTTTCCACAAAGTATTTTTTTAATTTCTGCCATTTACCAGTGAAAGTTCCAGTAAAGAACTCAAGGTGTGGATGGCTTGCTTTTTTTATATACCCACCAGGCAGACCATGAACCATCACATATTCAAGTTCTTCCTTGCATTCATGAGTTTGATATTTCCACTGTACAACAAAGATCTGGAATGCCAGCTCTCACATAGCTGGAGGCATATAAAGGGAGCAATGATCAAATACGTGAATATGAAAATGCTTGAAGAGTTTGAATTTCAGTCTTGAACACAATAGGAGCCTGACACATGCATGTGTACACATAGTATAACTTTCTGTGCATTACTTTTCACATCTTTTAATCATGCTGAACAAAATGCTGACAGGGACACATATATATGTATTCCAGCAGCTAAAGAGATATGGTGCCAATATGCCTCTGTGTGCTTTTTGGCAAGTGAAGGGTGCACTAGTATTTCTGCATAAATAGTCAAGGAAAGAAGGTACAGATTTTTAAAATTAATAAACTGATTTTAACAGGTGGGAAAAGTTAACATTACGTTATGACATCTGTTGACATATTAACCATGAGTCCAAAGGGAACAGAGTTCAACAACATAGGCTTTCACTTATGCAGAAAGGTGTAACGGTTACCTTCAGCCTACCTGAACATTTCTAAATGAGTGTTGAGCTACTTTACACCCCATTTGGGCATAGGAACAGTAATAACATAATTCTACAACATAAAAATAAACACTTACTATTTCAGCAATTACCTGGAATAGTATAGAAGAAAGAATTGCAGCTGATGTGAAGGCCTAGGAGATCATTACAGACTTTGGTTAAAAATATTGCAGGCAGGCAAGCCCAGCACCAATCGCAAGTCACCACTGCGTGGTAAAGGTGGGACAGCAAAGAGGTCTCGCGCCAGGTCCTGGCACAAGCTGCCAAGGACTCTGCTAAAGTTACCCTGTCCATAGACCACCCCCAGCGCCCTTTGGGCAGCCACAGACCCTGGACAATGATCATCTGCCACAGAGCTTAAACTGGTATTTGTAGGGGAGAAAAGCACTGGGGCTCTGCAGGCACCACTGCAGGTAAGAGGACCCAAGCTCCTGAGATTTCTTCTGGTGGCTGAAGTAAGAGAGGACTTGTTAACAAGGGGTTAAGCATCACTGCTCAGGGGAAGTACTATGACATATGTGAGAAGTCTTAGGAGTATCCAGAAGGGCCAGCGGTGATTGTATTCACATAAAGCATTATTAGATGTCGCCCAATTTCAAGCTATGAACAAACTAAGCGCTGCCACGTAACTCCTGTGGTCACACTGCCAGACCCAAGTGCAGGTAATAGCTAAACATGACAGCATAAGCAGCATCCAGGAGAATAACCAAGAAAAATTTCCAAGAAGGCAGTGAGTATATAACTTCTTCAATTTCTGACATTTTTAATAAAAACAGAGATAAAGAACTCAATAACGAAGAAAAAACTATTACTTCTCAGTATTTGCTAACGCACAATATTACAATAGTCATCCATCCTTATTTAAACATGGAATAAGAGGGTACTTACATCTCAAATTAACATCACTGACTTGCAACATAAGCTTAATTTTACTTATACATATGCATCTTATTCTCAATAGTAAGCGAAGCTAGGCATATACAGAGGGAAAAAAAACGCCCCAAAATTAAACCCCCTACCCCGAATCTAGAGCACAGATAAAGTCTAGAACATCAGTACAGCATTGCCTGATCCAAAAAGCATCAACTGACCTGAAATTCTGAAAAAGCCAGAAGGCATTACATTATTTCCTCCCCCCCCCCCCCATTTGTTACTCAAGACTATCAGGGATGGAGAGAGGGAAAGGAGTAGCTTTACCAAGTACAGTGCACCTCTAGTTATTCCTCTAACTTGTGTGTTATAAAGAATTAGATTTGTTCCTCTATTGATGTTAATCCTTATAATATTGACTACCATGAATTAATTAAAAATTAAGACAGAATATTAAATATTAGTTGTGTTAATTTTCCAACATTAAAATCTTTATTATCCTTAATTTAATTTACCCAAAATAATAAAATCCAGAGAGCCTTACTTTGGCAGTATATCATACTTTAGAATAATTTAATTAATCTGGTCTTAGTAAAACTTGGAATCAAAGTACAGCTGTTGAGCCATAATGATTCTTGAATCCCTGGTATCATGCTGAAAATTTTTCCTTTCTCGCATTACTGCAAGATGGTCTGATATTTGGAAAAGTTTAGAAAAATAGCATTGCAGTAAATTAGTATTTGTCAAAAGCCTCATTGCTCTTTAAAGTATTGATAATTGGGAGTGAAATATGCTGCCTTCCCTGGTCACACCCTTCGGTGATTGAAGCAGTCCCTGATTTGCATGCCTTTTCTTTTAGTGAAAGCCCAGATGACAGTTACTAGTGCAAAAATAAGCAATGAAGGGGCATTTCAGTCAAGTCTGAGGTTGTTTTTCTCTCCTATTCAACACACCCAATATCCATCTTTTTGTTGCTGTTTGCTTGTGGCTGATAAAGTTCGACCCCACCAATAACAATCCACTCTGGAAGCTAAAAATCGCCCAACGCATACCCCACCACCACACACCTTCATGTTACACTTTAATTCTCTCTGCACAACGCCTGCATTACAACTGCAGGCAGAAATGCATTTCCTTTACAGCAGCTTTGAAACAGCCTTCACAGTTTATCTTTACGCTTAATTCCCCGCAGCTGTCGGGGATGGCGGCGGGCACCGGCCGCACGCGGGACCCCACTGCAGTGCCCCAGCGCCGCAGAAGCGTTTTGTCATTTCTGCCTTTCTCCCCCTAATCCCCTTTGCTGGCCGCAATCCGACCAACGCCTCATGAAAAAACAGATGGCAGTAACCGATATGGTCCGTAATTGTGGCCAGTTAATAGCAGAGGATAAGAGTGAGATAAGGACCAAGCTCTGGTGGCCAGCTGCTGCCGAGTTAACCCTTCCTGGCATCACCTCAGTGGGGCTCAGCTGCTTGTAAAATCCCAAGGATGAATTATGGATATTTCCAGTTCCCTCTCTCCGCTTTTTGCCATTTCATGCATTTCAGGGCTTTTGTGCCTATCAGGATAATGAATTTAAAGCCTGATTCTTCCCTTCCACCTTCCAGTCAAGAACCTCAGCAGCCCTTGCCATTACTGAATTTCTCAGTGGAGCAGGTAACCCTCACTCCATTTTAAAGAGGGATCAAAGAGGAGGAGAGAAGCTAAGTGACTTCTCTAAAAGCTCAGGACCAGATTTATGCTGGTATATACCCAGCATAACCCAGCTTAAACAAAGGAGTTGTTCTGTGTCTCAGTCAAATTCAGCTCTCTAAGTAAAGATAAACAGAAATTCCTTATCCCAAGCTATAAACTCCAGACTGAAAAAAAAACCAAACCAAACTGAAAAATAAACTTCAAAACAAAGCTAAGATACATGAAGCAGAACCATTTAATGCAAAAGCAAGCTCTATCTCAAATCAAGTGATTGAGATATTGCAGCTTTATTTTCCAGTCATGTATTCCCACCCAATTAAAAAACAAAAACAAAAACCACAAAAACCATACATCACTTCATGAGGTACTCGTCATGCACTGCTTGTGTTGTCAGCTTCCCACTTCAGGAAAAATACCCCACCTATTGCTAAAATTTATTCCAAAACCCTTCATCTTGTCTATCTCCCATTCGAACTCATAGGTAGCAGCAAGAAGTCACGGTGGGATTGCGCTGTGTGGGTCAAATGCAGAACGATGTAGAGAGCGCACACTATTGTAAAAAGCATTAACTACAATTTTATCCACCATGTAATTACTCTAATATTCTACCAAACATTGTCATCCACCTCACAGAAAAACCTCTGAAACTATTTTAGAGACTTTGGCCTCTCCTACCTAATAGACAATTCCTTGAGGGTTTCTCTCCATTGTGTTTGCTTAGGAGGCAGAAATGTGATTCGTGCTAACGCAGACTTCTGTATGACATTTGGGCATTCTGTGCAAAGAGAGTCAAACAGATTCAAAGTCTGTCCTGCTAGAAAAGTGGAACTGCAGAAATCTAAACCATTACATTTAGGACAACACATAATACAAATCAGAAGCAGCTTTACATTTTTTAAGAGGTTTTCAAAAAACACAGCAGACTTGGGTAACTCAATCGTTTGTTAGTTTTAGTTAGTAAGGAACTGAAGGTGTGGTTGCATATACTATTTCCCCCTCAACCCTCTTCAGGCCACTCAGACTTCTGTAAAATGCAGCTTTTTCCTACAGCTCAGACCAGAAGTGAGTTTGGCCTCTAGTTGTTAATGTCGTTCTTTTCTATTTTCAATTTTACTTCTTTGTGGATAAAAGATACCTGTTTCAAGGAATTGGATTTTTCTTCTATTGATTAGTTAGATTTTTGTTAATAATTTTATTGAGAATCAGTTCCCAGATAGCAATTTTTAAACTTGCCACTTGCATTGTGGTGGGTCTCCACAGCCACACAACAGAAAAAGTATCTCCTTAAAACTACCAAGCTAAATTCTGCAGTGCCCTAGAAGTATTTTTTGGGTAAAACATCCCAGTGACTACGGCTTCAACCACATGGAGCATATGAAGATTTCACCCAAGTACAGACTTGGGTGGGATTAAGCCAAGTATGAGCCACACCAGCAATGGGAGTGCAATTGTCACTTGATGCTCTATAGTGCAGGGATTGTAATGATTATACATTTTCTAATCTTGCTTCCTCCTGGTGAAACAATAGATTTACTATGACTTTATAGCCACCGTATGTCAATCAGTCGGGTTTCCACCACCAGCATTCCTCCCTCACCACTGACACGTTGCTTCCACTTGGCTATAAGCCGCACACTAAACCCTTTCGTGCCATGGAGTTTGATTCAGGCAGGAGGAACAGCCCAGCTCACGTGCCCCTCTTGCAAGTGCAGAAGGCTGCGGTCGAACATCTTGTTTTTTCATTTGCTATAGACATTTGTTCTTGCAGCTGACCATGTGCAGGAGAATTTGCTCATGTTCCAGAAAAGGACAGCTGCACCACAAATTACCTTAAACCTTCTTGCTCCAGGGATTATCTGGGTACAGTGAAGTGTGTGTATCCTAGGGCAGGGGTCTGTTCTTACTATAAACAGAGTTATTAACCTCTTATTTACTAGAAGTTTTATAAACTCCGTAATGGAGACTGTTTTGATATCACTAGTCACTTCTTTCTGGTAATAATTTTTTGGATGGTCCATCAGCCTACACTCACAGGCTGGTTTCCTTGACTACTGCTTTTATAGTTTTCCCTCATGAACTATGTCTGCTACTAGCTACCAGTACTTAGGGGACAACATACATCTCTTGGGGCTGTGGGCACATGAAACTGGGGACTCTAGCCCCTCTTTGTCACATTCCCCTTTTTGGATTCTGCTACAGTAACTTCTCAGAGGTCTTCCACCACCCTTATTGAACAATCTCTATAGTAATTATGCCAAGCATCAGTCTTGGCTCTCAGTGTACTTAATCCTGGCATATACAAGAGGAACTACAGGAGCAGAAGGAGCATCATTAAAGCCAAGACAATCCAAATAAACATTTCCAACTCTAAACTTGTAAGCATCACTTCAGCAACACAACTACAGAAATAAATCTAAATGCAGGCAGCAAACACTGTCATCAGCTGACTGCTGTTCACCATCAGGTGAGGAACCAGTCAAGGGACAGGCAAAGACAAAGTCCAATGAGACTACTAGCTTTTCACAGATCTAAGTAATAACCAAGACATAACTATATGGATATTCAATACATAACAGCATTCTGGCTATTTAAAATTCATTCTTCTAGTTTTCCATTTTTCTCCTTTTATATTTTCCATTAATGCAAACATTTTCAATATGAAGAGGCTTTTTACATGTACTTCACATAAAAATGTTCAGCCTCCCTCTGGCTGAGATCAGTGTACTACCCCTTGACTCCTGCTCTAAAGCCAATACCTGCACTTTGACACTACAGCAAATTCTCTGCTACTGCAAATAGCCTCAGAGAAGCCCTATCCATTTCCAGCAGCAGAGGTCTTGGCTCACTCCCCTTAAAGTTCTTCTCTCTATTTAAAGCATCACAATAGATGAGAGGTTGACATATTTAACACACACAAACACACTTGTTTTATAAAACATCTATGCAAGTAGTGAAGCTAAAACAAGAATGAAAAAAATAGAAAGGGAGCTTAATGGGACCCCTCAGAGAGAGTTCTCTGTTTTAACATCAACGATGCAAACGTTTGTGCAACTAAAAATGTGTCTTCAGTCTAACTTCAGGTAGGACTCAAGTGGAAATTTCATGCATTCTTCAACTCTTCATTTGTAACTGGATGCCAGTTAAGAGGTTTGGAAACACATGTCAATCAAAAACCTGGACCATAAGAGATAGCACGCAAGTAAGAAAAATACTAAAAAACACTGTGACCAATAACTGTTTCCTCAAAATAATTTTCAAGAGTTACCTCTTTGTTAAGCACAGCTGTCCTGCTGCCGCAGGGCTCCAGTAGACATGTTGTCCAGCATGTTTAATAGGCCTGATGGCAGTATACTCTTGCCACTAGCAGTTAAATGGCTACCTTGTGGCTTCAGCACATAGCTTCAGAATAGACAAGGTGCAGCGTTACCTCTCACTGCAGTTCCCAGGCACTAAACCAAACTGCATCAGGCAGGGAACCTGCCGAAATGGCAGAGGGCACCATGAATCCAGAGGCCCTGACTCACGTGGCAGTGCTGGATTGATGGCAATTCTCAAAATTTTTTAGAGTTCACCCCTGAGTCGATCCAAAAGGAAGTCTTTCAAAATTTCTACAAGCTGTAAAATTGAACATAAGTTTATATGAGGCATCCCTCTTAGTGTGCATATTAATAAGTCAGATTTTTTTAAGACGGCTAGGATCTCATACGTAGATCCAACAAATACAGGATATATTTAGGGAGACATTTTTTACATACAGAAAAACCACCAGCAATATCCTTAGCAAACTTAGCAATCAGATTCCAGCTGTTAAGGCAAAAATTAATAACAGCTTGCTTTTTTTTTTTTTTACAAAAAAGACACTCAGCTTCTTACCAATGGAAAAAGCCCTCAAGTGATTTTCAACATTCTTAATCATAAGCTGCCCTGATAAAAGTACTATGACCCTCCACGCTCAATGGCATGATGTGGTTTGGCAATACATTGGCTGTTATGTCTAGAGCCACACACTTCCTAGATCCAGATAATCCTGTATTTAATTTTTAGGCCACCCTTCGGTTCACAATACTTGGTACCAACAACTTTGAGCTATTTACATATATCTCATAGTTTCAAGATCTTATCTAATAAAAGTAAGGATATCACTACATATATTAATTCATCAAAGCTTTTGCACGTACAAGCTGTAGCATCTTTCTAAGAAGCGTTTCCATTTGTTCCAAAACTTTCACTCTGATTCCAAGTCGCATTATCACTGTGATGCTTTTATCTGGGATGTATATTGTATTACACTTGTAGAAGTAAGTCAAGGGTTAGATATTGCTGGGAAAACTATGCAACACAAATTCCTGAAGTGTACTGGCAGCCCACAGCCACATCAAGACCAGTCTAAAAATAAGTCAATTTGCTCTGGTCCAGAAAGCAAAGTACCAACACCGGCTCCTTGCAACAATCTTCCTTCCACTGTTACCAAACAAGCCAGAATCATTATCTGTCAAAGAAAGAAATCCTGGAAAGAAGAACAAACCACAGCTCTTTGTTGTAGTAGTAAGTTATGAGCTTCAAGGCATGTTTGAAAATAAAATGTCAGTGATGCCTCTGAAATTAAATTCTCAGCCTGTTTTAATTTCATCACAGTCCTCCCTCTCAGCATCTGAGGGCTGTCCGTAGGCTATATATGTCTCAGTCTTAAGAAATCACAAAAACCAATCTGGCAACCAAAGAGAAAATAGACCAGATATTTTTTTTTGTTGTTGTTGTTGTTTTAAAGAGACCAAGAAACGAACACATTCGTGCTAGTATTCTTCACATATTCATATGAGCTAGAGAAAAATCTCCAACTTTTCTCATCGCTGCTTTCTGCTACAGCATTTAGAGAAATCCAAGATGCTGGGAGCTGCCAGCTCTGCTAGCATTTCTTTGTAACGGTTTCTTTTACTGGAAAGTATGGAACACCAGTATCTTCTGACCTGCTGCACACATACCCACCACTCTTGCCAAAACTGCCAACTCCTTTCTTCTACCAGCAGAGCAGAACACATCTGCAAGGAGATGAAGCTGTATCCTATTCTGGCTTTTACCTTTTTAAGCCTTCTTCTCCTCAGTGAAGTTTCAGTGATCTAACATGGATCAGCCATTGTTTGTCCACCAAAAAAAGTCTAATCCTTACTGATGGAGTACAAACCAGCATCTGGGGATGGGGAAGAGAGTATCTGCAACCTGGCAATCCTTTCCTGGTGGGTCAGGAGATTAGAAAAAAAGAAAAGTAGTACCTTATACTAGAATGGATACATTTGAACTGGAATCAATAGGGACACACAAACAAAGTCTGCTTTGTACCATACGTTTTCAGAGTAAGTTTTTCCAACTACTACACTTCTAAAAAGACATGGTTCCACTAGTGCTAGAAATATTCATTGATCAGTCCACAGTTTTCCACAAGCCTGTGTGCTAGAAAAAACATGCATCTGAGGAAACAAGAGCATATAATCCTGTCAGCTGGAACATGTGAAAGCATACTCTGTTTTCCCTGTCCTTCTGCACAAGAAAGAGCCCCCCAAACAGCTGGCACAGACTCCCCTGTCCAGATATCTGTGTTTCCTTATAGGGTCCCAAAAGAGGGGAGAGGGCCAGAATGCCCTCCTGCAGGATGGGAAAAAGGCTGTATTTCGGCAGGGAACGCAGCATTTCCTCCACCTGAGCCAGAAAGGGACACGAGAGCTCAGTAGCTGTGGGGAAATCGCTGCACCTGAATGAGACTGGAAACCTATAATGGGAAGGGCTTGGCTTCCTCTAAGTCTTGTGGGGTGAGGAAAAGGGAGGAGATTGAGATTAATTTTTTTTTTTTCCTAGAGACTTTGGAGGTAAGAAGAAAACAGACTTGTTCAAATGGGATGCCAAAGAGCCTGAAGTTCATGCTTCAGGCGTATTTATTTCATTAACAGGCAGTTTCATATTTAGGGAGAAGCAGCTATAGGACATATGACTTAGACTCCCAGGAAGGAGCCACACAGCATCAGGATGTTTATGACCTGCACAGGCAGCTCTGGTGGAAAGCAGTGGTAGAGGCTCTTCACATGTGCACCCACAGCGAGCAGAGCCCCCACGGTGTCCCCCACACTCCAACTGGGGAAGCCAAAGGCAGAATTCACCCTTCTGATTTCCCCATGGGTATAGCAACAGCGTGATGCAGCAGAGCAGAGAAGGTGGCACTTATGACTTCCACAAAAGCCATGTGAAGACAGTTTGAAGCATACCCTGAAGCCCATTTCGAAACATTCACCTTTCAAGATGCAGTCACACCACTGCTAGGAACATCAGTCAGGACCCTCTTAACCATGGGACCTTTGTGCAAAGCATGCGAGGTATTACCAGGCTGTTCAATGACAACAGGGCATCCGAGACTTCCACAGCACATCCAGTACATTTCAACAAGACAGATCAACTGGGGCTTCTGTTCCACAACTCTCAAACAGTTAAAAAAAAAAAAAAAAAAAAAAAATCAAAGCCCACACTTCCATAGTGTTAATTATATTGTTTTATGTTCAAACAATAAAATATGCCCCACTTGCTTTTTACGTCCTTTCAGTCTCATTTAACATGCATTAGTTAAGGAAAATAGATAGCATTACTGAACTGAGCAACTGCAGTTTTTACACATACAAGGAACAAAAACATGCCAACTTTGTTTATCTGTAGCTGAAAAGGCATCCAAGAAAGTGTTGGAGTTTTCTAAAACATCCTTATTTTTTGTGTGGCAAATATAAAATGACAGTCAAGCATCAGGAAAGGTACACAGAGTAGACCATGGTTTTCCTGGCATCTCGTGTCAAGCTCCACATTGTCCAGTGACTGACCCACCACAAAGCATTTAAAACCACAACAAATATTCCTATCTAAATAGCATCTCTCAGCTTATATCTCCTTGCCATCACTAGGTCTCAAACAAAGATCCATTTTTAAGTGTTTAGACCCTCTGAAGAGAAAAAAAGAATAGGGCTGAAGGAGTTAAAGAGTTTATTGTGCTTTTACACATTTTAAGAGATCATCTTTCAACAATGGCAGTAAAATCAGCATGTAGCCTTAATTTTCTATGGTTGAACCTTGAACGTGAATCATTATATTACAATGTACTTATTGATTTCAACAGGAAGAGGATTAAGCCCAGAAAATCAGGTTAGGAACCTGAAACTGGACTGAGGAAAATGGAATTTTTCTGGTACTAAACCCCTCTTATGTTATGTAAAATACATTAGAATTTTAAATATGAGATTTGGCCATTTGGAAAATATTCCTAACATCTTGAAAATCAGCAGAGAAGTGACAGGGTCGGTCAACTTAAAATCTGATTAGTAACCAGTGCTTTGAATAAAAACCCCTACTACTACACATATTATACAGTAATATCTGATTTTACCCAATTTCACAAACAGACATATATAAAATGAAGGGTAGTTTAATGGAATATTCAACAGGTATAAAGAGAAAACATCTGTGATGACTTTGTTGGCCACCAGTACCACATTATCACGTTTCCATTGTATGCATATATAATATACACGCACAGAGTATACAGAGTATATATACACTTCAAGTATGACCAGAACATCAAATAAGTGAAACCATTTTCAGTTACCTGTTTACTGAAGTACCAGGCTAACTTAGCCACAGGCGCTGGCACTTGCTCCTGCTGCTCCCTTCCATCACTACTTCACTTGCTGGAGAGCAAGTAACACATTTCAGCTGCACAGCCATTAACCCTCTATGCATCATTATTATTTCCTAGAGCTGGTAGCAACAACCCACCCCCACTCCCAATTATTTACCCAGAACTATTACTTGTAAAAATCCTAATTTTGGAAGTTTACAGTTTTGACAAGCAAATAATTTGGACAGAAGTTTCCTGTAATAGACATATTCCTCTCCAAGCTTGCTATATGTGCTACTGAAGATCTCAGCTGAAACAGTTATCTACTTGTCCCTATAATTAAAAGATATATATGTCTGTGGAGTCATTTGCCTGGGAGTTTCTAGTACTTACAGGCTTTGAAACAGAAACATGGCAAGGACCAGCCTGAGCACTAAGATAGTCCCTTTAGCCTGTAAAAATTCACCCGGTTTGCCCAGATATAGTTGTTTCCCCACACCCCAGTTCAGGCAATCCCAGCTCAGCCACACTCTACCATCCTGTACCTCAGACATGCCAGCTGGACCATGAAGAAAACAAACCACCTGAGAGGAAGAAGAGGGAAAGAGGCAGGTTTGGGGCAGGCAGAAGCAGAGAAAGCTGGCAGTGACAAGGCAGGCTGCTCCGATTACTGGGGGCTTTTTCATTACCATCTGTGTTGCCACAGCTTTCAGACAACCCACAAAAGAGATTAAATAAAAAATTAAAATAGAAAATATACCCCTTTTTATACATGTATGTGATGCCCAGCGTGGCACTCTGCCTTGTCTGTGTTTTTCTAACCTCTGCTGGCAATGGCAGTCCAGCCACCTGGGGACATGGCACATGGTTTATGCAGACCCACTGCTTGCAGCAAGAGAACTGGGAAGTAGCTTGAATACTGGCACAGGCTGGCACCCTGAAAGTCCCCAGGCACCTTTTATTCAAATGATTTAGAAGAAATTTTGCCCAAATTCCACATCCAACAAACATTTCTTAAAATGCTCTGTATAAGGATTTTCTTACACAGCAAACAGCCATATCTTATTTTAAAGAGTATGCTGCAAACGTCTTCAACTACTTTGCACTTCAGATGACCTGTTAACAAAACCAGATTCTGTAAGCAATGAGCACATCGCATACTTCAGCGAGTAAGCACACAACTCATTGAAATTTCCAACTTACTACAAATACTTAAATCAGAATTAGCTGTGTCAGAGGAGAGCGAAATTAATTCATTAAACTTTAGCAGGAGGCCAGGGATGCTGGTAACACATGGGTGCAAATCACTCCTGTGGTACTGTCTCATTATTACTTGAAGCAGTTTCGGGCAAACATAAAAAGCTGATAAAAATATTTTGGTCTGTGCAAGGTGGCTTGAACTAGAATATGGAAGTACTGGAAGTGACAAACCTTTCATCAAGCAAAAGAAACAAAAGCAGCAAAGATGAGAAATTAATCCAAATTCACAGTCACAAGGCATCTCTCTCCAACTCATCCCCTGCCCACTCCCCAGCAGCCCCCAGCTACCTGCGCACTGGTGCTGTTTGCTACCACCAGTGCTTCGATCTGTCCTCAATGGGTCACGGGCTCATCTTTGTCACGACCATGACTTGTAACCAGCTAACTGGCTCTCTACCAGTCCTCACACAACGGTAGAAACAATTCTATTCAATTCCGCTCCAGTAGTGCTTCACTTAAGCTACAAATCAAGAGAAATAGATCTATGGGATACATACTGCCTTAAAAACCAGTGGGAGATGGTGCAAGCCCAGAGAAAGGGATACTACCAGGGCACTCCAAGCCACAAGACAAAAGGAAGGCTTCATGTTAAGCTGCAAATTGTCTGTCATAAAAAGACCAGATGGCGCTAAGTTGGCACAGATGGCATGAAGTTGTTTAGGGTAAATTGCAGTCTAAGTTAAATCTGGACAAATACTTCAATTCTGGTTTTAATCATTCCATTGTTAATGGAGTTAATTGCATGGTCACTTGGGAATAAGCCCTTTGCACTGAATTCAAAGGTTAAATATTGCCCTAGGGAAATAAGCAAGCACTTCCACTAGCCGCTTCCACCAAGTATCTTTCTAAGTCTTCCCAAAGTTAAATTAACAATGTAACCAACAAATATGCAATTTTAATTATTTTTTTTTTGTCTCTCCAAGTGTAACATGACATGTTTCCAAAGCTCTAAGGCACCATGTCTCTCTTGGGAGCTGACACAGGGTACTGCTGGAGGAACATCAGAGGAGGCAAGAGCCATGAGCACCCCAGCACCTCTGTGCTAGCTCCAACATGGCCAGAATGGAGCAGGGAAATGGATGTGGATTAGGAGTGTTGATACCCAACTTAGGACACCCGTTGTCAAAATGAAGCTCGGTGTAGAGAGCAGAATATTCAAGCTCCACAAAGGCATGGACAGGTTACACCCAGGGCATCTTGTCTTTGAGCACAACTAGCACACACTATCTACTGGTGGCATGGCTTCCACTCAAGGTAAAAGAAGGCAATAATGGAGTTTGCCACCAATTATTCAGTCATGCATGAAGTGGAGCATCTGAAAAATGTTGCTGCATTCTGGAAACACACTGCTCTTACTTGATATTGCTGTATAAGCATCAAACTATTTTGTTTTAAAAGCCATGGTAAATTTATGAATGAAACTGTGCAAGAGGGATTTAATAAGAGATCCATAGCAAGTGTTCAGTGGTCTGGACATTGCCTGCCACCAGGGTAGCATGAAATCATTTGATAATTAGACCATGGCCACGCAGGATTAACATACCATAAAAATATAGGGCTGCATTATTTTTATTTATATAACAGATGGATGTTTAAAAAGGTCATGCATTTTTAATGAATGCAACGTCACGCCAGTGTTGACAGAAGATTTAGGAGTGCTACAATATGGCCAAATCTAAACCCCCAAAATGCTACCTTCCCTTCCCCTCCAGTCATGGAGCCGAGAAACAAACGTGCAATAGTGCTGTGAATTTAATTCCAGAGATCAGCTTAAGTACTGTATTTATTGGGCAGTAGGTTATATTTTCTTTCATTTCATGCCTATTGTAGGTAATTACAAGACTCCCATTAGTAGAGCTACCTGAAGGCCCCATACCCCTTCTTTAGCCCCACGACACATGGATAAGATAGAAGAGCAACTACTACTAAAAAAATATGGTAAA
>JAVJGG010000021.1:14084141-14138823 GCA_035590195.1 Aviceda cuculoides
AGGGTGTTATCAACATTCTTCGCATACTGAACTCAAAACACAGCACTGTACCAGGTACTAGGAAGACAATTAACTCTATCCCAGCTGAAACCAGGACAGAGGAGAAAAAAAAAAAAAGGAAATATAGCAGCTATCTTCTACAGATAGGAAATGGAGAACCACATTATTAGTGACGCTCCTGTTTTACAATCAAAGGACACCACCCTGCATACAGCCAGGTTAGAGATCAGGCCTATTAGGCACCTTGATGCCCTTGTCTCAGAAGGTCCTTCTCTGCTTTTCCCCCTGTTTAGTAAAATAAAACATCAATGTGGAGCTCAATATGGAATATGGTCCAGAAAAGACAGTTGGGGGATTAAGAACGGAGATCAAGAACAGGCATGCTCTCAACGTTAGGCAATACTCCAGCTATTCTGCCTTTGATATTTCATGCTTAAAATCAGACTTCTGCATTATTAATCAAAAAGAAATTTTATTAAAGTGCTCTGCTATATATTTTTTTTCTTTCCAACCTTCTACTACACAAGGCACATATTGGACAAATCTCACATACTCAATTCATGAACTAATATCAGTCTTGAGAAAAACCAAACACCAAATCTGATGTTCCTTTCAAGTATATTAACTGAGGTCAGAATCTGCTCCTGGGCAATCATATAAAAAAATCAAACAGTTGGGAAAGGCCTGCGTATTGAAAAGCCTCTCTGCTGCCTTGAACTCAACTCCAGACACTCTAAAGAGCTAAAGCACAAAGATATTTCATAGGTGGGTTTCATAACATTCTGAAGAATTGCATTACCTTAAAGATCTTGGAAGCCAAAAGCTTAGAAAGCAAGATCACAAATCACCTGCAAGACTCGAGCCAACACTTACACAATAAAAGGTCTATAAAATAGAAGTACTTCAAAATTCACTCACCTTATAGATCTTTTCCCACTAATATAACACGTTGTCACGACAATAAACGCATCGTATCTTCCCAAGTTCAGTTGCACTTTTCTATCTTGAAGATTTGCCTGATGACAATGTCTTTCTTCAGCTCTAGAAATACAGGGAGAGTTTAGGTATAGCTGTCATACAAAATGAGTATACTTTAAGACATACAGGAAAAACCGTACAAGACAAATTACATTACATTCAGCTTCATGCAAATCAAATATTACCATTAATCACCTCATATGAGGAGGTTGGATAAGATGCCATATACACTATCAGAGTAGCTGACTTTTGAGCCTGTCGACATATCTTTAACCATTAAGGGTGAATTTCACTCCGACTAATTTTAACAACCTAAAACCAAGGTGCCTAACCACATCTTGCCATCCAGGTTCCCTCTACAGCTAAAAGGAAAGATGATACATCTGGAGGATGATTCATCACATAAATCTTAGACACTTATTTTAGGATGGGATGAGTCACTCTCTGGATGCGCCTCTCTTTCTTTGGTGATGGATGGAGCCTGGACACCCGAGTTAATTCAGATATCTATGTTTTAAATGGCTAAAGTGAGCTGACATGATCAAAGCCTTGGTCAAAAGTCCATACGGAAAGCAGACTTGAGGTGATGGCACTCTGTCAGGTGCTATTTCTAAAGAGGTTATGTGTCTTCATCAAACTGAGAGGGGATTTTTCCAAAAAATCACCATCTGCATAGCAGCTGTTACCTCATTTTAATTATTCATGGCTAGCCAGTTGCACTGGGGGGAAAGATGATGGTGTGGGCAGAGATAAGAATGAGGACAACATTTTTTTAATTATTTTGGTCTGACTTCATGGACTGCATACTTGAGAGGCCATCTGAGGAGATGTAAGTTATTTAACTTGTGACTAATAGTTTGCATTATGCTGCAGACCAACAGATGCCAGTATTTCAGATTAATTTACCAAATCACCAGGCAGCACTATCACTAATTAGAGGAAGCATTATTCAAGAGGCTGTTATCCCGAGACCAGATCATATACTAAAAATCAGACAGTGAGAGTTTTGATAGCGCAATTGATATTATTATATTTCTTTTTAAAGGCCTTTCTTAATGGCCAATACCCATCATACTGAGGGCTCCAGCTGCCAAATCATTTATGTTTTCCTGTGAATCATGGCTGGCTAATCTTGCTTGAGGTAATGCGAGTAAAGTGGTTTTTTAAAGGAGAAAACAGTGAGCAATCAGCACCATAACAAACAAACAATGTTTCCATACTCAAATCGCTAAATATTTTATTCAAAGATGGAAAACAATCCAGCATTGAAAAGATTTTTAAATCCTAGTTTTAACAAGATACAAGCCTATGATGTTTCTGTACCTACATTAAGAATCACTTTTGTGGAGAAACTCCACATATGCAAACAAATGTAAAGAGAATGTGACCTTCAGGAGTGGAGTAAAGTTTCAGGACTTGTGAAGAGGCCTTGAAACAGGCCTCAGTTTCAAGAAGGTCAGGGTTTTACTCCCACAGCATTTTCATTCACATTAAACACAAAAAAGTTATTTACTGTGATGTTAGACATCAAGGAGAAAAGTATTCCTGCCCACTTTTATCATACATGTATTCCCCCTGACTCCCCAATTACTCGGTCTCTCTACCTTCTGAAGAGAATTTTTCAAATTTGGTTTCTTTTATCCAGGATAAACAACTTTACAACACACTCATCCCTGCAGAACAGCAGTCACAAGATGTCTGCCAGAAGAGTACCAACAGCATTTGTTTGTTTAGAGGAATCACCTAAGCACAATTTTTGAGTTTGATCTCAATTAATCAGCCGCTAGAAGTCCATTTCTGCAGATAGCCTTGAAGACAACAAAACCCCAAAAAACTAGAGGACATTAGTAGCTGTGTTTTCTCCTAGCAATCACGACAGTTTCAGATTTACAGAAGTGAGGCAGCTCTGCTCTCCAGCCAAGAGCCATCTCTCCCAGTAGAGCCTGAAGAGCTCATTCAACATGGTTGTACGAGCACCAAGTGTTCCACCATCACCACCAGTATTTTCATTTATTTCTTTGCTACTTTCACCACCCAGAAGCCAGCTTTTACAGAGTAAAAGATTACCTTTACAAATCTCTCACAGCCACACTGAGATAGGCACAAGGGAAGGATTGAAGACCTCTACCAGAGCCTCTAAGGCCACATACCTCCTGTCCCTCATTTTACAGCCCACAGACCCCGTATCAACCGGCCATTCCTCTCTTCTAAAATAAGGAGCTAGTTCAGGAAAACAGCACTCACTACACACACTGTCCATTCGCCTCCCCATGCTGCTTCTAGGCCCAGATGCCCAGCCCAGCACCACCACCTCTACCTTCATTGCCCCCCAGTTTCTGGCTTCAGCCTGTTTCAGGCTTCAGCTGGTGCAAATTGGCTTTTTAGCTGGAGATCGGGGAGGAGGCCTCTCCTTAACCCCTTCAGGCTTCCCCTCTGAGAGGCAGCAGGAGCAGAGTAGCATGGGTGTTTTCCCCTGTCCCTGTGTGGGAGCAAAGTCTCTGCTCTGGCCTTTGTACAGCTGAGGTGGCTCTCCAAAAGACTACCAAGAATCTGTGAGACAGGCAGCTTTTTTGTTCTCTTGGGCTTCTAAACCCAGGTTTTTCTGTTTGGTGTTTTGTTTTTTGGTTTGTTTTTTTTTTTTTTTTCCCCCTCCTAGGAAACACTGTTCTTCCGCAAAATACTGCAAGAAATCTTCAGTGAAGGATCCAGTCATGGCTTCGTCTCTGAACCATGCACAGTGTGCTTCTGCAACAGGAGCAACCATAACAACAGAGTGTGTCATGGCAGCAATGCTTTTAGAGAGTTAGTTTCCTTCCAGTGACTTGTTTTATGTGCTGAATGCAGGATTTAACTTTTGCCACTATGAGAACTTAAAGGCTCCAGTATTTCATTAGCTCCAAGTGCACCAATGCCTTTATGGGTAATAAAAATACAAACAAGGTTGTGATAGTAAAATGCATGTACTCTAAAGAGCATAGCTTTAGTGGTGTATACCCTTTGTATTAGGCCTATATCATCAAGCAAAAGACAACTTCCTAGTAAGGAAGTAAAAGCTGTATTGACTCAGATATTTTCACAGTCCAAGTGCCTCCTGCAAAGGAGGGTCAGATGAAACCCACAGCTCATTGAGGTCCCTTTGGTTTCCGAAGACGTGGAAGGACAAATACGGCAAAATCTTTTTCCAGCTGAGCTGCTTTGTGCAAACACAGTGCAAGGTAAATACATTGTAAGGGCCGAGGTTGCTTTGAACTAACCGCAGGCAGACAGGCTAAGCATCCGTGAAGGAATTTAACACAGAGGCAGGGATAAAAGTAGCTTCCCCTGTCAAGCCATATGCAGTTTGGATCCTTCTCCTTGTTTCTCTCAGCATAAGCCTAATGTTTACAAAATCAGAAGTAGGGACTTAACACAATGTTTATTATTTTACTCCTGAAGTAGAAGCAGCAGCAGTGTTTAATTATGGTTACTGGATATACTACAATCTGCTTTCTACTCTTACTGCCAGTACTAACTTTGCTCTTCAACCAAGAGTTGAAAGTTTGGATCTCGAATGGTTTTCAGAGTAACTGCCTTGTGCTGCTGGAAGCAATGACTGCTCTGCCATTAGCTCAAGCAGCAAGAGAAGGGATCACACCGCAGCTGACGGAAACATGGTGGCTGGCCTAATTCCTGCTCTAATCCTGTCCCTCATGTTGGTAGCTGGCGCTTCACAGCAAATACATCTTGCTTGAGAGCAAAAGAAACAGCTCTTCTTATTAATTCCTACCCTCTAGGATAGCATCTGCCAGCAGGTGCTCAGGGAGGCTTAACTTCACCTTTGCAAATGCCAAAGCTTGAATTTTAGGCACATGGGTTCAAGGACTTACTTATGTCTGCTTAATGTCTTGTAAACAGCTTTTTTTTTTCTGCTCCTCAATCCATGGTTTTCCAAAGGATGCACTCCTCCCAGACTGTGTGCTTTCTCATGATTTAGAAGATGTCTTTGAACAAGGAACATGTCTTACTAAATGGGTAGGGACTGCACATATCACAGTTAGATCTTAACGACTTTTCTGGCCCTAAGTACTGAAGGGTAATCATTACTACACAACGACTGTATTATAACAAAACGTCTACACTTAGTCAAAACACAGTCTACTCATTGCAGTCAATCCTGAGGGCCAGTTTAGGAAAAAGCTGTGAAAAGGAAATGTGCAGAAATTTACCCTTTTTTTCCCCGTTTTTCCAGAACAAACAGCCTACCTGACAGTGTCAGAAATTTGTTGTTAATACTTTGATGAGCAACAGTTTTCCAATTTTTCTTTTGAATAAAATGACATCATTGAATTTTGCATTTCTAAGGATGAAAGTAAACTCTGTTAGAATCAAAAAGATGTAGATTTTCAAAAATCCATATGCAGGTCTTCCTGGATTTAGTATTAGATCATTAGTACTAGTGACAGCAGTAAACACTAAAATTAACCATGTGCACTGCTGAAAAACAAATTAGTAAACACCATGTGTTGAATCACAACAGTAAGCTGCTTTAACTGACAGCAAAATTAATTGTAACAAAATTCCTGTTGTTTATTAGATATTGTAAGAATGACATGTACAGTATACAAAATTAATATAAAAAATGTTCGCGACTGATTTTAACAACACATTTTTCTTTGGATTAACTGCAGACAAGCATCTTTAAGAAGTTATGCTGAAATCTATTTTCTCTTATAGGATCTCAAGCATATCACTATCTGCTACCTACAATTTTAATCTACAAAATGAAAGCTACTGAATGGTGAATCTTGGCGGCATTTGTTGGAAAATAATAGAACAGCAACATTATCTTAGAGGAGAAAAAAATTAGTTCATTACAACAAAATGTTAACTGTTCAAGTTCATAAGCAAAACTGCTTTTGAAATTTCAAACCTTAAAATGGTACATTTTCAATATCAAACACTTGCCGTAAGAAGTTACATTCTACTATACTGATGACAAAGATTTTCAACTTTGTTTTTCTTTTAGACATATACATAATCCTGATTTTCTTTTGCTTAATGAATTTTCGCATCTTTAAAATTAGTGTTAAATAAAGTTCATTCTTCTAAAGAAACAGTTGAAGTATGGTGCATTTCATAAGCTGAATGTTTTAAAATAAGGTGTATCTATATAAAGGAATGTAAAATGGTTTTCATTTGTTAAATCTGTGTATTTTCAGTTTATGTCATATTGTTTAGCAGAAAGATGAATGAACTACTAATGACTAATCTAGATAGCCTAAAAACAGTCTATCTGTTCGATACATTACATGCTTGCCATAATGCTTATCACTACAATATAAAATACACTAGAAAACCTGAAATTATTACCAGGGAATATTACATACAGTTATCAGTACTGACAATGTTTCCCTGATCAAAAAAAAAAAAACCCATCACCACCTTTAAAATTCAATTTTTCATACATGCTCTACTTTCCAATAGGAATATGATTTAAACTGAAAATTCTTTTCAAGTTGTCCAAACAATTTTTCTTCAATAGACACTGAATGTATTTGCACAATTGCAATGCATTCAAAATAGTGACCTGCTTCCACATAAGCCGGTCAATGATTTAAAACGTGAATGGGTGCCTGGCAAAGAGTGGGCCAGCCTTCCAGAACAAAATAGATGGTGTTCTTTCTCTTGAGGGGTCTTGTAAATCACTTCATCTTTTAAGTTGGCACATATCACAAGAACTCTTAAAACAATCCCTGTGAATGAACATGAAGACAAATCACAGTACAAACAATGCAAAGCCATTCTTCAGATATTTAGAAGAGTCCAAAACCATTTTTATTCTTTTATCTTTTAGCATTAAACTGGTAAAATGCAGTGGATTGGGTACTGTATTTTTAATATATAAACTATTCAAATTATCTTATGATGGGAACAGCTGGGCTTGCCATTTTCTTTCCTATTATGCTTTTTTTAAGACCATTGGCAAGAACAATCTGTAGGCTCTTGGATTGAATAGCTGACCCAGGTTGAATTACTGGTGCAATACAATTGCACAGTTCGTCTCTGTAGTCCAAGCTCCCTGCAACATTTGCAGAATCTTGCATACGTGTTGATGTTGTAGTTGTAAATGCTTGCAGATGGGCACTTTCCATCACATGAAACAATGTTCACCTGGTAAACATGAAGAATAATCAGCAAATTGAAGCAGCTAGGAAATAAAGTTAGGAGTTCCAAGGGGAATCATTACTAATGATACCAAAACTGTAATAAAGACTGTAACAGAAACAGTCAAATAAACTGGTAATTTTTTCAAGTTTAATAGTCATGATTTGCATTTCTGTTCAATGAGACACTGAAACTAAATTTTCTGGCTGCTCAACAGTTTACTGTACAAAACGTACTCTGAGAGTCCTTTTAGAGGTTACAGCTGTTTCCCTATACTCTTTTATTACAGCTTTTCCAGGCGCTCTTACACATCTCACACGAGACGTCTGTCTACACCCTTGCTGCTGCTCACACTGCCTTACTGTCCAACAGAACATGGTTGGTGTCCTCCTACAGTAAATCTTTCGGCGGACACACATACAGTGCCTCTTTCACAGTATGCTCACACTGCTGTCTAAAAGAAACCCTTCAGGATCCAAGATTTCTTCTTTCATAAAGTTGGCATTTACTTTCCCTAGACAGACAGAAAATTAAACAACGTCTGCAGCCATTTTAACTGTAGTATATCACTGGCAAGATTCTGTTGTATCAATTTGCATATAATAATTGCATTATAGGTTGAACTGAGACCTTGGATTTGCACTAAATCAACATGCACCTAAATGCATACAAAAGCAGAAGTCCCATCCCCCTTTTTCTTATTATTTGAAGAGATGATTGCTCAGAATGCAGGGAAACATTAAAACAGCTCTATGAAACATAGAAACCTGACTCTGTGAGAGAAATGCAGACAACAGCCTTGTGGAATTTGTGTTCCCTTCCTTCCTTCTTTTTCTTTCTCTCTTCCCCCCCTCCCCCTTCTATTAAAAAGAAATCATGATAGTTATTTACTTACTGGTGTGTTACTCCTGCAGTCATTCTTGCGGATAGTCATCCTAACAGTCACCTTTTTACAGAATTTTCCATCTTCCTTACCTGCAAAATGGGCATTGATTGAAAAATATCAGCTCAAAATTCTAAACATTTCAGAGACAAAAACGTTCCTGAACGTTTTATGGGGTCAAGAGACACAAGGAAGAAAATGCCCAATATATCACTGCACATACAAAGCTTTGCCAAAGTGACATTAGCTATACATTGTATCACTTTTAAAACTATTCTATTTTATGCATTAAAGCATCTGTGTCCTTGTAACTTCAATAATAATTACAAAAGGTTTATTCTTCACTCAGAAGTCTTTTAAGAGTAAGTCCACTGTCTTTCAAAAAATTTTGTAAAATTGATCATCTACTCCTGCGAGAAGGCTTGTCAATAATGCATAAAATGCATTTTCTATGAAATAACTGTAATAAACTTTCATAGCAGTAATTGCATTCCAGTGGCATAAACAAAGTTTAAAATGAACACTTAACAGCAGAACCTGAAGAAGAACATTTCTGTATGTTTTTATTAAATAAGAAAAAGAACACCGGTCAACAAATGAATTTTTTAATTTACATTTTCATTAGCATTAGTTCCACAATTTTTCTCAAAGAAGTATGTACAAAGTATACAGATGAGTAAAAAAGATAAAATGAAATCATGAAATGAAATGACAAGTTAATTTAAGAAGGGAATCCTGAACATTTGAAGAAAAGCAAAGGAGTTCAGTAAAAAGTTCAGTTGTTAGAGATTAGAAAGCACAGTATCTCCTTACGATGATCCTCTCTGTGCTGAAGAAATCACATCACATTGCAGATTTGTAAGAGAAACGAATAGTCCATTCCATTATAACAGCTTCCACAGCTTCACAGCAGATTTTACACACCATGATGTAGTCCTCCATGACTCTCCACTAACAGAGCTGCATTTTCTTTCTGCCAAGAAAACCAAAGATGTTGACAAAAGTTGAATACTGTTAGCTCCAGAAAAGCAAGGGCAATGAAAGACTCACTAGTTTGAACGATACCTAATACTGAACTGTGACAGAGGTTTATTACATCTTGATGTGCGATGTCCAGTTCCCTGCTCTAATCACTGTCAAACCAGGTTAATACTGCTTCTCAAAGAGAAGTACTTTTTGTGGTGGTTTTTTTTTTTTTTAACATAAAAGTCTGCTACTGTTTCTAGACATAGCAGAGGTTTCTGAAATGTGAAAGGAAGGACAGCAATGAATCTTCTGGGAAGCAAATAAAAATCTACAATCAGAAATGGCTGGCTACTGCTCGACTATCATTGAATTATATTTGCTTAGGGAAAAAGTAAACTAAGAAATGAAGGAAAAAATAAATTGTTTTTGAAAATAAAAAACTCACCATTATTTCATGTTTCTCATAGTCCTATTCATGTCTTTTCTTCTTTTATATTATACATGGTGTGTAGGATGGAAAATTCAGTGCAGCTGTGGCTATGAATTCATCCAGGCTATAGTGAAAGTACATCATATCCCAAAGAAATAAATTTTAATGTATTTCCATGCATGTACTTTAATGTCCAGTAGCTTTTAATGAGCTCTACAACATAATATACTTTTCCACGAACAACCTTACAAAACACGTGAGCATTTTATACATGTCATGTTATAATGAGATTCTTTTTACCATCTGTATGGTTGAAAATCCTTGCTTGGCTTTTGGGTTGACTCGTAACACCTTTGTCATTTAAAGTGGTGTCAATATAGATAATATAGAAAGAGTAATATAGATTTCAGTGTAGTACTCCTACAGTCATGAGCATAATTTAAGGAAGGATGTATCACTCAGTGACGTACAAAATTACAGTCAATGCCATTTCTCTTCAGAACTAGAGAGATATTTTTTACAAAATAAATGCCAAAACAATTGCATTCATACCATTCGACAATTCAAATAATTATCATGCTCTACTAAAAAGAACAACGATAATCTTAATTTTCATAGAATAAACACAGACTTGCTATTTTCAGTTCACTGTCCTAACTATAGATGGGAAAGAAATGACCTGCTTCTACTGTGTATGCCACTGGAAGCAAAACTGTACGATACATCATCTGCAAAAATGTTGTTTTAAATTTTTTACAATGTTTAACAAGCAAAGCCATTAGTCTCTATGTTCTACAGCACTGTAAACATAATAGAATTAGCTTACATTTTTAAACACAGCAATTTTACACATGCAGCAAGCTAAAGACTATGCAAGTGCATACTACCAACAGTACATTGTTGGCTAACAACAATGCACTGCCCACACAGTGCAAAATGAAAAACAAAACCAAAATGTGAGCCACTCTGAACCATGTAGTTATACTACACTGCAGCTTTTGGCATAATTGGGTAATGTGAGGCCTGATGCTCCTATCGGGGAGTACATTGTTGGAAATCAACAATGATGCTGTTTGGGTTGGTCCTACTTATTTCCAGGAAAATGTACCTGTGTTACAGCTAGCATAGGCTGTAGAAGTGACTGGGCTAACAGGGAATGGGAGGAACATTGACACTGAAGAACCTGTCAAGAATATTGCATATTGAACAGAGTACATGTTACAAAGGATCCCCTACCAGTATGAAACTTTCTGGAGTTATTAGATTTTGGTATATTTGAGAAAAGAATTCAACCTTAAAATGTCTGTATATTACGTTATCACAGAATGGCTGAGGTTGGAAGGGACCTCTGGAGGTCATCTAGTCCTACCTCCCTGCTCAAGCAGGGATCACTGTGCCAGCAGCTCAGGACCATGTCCAGGTATTACTTGCATTGCTAAGCCTAATGTCAAAACCAGGAAGCATCTGATCTATGCTGGTATAATTGGGGCTACAAGCAAGCAACAGTATAATTTCCTCTGAGCGGTGTTTGTAAAAACTCTCTAGGTTTTGATGGAACTCTTGGGACTTAATTTTCAAATACCACTTAAAACTGAAAGCAAAAATCACAATGGTTTCTAATGGTAAAGCACTTCAAAAGAAAACAATCTGATAACGCTTCTCATAAAATGATTCACACAATTACAGTTGACTAACAGCTCTCATGGCAGATTTGTTCGGAGTCAGAAGGAACTATGATTCACAGAGGTACTATGTTGTCTATAAAAAGGTGTGAAATCAAAACTATTAATCTACTTGTAAGTGCATGTCAGAAGTCACTGCATTTTTCAAGGGTTTAATTTTACTTTGTGATGCATGCCCCAGTTTAATAACTTTAGTCTTAATTATTTAAGACTGTGGTTATGATTCTTCTCTAAGTATAGTAGCAGGATCTTCTGTCTTGCTGAAAAGTAGCTTAATGGATTCTTAATGGTCTTAAATTGTTTGTTCAGAAGCTGGCCTATATGGCTGCTAAGCCATTGAAGGGTAATGTCAGATAATCAAAAACTAATCTTAATGAGCCTATGGAGAATTGTCTGCAGAAGTAGGACAAATGCAGGTCCATCAGAGTGAAAAAAACATGAAGAGAGATTACCATTCCCTTACAGTGATCAGGAGCAGAAAAAAAGTGAGTAAAACTTACAGTTTCAATAACCTTTGTACTACAAAATGCAATACATCAGGAATAACACCAAAAGGTACCTCACAGTTGGTGACACATGTCACACTGCAGTAACTGTGCATGTGGTACCTTATCTGGTAGTCATGATTGTTCAAGTCTCAACCCACACAGCAGGAAATACCTGCATTTTTCTCCAGCTCTCTCCCACACTTTATCTCCTACTGTCTTTAGCTTTTAGGTCACTATTCCAGCCACTTATACAAATAAAGTGAGATTTTTGCACCTTTTAGAAGATAATCTGATACTGTCCAGTACAAAAATCTCTTTTTCAATTGCTTTAAACATTGTCAACTTCAAGTATCTGAGCTTAGATTCTTCAGGTTAGGTGTCTGCCTCAGGCTAATTTCTTCATGAAATCAGCCAAAATGTTCCAGCCATGTACCAGTGTGTTAAGAAAACATGTCCTTTGGTCTTGATTTTTATTAAGAATTAGCATAATTGGAATGTATTCTGTAGAGAATTATTTTATTTTTTCCAGAGAACCTTTATTAGCTCTCATAGATGTCAAAACATATCTTGGTAATCAAGTAAGGGGGATTTTTTCATTGTAAGTTCTTTTAAAAGGTATTGCCTGAAAGCTTCTGAACTATGTCTATTAATGGAACCTAAGACTATATTACAACCAGTTAATTACTTACAGCATTAACTTACAAACTGCATAGATCAATCTTCATTTTTACCAAATATGAAGATATGAATGTAGATGAAGCATGTTTTAAGGTGCCTTCAAAACACAGTACCTTTTATTATACTAAATACAATAACTGATATTTTGAGGAGTTTTACATGAGAACTACAAAATACTCAAGGTAGCAATTTTAGTGACTTGGCCAGCCACAGTCACTATCGGTAGAGGAAGCCCTTCAATGATAAACTACTTTCTTCTGATTTAACTCCACTAGTTTCACTGGTATTCACATGAGTAAAACTGGGAAAAGCACAGCCGTTGAGATCAGTGAATCAAGCTTTCATGCAGGAAAGAATCAACCTTATTTCTAAGGTAACAACAAATCAGACAGGCTTGTGAGGCAGGAAGTGTCATTAATCACTTACATGTTTTGCAGCATCCTTCTAAGAATGGTACAACATAGCCTCCAACCTGACCAAGACAAAAATGAAGACAAAAAAACCCTTGAATTCTTCAAACATTTATTCCCATATATCTACACTATTAGAAATATCTTCCAGATAAAGCTCTGCAACATTATTCAGGCAAATGCAGCACTCTGGTGAGTGGATGAAGGTTTGGCTGTAAATGATCTAACTTGACTGTTATAACACAAGTGAATATTAAGTGGTTGTCACTGAATGCCACTATACATCACCAGCTATCAAAATGCCACGTTTGGAGAGGCAATGTGGCATTAAGTCTGCTTCCATCCTCTGTTACTTAGAGTAAACCTCTGACTTCTTGTAGAGGCCATACTGACAATCACAAAAAACTGATTCTGAAATCAAAGCAGGAAGAAATCTCATTTAAATGAGAAGCCACTCAATCCCCATAGTGGAGAGTCATAGCTGCCTTCAGTCAATAGCTGCAGCTTCAGTCATTAGCTGTAGCTTCTTACAAAGCTCTCTCAGGATTACCTTGGAGTTCAATTTTTTATGTCCACCTCAATATCTCAAGCCATGAGGATCTACCTCCCTGCCTTAATTTTTTTAATTTGCCTAGAACAGAAAAAGGCCTTTCACCAGCTGTGAAACTGTGACTCACTCTGAAGAACCAATTCATTGTTATCTGCAAGGAAGAACTACAGCCACCTAATCCCTTTAGGACCGTTCCCTGCTTGTGTACCATCATTCATTAAGGAAAGTATCCTCCCATACACATGTAAATGTAGAACTACAGAGAGCAACTGTGAGATTGCTCCCAGCATACATTTCCTGGCACTTAGACTAACCTCATTTTGCAAATTCAAATAGAACTTTTGCTTCTCCTGCAAAACTAGTCCACAAAACCTTGTGTCTCACTGTGGAAAAGATTTTCCTGATATTCAGACAATCTTTCCATTTCTTCAGTATTTTTGACCACTGTGATGAATCAAATGCAGAAAATCAGTTAGAAAGGGTAAGTCCAACCCAGAAAAGCATCCAAGTTCAGACAGCTGCATGAGGACGAGTTTGATATTACAAGCCTCTCCGAAAAAAAAAAAATTTTTTTGAGCAGAGGTCTCTCCAGCTGTGTAACTGGGCAGTCTGGTGGCACACTCTATGTGTATAGTTAGAGATTTTCACCTTCAAATGTCTGGGCAAAAATGCAGGCATTGCAAGAATTTATAATTTCTCCCTTCTAGAGGTAAAAGCGTCTTTTGTCAGTGTTAATCTTTTCATGCAAACATAAATCATAGCTGGAACGCAAACAATGTATTGAACACTGACCTTCACACATTCAGTTTCATTAAAGGGTGGGCAGCCAACTGAAGAGGAAACCAGAACTGGTCCTATTGCTGTGTTAGTACATTCATATCTGATGCAGTTTGAAATCCAAACAGTACCAGGCTGTTAAAAATTGTAAACCAAAATCCTTACTCAGCAACTCAGCAAAAACAGTATTATAAGTATTCATAATATAATACAATTCCATTGAATGTGGTCTTGTCTGAATCAAAAGTAATAGTTATAGCAAAATATAATTTAGATGCATGTTAAAATTCTGTTAAAGTACAGAACTTGAAAGTCCCCTAAACATAAAATGTTAAGCAGGTTCTAAACTAGTCAAGTTGATGATAAATCTCTGATATATCAAATCTCTTAATCTTTGTAGACAGCTACGTGATTGACGCTCCAAGAAATTAATGTTGTGTACATGCAAAACTGTTCCTAGTATTTGGCCAAATAAAGTTGTTCTTTGCACATTTTATATGGCAATGTATGTACAGTAGCTCATTTTTTTTTGTTTACTGCTCAGTAATTTGAGGGAGTAAGACATGTATAAACTCACCTTAAAATTGGAAACTGTGCCATTGCCGAAGGTATGGAGACAAGACAAGTTCTTACAGCTACCACAGCAAGTTGTTAAATCTTTTGGAGGCTGATAGACTTGGTTCTGCCGAAATAAAATAGATTATTACTTGTATGAGACCATCTTGCAGCTCAACATTTTACTACAGTAACAGGCAGATTTTTTTCAGGTATCTGATTTTAGGGGAGGTTTTTAAATAACTTTCAAAACCACATAGCTTACATTTGTACACACTGTACATTCATGAAGCTTTTATAAAATATCTTAGACATTAATTGAAGTATATGGGGAGAAGTTCCAACTCTTGAGAGAATGAACTGGTCTTTCTACCATTTTCAAATGTAAGTCTGACAGCTTACTTCAAGAACCACTGAAATTTCGACAAGGTATCGTTTCCTTATTTTACAAAGCTGTTTTCACCACATTTAAAATTATTCTTCTGTTTATAATTATTGTCTTCCCAATTCTTATTGAACTAATGTCTGCCAGGAATTTCTACCAGTTTGCACATAGTGCAGCTAAAGTTATACAGGGATGCAAGGTGGCAGTATGCTATATATGTTAGTTTGTGTAAGATTTACATGGGGGGGAGAAAACAGTGAAGGGAGTGAGACTTCTATCAGAAGTGCGGTAGCACATCATTAGAGGGAGATCTCATAGTTACTCTTTTGATCTTGTTCCTATGACTAATCTACTCAACAAAATCCAGTGAAATGTAATTAAGACCACCAGTCACAATATACATGTCTCAAATTCTGAATTTCTTACAGCTTTGCACTTGACAGTACAGTCTACTGAAGATGTGTTTATTCGGTAGTATTTAGTGGAGGGATCAATCACATTTGTACAATAAGAAATATGGCAAATGCCATCTGCACTATGTTCCACGACTGTCTGTCCAGGAAGCAGCACACCTCTCTCATTACTCAGGCAAACTTTGTCTCTCACTACAAGAAAACAAAAAAATAAACAGCATGCTCAGGACAATCAGCTTGGTATCAAAACTCTGTTAAAAAATGTTTCAAACAGTAAAAAGGAATGGAAAAAGCTACTCTACCTCTTCAAGAATTATGGATCAGATTTTCAAATATAAACTGTTAATATCTGAAGTCTTATGCTTCACTACAATTGACAAATTATTTTAGATATAACCATGCACGTAATCTAAATAAATATATCGTATTCTATTAGCTGCACCACCAAAATGACAGTGCAGGCTTCTTCAACTAATTTGTTTTACAAGTCTACTTCAGTATAAGAATGTACCTGAGAAATTTTGGTTTCTCCCCACTGATTACTGAGGGTGCAGAGTATAATCAGCTCAGAAGTATACATCTTTGATGTAGAAATCTAGGCAAGAAAAATCCCAACTCTATTGGCCAACCGGGTGCCCCACAGGAATTATTTTTTCCTGAGTTTTCCCAGATGCTATTGGGCATGCTCTAAGATGAGTTTACATGGTGCTGAATGCTATCCTTGATCTTGTAAAGCACATAAGCATATCTACCAACTCCTGAGTAGTTCCCATAATGGGTTAGCAGGACTTTTCTATATGTGGACATTGAGTGTGTGTTTCAGCTTCTTGCTGGAGTCCTTACTCCAGCTCAGCAATATGCAGGCTGCTTAGTCAACACCATCCAACTTTCCCAAAACTCTGTCTTCTATTTCCCTGCACAGACCTGCTGCAGGAACTAACAGAATACAAGGACAGGCCACAAACAACCAAATATTTAGGGAGGGGTCCTATTTCCTTGCCTTTCCTTACACTGTTTGTGAATTCTGTCAGTCAATTCTTTCCACCTCAGTACCATGTTAGAAGTGAACATCTGATTTATAATTCCTAATTTACCTCGGCACTTGAAAGGGTATTTCTATGAATTAAATTCTCTTCTGACTTACCACATTTGTACTTAACACAGTTACAGATATTTTCTGTGCTGTTCTGAAACTGTTCATCTATCTGAAGTTTCTGCCCCTAAGTGTATAAAAGGAGAAAAAAAAGAAAAGTGAAACGACAGTGTTTTCTTATTTGTATGATCTTTTTCTTCTAAACACCTTTCCTTCAGGATTTGAGCAGTGGTATCTCTTGTCTCTAGAAACCTATTTTGAATCCACTTTCATCACCCACAGGGACATTTAATTTAGTAATGATACCAAATGGGAATTTTTTTTTTACGCCTGAATAACAGGAATGGTTGTTGGTGTCAGTACAGCAGCCATTTAGGACAGAAAAGACTAAGGCAGGCCAATGAGGAAATGCAATGGCTTGCCTTTGCACAGAAATCTCCATGCAATGTGGAGTGTATTCTTTCATGGAATAACTTAATGGATATAAATAATATTACAATAGTACAGATCTACTTTTTAATTTTGCCTTTTATTGTTTATACGTACGCATATTAAGATTCTTCTCACAGTTTTCTGCCAGTCCTGATTCCTTATAACCAAGTTTCTTCATCTATGATATGAAAGTACTAACAACAACCTCACTTACAAAGCATTTTAATTTCCTCTATAAAAAATGAGTACTATTTCCAACTCCTTCCTAGGACTCCTAACTATAATTTTTATAAATTATTCCCATCACAATATTATTTTCTGGATAAAATGATGACAAGCAAAATCACAGCATACCCAGTACTGACTGAGAACCTAACCGAGCAATGCTAATAGGCATTTTTGTAATGCAGGACAAGTCACAATGAAATACAGTTTAGAAGTTCTGCACAGTCAGCAGTCTGAGTGCATGATATATGTTAACATGTTCACTATAACAAATAATATTAACAAAACACTGATGCTTTAAAACATTTAGTTCTGACAATTTAAAACCAAAAATTTATCCCTGGGTACATGAAAGCAGTTCCATTCTACAAATACTGCAGGGTAGGATATGGTCATTAAAAATATAGAAATATCAATGCTATACAGACATATTAGTCTGCAAGATATTTAAACTTAGCTGGCTTCTTAAAAATCGATATATCTTCTTGCAAAGCGATTTAAAAAAAAGAGAATGACATGGCATTTCATATTTCACTGACAAAACTATCAGTAAGATACAGATAAATAGATTTGTTAAGAAATTAATAAAAGAATACTTAATAAAAGAGACAAAGAAGATAAATTTCATACCAGCTTGCACTGAGGTTTGGGGATCATTTCACATGCACATTCTAAAACAAAATATGATAACAGAAACAATAGTTTAGAAAGTTATATGCCATTTGCTAAAAAACAGAGCATCAGAGAATAGAAATTTACAATCACTGAAGAAGTTGTGCTGGTTTTTGCAATATTCCCATCTGGGGAGTCCAGAATTATGTTTGATTTCTATTCCATCCTGAAAACTAATACCAGCTGCTATGACCACCTTCACTTATTACAATAATTTACATTGTAATGTTTACTGCATTGTATCAACTGCAGTCCACCTGAACACATTAAAAGAACAGATTATCATTCTAGTTGCTACCTTCCTTGGCAGCGATGACAATCATTACAATCTATATAAAGCAATGGAGAATTGTGTTTAAGGCATCTCAAAAAGATGTATCAATATAGTACCGTCTTTGTAAACTGGCAAATTGCTGACCTGTGAACCTAATTTTTTTTTTCCATAAATAATTTACTAACTCTTACAAAATTTTCAAGCTGGTACATCACCCAGTTTGGACAGGCAAATTCTACAGTATTTGCTATCACCCTTGTGAAGCAAGAAAAACCAAAACAGGCAGATTAAGAAGTTTGGCACCATGAGATGACTTTTCTATATCATTTCTTCATAAGCAGAGCACAATGGTATAGCTGGCTTAGACTGGACTTAAACCCAAGAGGCCAAAGCTCTTGTCAGTGTCTTATTGTCTAAGGCAACTAAAATGAAAATCAGTCATTTTACCACAGGTCTGAAAGGGGCAGCACTTCTCTGGGCTCCATACCTCCACCAAAGACATGCCTAGCATACATTTGAATTCAGGACAACGATGTATTTCACAAACTAAAATTAAGGAAAAGAAAGTCCAATAAACAAAGGTTGTCATATTTTGATGAACAGAATATGAATCAAGAGGTAGTAAATTACTTATTCATAATAAACACCTTTAGAAAACATCTTACTTGAAAAGACTAATAATTGAAATTTAATTGTTGCCATCAGGTAATAGTAGTGTGAAGTACAACTACTCTAGGCAAATATTTAAAACAGTTTTAAATCTCCAGAATTTGGCGTCTGAAATTACTCATTTGTCTCTATGACACAGATATTCAGATAATGCTTTAGGCACATTTGAAGTTTTAAAAACAAAGATTATCTGTTCAGGACTACAGATGATAGCTTGCTTATATGTACAAGTGGAGCTGTATCTCTAATCCATCGTTTTTGGCACTGAACATCCACACTACAAAATTTGACATGTTTTCTACTACTTAAAATATCAAAACCAAGTCAAACTTACTACACTGGTAGGTAGGACAACACCTCTCTGTAGTGTTGCTATCCACAATAAGAACTTCTCCTTCTCGACATTTGGGTATTCGATCAGAGCAAGCCCCGCATGCTGGAGAAAACAATTATTTAAATCTAAAACACAGGAAGAAATTTCACTACTGCCTAGGAAACATGCCCATAAGTTTGTCATAGACACATATGAAAGAGAACAGAGACACTCTGCATTCATTCTATATAGTCCTTATACGAGAGGCTAATTTTCAGTGCAGATTGACTATTCTTTGTCCCCTGATATGAAGAATGAATACATTGTTGGTGAATCAGATCACAACAAACAGGATTTTCTCTCCTTTTCTGTTATGAAAAATTTATCTAGACTTTCTCTCCTACCAAGTCACCCTGTTGTTTTCAGGAATGCTCCTCTGCTCGAATTATAGGATCTTTGATCCCCAATAGACGACATCTCCTGTGATCCCAGTGCTATTCTCCCACTTGAACACATATGAAAACCACAGTAGGTAGTTTTTTATATGTACAGTGCAAAGACGTTATATCAAAAAAGAGACAGAAGGATGCTACGTGGACAGCAAGAAGAGCCAAACACAGCACATCACCATCACATGATCAAAGTGACGCCCTGATTACTGTAAATAACAGAGTGTAATTCCAGTTTTCTATTAATGCTTACATTTTTGTGCATGGAAGAACTAATCAAGATGAATGGACCTTTGATTCACAGATATCTATGTGCAAAAGTAGAGTAAATTCAATAGGACCTCATTATCACATTATTATCATACAGAATACAACCATATGGTAACATCAGAGCTCCTACACTGATGCCAAAAGTGCAATTTTATTATTGAATTAAGTCATTAAAGACCAAGCCCCAAAATAACTGAACAAATTTGCGTAATAGTCTCATATGGGATATTTACCATTGACTAAGATGGGCCATAGCTGATACAACAGAACATAAGGAACAAGAGGATATATAACTTCAGTCTTCTTTCAGATAAAATATTCATGCAGCTAGTCCACACACTGTACATGGACAGTCTCTCAAAAGCCGTCAACTCCCCTCATCCGTGGACTCCACCACTACTCCCCTACATGACCCAAGAGTATTACTCAGCTGCACAAAGCTGTTTTGAGACTCTTGATGAGTTGTTGCCATTTCTCATGTTTTGTAAAATGAATGCCCATTTGTTTAACCACTTTCAAGCCTTACTATGTTGGGAGAGCTAAAAGAATTACAAGGAGCCTTAATTGGCAAGATAATAGTAGGTATCATTGCAAATGCAAACACTTATAGTCTCAACCAGCCAGATACTCTACCACATATATAGGAAATGCAGCAGGTACTCTCCACTCGAGCAGCAATTAGTGTTTGATCATCTTGACAGCTTGGCATCTGCTCCGCTGGTTCACATTTTGCTGGGTCACATTCTGAAAAAAAAGTACAACAAATGTATTTCTTTATACAAAGTAAAGCATTCCTCCTTTGTTATGCTATAACCCTAAGAAATGGCAGTGCAGAGCAGAGAAATACTACAAGACACTTTAGAAAAACTTTTACCTTGTATTGCAAGAAAGCAAAGACACATTCTTGCATGATCACTAAACACAAAAGTCCTTCATGATTATATCTCCTCAAATTGAGGCACAGACCAACCCTGAGCTTTTAGATGAAAGAGAATTCTGTAAATGGCCATACTAACCATGGTGTTTATACTACCTACCCTTTTGGTTCTAAGTTGATCTATTTAGTTTACTGAATGTCTTTTACAGGGTGAACTTTTTTACCTTTTCAAAAGAAACCTACCGCAAACGTAGTTGGGACAACAGGATTCTTCACTGTAGTAAGTGACCAGCTTTTCCAGGCCATTACACTCAGGGATTAGGGGTTCACAGAGGCTCTGATTACAAACTGTTACATAAAGGGAAAAAAAAAACCAACCCTTCTAAACTATCTTACACATTTATAAGTTGAGTAGAGCAGTGGCAAGCAGTATTTGCAGTTTGATACTCCAAATCTACAAATAACAACATGCATATGAAAACCACAACGAGCTGGCAAAAAAACCTGAGGCAATATTCAGAAGTGTCCAGCATTTGCAACACTCTCCATGGAGGCAAAGTTAAGCTAGAGCTGAGTACTTCTGAGAATTTAAATAAACAAACAAACAGATAAATAAATTTATTTCCAGTGGAAAACTCACTGCAACATCATCCCAGATGGTCAAAACATGAAAACTGCTTAAAATTTCTTTTTGAAGATGGACTTTCTAAGGTAAATAAGGATTAAAGAAAAAAGCTTTTAGATCCTTTTTTTATCGCTCACTTCATAAATTAGATAAACAATAATCTGATCTTTTTTTCTAGTAACTAGTTATATCATTTATTTGTATTTGGATTTTAAAAATAAATCAGTAGCCTGTACAGCTAAGAGGAACACAATTCATATCCAAATAAACACACAGCTATTTCAGTCCTTATAGACCCTTGTCCCCTCCCCTCTACCTCTCCCCCCAAACCTACTGGATATTGAGCCAAATAGTACAAAGTTTCTACAGTTTTCTATATAATCTGTAAATTCAAACCAAAGTAATTTCCATTCACTTAAAAAATAGGATGTGTAACAGGAAAACAATCCACAGAGAAAGGAGAAAGGATATCTGCATATTCCAGTGGGCAGTATTCATAAGGAATACTTCATTAAGGAATACTTACTACAGATCTTCTGAGGACAACATGTCTGATCACCAGGAACAAGCAAGGCCACTTCTGCAAATCGCTGACAGTCTAAATTGTGGATATCCGAACAGTTATACTCCACTGGAATAATGGTCTCACTGTCAACACATTTTTGCATACAGCATCCGCTCAAAGAAGTTTTCCAGATCTCACCTACAGCATGAGGTGCACCTGAGCTGTCTGTACAAGCTAGATCAGGACAACAGAAAACGGAAGTAATTCCTTTTTACTTCAAATTTTGACCACCATTTTCATCCACAGTGGGTATGGAACTATGAAGTGTAAAAATCCCAGAGTTTTAAAGGTATCACCTATCCCCATCACCCCACAAGAAAGGGAAAGAGGAGACAGTCTGAGACTAAGTGTGTATGGGAAAGCAAGACACTCAATACCCTCCAGAGGGTCAGGGCCTCCACTTTGTTTTGTGTCTCCACTGCAAGGCTAGTCACTTAAAATCCCAATCCGATCCTTTGTTTTTAAAACAGTGATCTGAAAAGTTACTTCTGTATTTCACACACAGCAAAACTATTATTAATTTACAGTGCTTTATGTAATCTGATTTATAATAAACTGTATCTTTCTTTCAGGTTTGTGTTGTTAGTATTAAGTTTTGGTCCAAGATTTGGTGCGCTAAGTCGGAACTGTAATGTAAAAAAATATCAATGCTGGCAGGAAGAACATAAGACATATACATGTATTATTCAAAATGTGTAATTAACTATTTCTGCATGTCTTTTGAATGCCATTTAGTATCAAGAGGTTCAAGCCCTTGGCAAGGGCCAGGTGAAAAGGAGGCCAAGACTAACATACTTAGAATACTAGAATGCATGAACATAAGCAAAACCTTCCATTTCAAAGAGCATCCTCCAGCTGAGAGGTGAGCAAAATTGTATGTCACAAGGACATTCCCTGCTTGCTCACCTGTACAGTTAATGTTTACTGAGTACCTCGAGTCCTCAAGTGAATGACACAAGCAGAACCCACACAACATCAGGCCAGAACTCAACTTACTACTAATGAAGTATCTGACCACCAACCTGCGGATTATAAAGAAGAAAATCACATCCGAACATACCACATTTTTCTTCAGGAATACAGACAGCAGTGTGAGTTCGGTGAAGGATGGTCCCTCCAGCACAGACACAGCCTTCTGTCAACACTGAGCAGGAGTCTGAATCCAGAGAGGCAACCTCATTATTCTGACAACTATCTGCAACCTCACAGGCAGCTATACAAGCCTGATATGAGAAGTTTTCAGAGCAGGGGAAGGCTAGGACAGAAATAAAAAAATCACTCATTCTGAAGTCGTAATCACATGAGGCAGTAATCATTATTGTCTTCTTGTCAACTTCCCGTGATTGCCAATTTAGTAGGATCTACCAACCTACAACACCGACACAGACTAGTTACCTTCTACATGACAAAATCAAACAAAAGGAAGTTCCGAGCACTTCTACTTTTCTTCTTGTAACATCTTCATCAGGCTTTGGTTTGCATTTTGGCAGTAGAGATACCAAACCATGCAACAGTGCTGACACAAAGTAATTTAAACTTCGAAAGCATTTGCCAATACTACACGGATTAACAATACACTGTTCTGGATCATTCTGAATACTTTGCAGTGGCTGAAGAAAATACAGTTATTACTAAAAGGGCAAAGCTTTGTTAATTACAAAAATATATATGTAAAGGCAAATTCAGCATCATTTTACATGGAGTAATAAAGAATGGGATGAACTCATTACTAGATTTAATAGATATCCACACTAACTGCTCTCTTGTATGTGTGTGTTATTTTTAAGTCAATGAACAAGTTAAATTTAACATTCTTTATACTACTAATGTAAATTCATTGACATGTTATGGGTGCATGCAGGAATAGACCAAAAAAGCATCTCATTTTGATTTAACTTTTGCTGTTGAAAACTTAACATGATCTTTCATTGGTTCAAAATAGTGATTAAAGCTGCATAACTATGGCAAACAGAGAATGACTACAAATGCCAACAGTGTGGTTCTGTGAACTACCAAAATCTATGATCCTCATCATGTAATGATGCCTAAATCATACAGCAACACCATATGAAATCATGGTAATGAGACAAAATCCAGTGCACAAAGGGACTGTCTGCTCAAAAATGAAGAAGGTTCCAGTTTAGACTTTAAAGATTAACTGGGAGAGGAGGTTGATTTTATTCAGCTCCTCACTGCTAAAAATGGCAATAATGCCCCACAGGAGATATCTATTAGAGCTCTGTAAATAGAGGAACTCAAGCTTTTAAAAATCAGTCTACAGCGTATCAACACCTAGCTACCACAAAATCCAGATGTGACTTCATGGTTCTTCCATGCTGGGCATGTGCCACCAGAGGTCACTATGGTATAAGAGTGATGTGTCCCTTCAAGACAGATGGAGAAACTAACTATATTTACAGACACACTTTTTAAGATCTCTTTTTAAACAGTTATTTGCTAGTAAAATCCATACAAACTGAAGAGTTTAAAAAAAACTGATTTTTTAAGCTTTAGACTCCATGGCTATTATTTGCAGGGCATTACGACATGCCTGCATGAAGCCTGTCCATATGTACACACCTTAAATCACTTTAAAAGAGACATCACTTATGATTTCTATGTACAGTGAGTTCTCTTATTTTTGTAGATCACGCTTCATCAATAACCCTTTCCCTTTTCAAGCACTGAAACCACAGATCTCCCTATGTTATCACTGCGTAGGGTTTTTCCTAGGCAATTGTTGACAGCATAAACGGATGCTGTAATCCAAATTTTCTATTAAAGCTATTGACGACTACGGATCCCATTTGGCCTTACATTTTAGTATGTTTCTAGGGGAGATGTCTTCTGCCAGGATACTCTAGCTCTCAGGCTTTACTCCTTACTTTCCACCTAACGTCAAAGGTGTTTCATTTCTCTAACCCTTTCTCCAAAGACACAGCTTTCTGGAGCAGCACCAAGCAGATATCGCCAATTTACAACACCACAGAACTTTCTGTGGCTTCCTCCTTTCCACAGCCAATTCTGTTGTGTTTTGGTTTTATCAGTGGAAATTGGCTAAGAGAAAAGAACACTACATTGCAGGTGAGATGATTTGACTTCTACGGTCAAGTATGTTATAAGCCAGAGGCAGACTTCTAAGCAAGGTTCTTTTGCTTGCCTCTCCCATCTGTGAAATGGCCATAATGATCCTGAGCCCTTTTGCACACTGCTTTGAATTGTATCATAAAAAAATGCTGAATTTATTATCTTAATAATGACTTCCAAAGTATGTGAGGACTCAAGGAGCATTGGTATTTTCAACTTACAGTAACACATTAAGCAAATTTTGTGTCTGTGAACACTAGAGGTACATATACATGCAGAATACTTACGGCAGTAATCAGAGCTCCTCCATTCTATACAAATATTAAACTTGTTGCACATTGCCACATAGGCAGCTAGTGAAAAGCATGGATTTTGAATGTACTCAGTGTCTTGAACCCATATATTACAGAATAGCTCAGGTGAAACCTAATAAAGAAAAAATAAAAAATATTGCACCTTCTTAGAGACCCTCCTAGGTAGGAAACTGACCTTTTTAAATATCAGCTACAAACAACGAAGCCAAAAGTTCTTGGTTCACAGTAAGCAAGAGGCGACCAGCCTTCACTGGTGTACAAAGAGACTCTACTACTGTTTAAAAGTAAGGCTTCCTGAAAGTTGAAAAAATGAGACATCCTTATATTCCTAAGTTTCATCTCTTCTAAGTGCCAAGGCAAGAGCTAATACAGTTTTTCCAATAAAAGGCATAATTACTGATTGTTCCTTGTTCTTCCTTACCTCTATGTTTTTGTCTATTTTTGGCCTCCTCTTCATCAAACTCAACAATATACAAAAGGTGAAATGGTAAATGTACTCATATGAGCACAAATACATACTTTATTTGCACACTATGAGTTTGTTACTTGCTTTAGGTTTGCTTTAAATGATCTGTTCTACCCTCTCATCTCTCTAAGCTGGAACTCCTTGTCTCTAGAGCCTTTGAGAATGCAGGCTCTCAGATTACTTATTGCAATTTGGAAATTGTTAAATTACTGAGTACTCATGGATTAATTAAATCCTAAAACTGTTTTATTTTACTCTTCTCTACATCATATTGATACAGTTGAATTAGCTGGGACCAATTTATAAATTAGATGGTATTGTCAAAACTAACTGATATATTATGAATTCTGAAAGTGTTAGTTGGTTATTGCAACTCTCCTATCAAGCTGCCACACCCTTCAATTATTTTTACCTTGCAACTGTAGATACAAAAAGGTATATACCTTATTCCACAGATGTGGCTACATATAGCTTCATGTTAATGAAGTTATAAAGTATACAAAATTATATCAGAACTGCATCTCTCTCAAAATGTAAGCTTCTGAAATAGTTAACATACATAAGGATGACAGCTGCTGAAGGTCTGGTTCAACACCAGTCTTAAGCACTCTGAGCAGTCCATGACTGAGCAATTAGTTTCCCGATGCCTGTCTTCTCCAACATACTTTAACGTGTTTGGCACTTGCCAGCTGTCTATAAAAGTCGATGGAGCATCACTTCTGCTTAAAACTGTCCTGTTGGGTAGCATCAGGTCATTTTCCAAGCTTCTATCACAAAACCCTGTGTATTACCAGAAGAAAAAAGGAGGCAAACACCACATGGTTCATTCAGAAGTATGTTTCAAGTGGCACATTCAAACAAGTGAATAGCTTTTAAAAAACTTATACAACATAACAGTATCGCAAACCACAAAAGATGGGGAAAGTCTCTGGCATATCAAATTACACAAAATTCAGACAAATTAAGCAAAGCAAAAGTAAAGATGCATCTATGAATTCAGATGGGTGAAAGGAAATCTACTGCATATCAAAGAGCTGTTCACAGAGCCCTGCTGTGGCACACAAGCTTCATCCCTCATTTGCACAAGCACTAAAAATGTATTTTAAAAAAGGTTACAAAGCACCTCCATATATAGCAACAAATGAAAACTGTGAATGTTATAAGAAGAGGGAACTCCCATAAAATGCCAAGATGCTTATCCGATACTGTACTTCAGAAATACTGTACTATTCTACTTATGCTTCTAAGCTGTCTTAAGCATCTACTGGCTTAAGCTGCACCATAAAAGTGCAGCTTTTGGCACTTCCAGGTATACTTATATTAAACCTCAGCAGAAAAAAAAAAAATAAAAAAAAAATCAAACTTTTCTGTATTCACTTCTCATAAGGCAGCATCACATTTTGTTTCTGTTTAAGGTAGTTGGCAATTCTGAAACACTTTGGAGCAAAAGAAGCAATGTAACATATGGAGAATGACTTTGGTCAACACAGAACACCCAAGTATTACAGTAGTCTCCTCTGGAAGGTCCTTTAAGAGCCAGCTGGTACAAAAAAGCAGAATGATAGATCAGACACCCATTCTTTCATCCTACTCACAATTTCTGAGACTTTTGTATTAGACTTCTAGAATGTTTTCTTCTGATGTCTCCACAAACTTGCATGGCAATTCCAAATATTTATCTGTTCAAAAACTATTTGTAGATTTAACCCTCTTCTAGAGTACTGGTCCGTTTCACCATTTTTCACCAATTCTTGACAACAAGAGCAAGCCATTGACAATCAGCGATACAGCAATAGGCATTCAGAGAATAAAACAGCTTTTGAAACTGTAACAATTATTTGACCAAAAATGTTTCTAGTTGACCTTTTTGAGGTTGTGAGTCCATGCAACACAAATAGGAAGTACTTGATGGTTCCAAGAGACTTCAAAGGATTGCTATCATATCTGGGATATCTTTTTCCACTTCTTCTCTTACACATTGACAAGAAGATTTAACACAGCAAAACTAAGGCTTCACATTTGGCTTTGTGGGATCTGTTTGCAGCTAAAACTGACATGCTTGCACTCTCCTTCATCAGTTTTGCTATAAAGATGTCCATGTTCCCTTCCCACATTCCTCATCTCCCACACCAGCTCTTCACCAGTTGCCACGTTTGTGTGATCCTTCTACTATAAAAGACACCGTTGTCTCTGACAGATCCTTCCAAGGAATGCCCGTGCTGCAAAACTGTAATGGTGCCTTCAGTTTTATCACTTCCATGAAGCTGAGAAATTAGGATCTACCAATACTGCAGTTCAGCTAAAAGACACCTGAGAAAGCTCAAATACAAGCAGCAGGCTAACATAGGAAGCACAGCAGATCAGGGTAGACTAATTTAGCCTGAAAAGATGCAGTGCAGACATCTTATTTAAAGCAGGCTCTGGTAAGTCACACCAGACAGCACTGTGCAGGCAGACTTATGCAGAGAATCCCAATCAGAGATGAATACCAGAAAAACACAGCACATTCTCTGAAGAATTTGCACTTGGAACACCATCCACAGAAATATGCTGTCCTCTAGTTTTAAAGTGCCTTGTAAACCAGGAACATAATGTTTCCAATTCTCCCTATCACGGTAGTCAAACAGGTAAAGGCAAAACAGACTTTCAGGATAACTTGAATCAGGCTTACTAAAAAATAGTCTTCACTTTCTTGTTTCTGTTTAATCTAATTACAGTAACAATTAGCCAAACAGAGCCAGAATGATGTTGAAAACAAAAGTTAGGGCAAATTACAGATAATAATCCAGTTTCAAAATGGCAGTAAATTCTAACTCTCTTCCTTTGTGAGAAGCACATCACTGTCTGCAGGACTTGGAACTGGACTGAGCTATCACTGGTATTTGATACTTAGCTACAAGCATTTGCCCTTTCTGAAACTGGAAAGATATCCACTGTAATCATATGAACTCTGTAACCCTGGTTTCCAGCTCCAATTTACAGCAGATAAATTTACAGAATCAGGTGTCACAGTACGGATTTACATCAACAAATACACGCTTGCAAAAGCTACAGCACCAACAGCTTATTCAAGGCTATGTTTTCAGAAAGAAAGAAACTACGTGAAACTATTGAGAAGACCTAACAGAGTGCAACATTATGGTTATTTAACCCATTACTATTAAAAAATTCCCTCTAAACTATTTCCTCCAACAGATAAATTAAGATTAGTTCTCTCAAATTAACATTTCCTGTGAATTCTGACCTTTAGAAACTGAAAATAGCACATATTACTTCCTATCAGATGGATATCAAACACTAAATCTGTGAATGACCTTATTTGACATTATGGATTTATGCCTGACTTACTTATTTGGGTTTGGTTACAGCAATCATGCCTGTGATTCAAACAAGTTACAGTCAGAAGCAACACTACAGGTAAAAAGCAATTACATGGATAGGTATCAAACATAACTTCAACAATTAACAAAATTAATAATAATTTAATTTTAATAGTATCTTAAACTTCGCAAAGATCTGCAATAACTCCTTCGGAACCAGATAATGCAAAAGATAATTTATGTGCCTCCCTAGCAAACCATCGGAATGCCTTTATTTCTTGCACTACTCTATACTTACCACATAGTCCCAAAGCTCTTGGTTCTCTGGTGCTATTAAATTCAATAATCATCACACCTGTGCTGTGAAACCACTGAATTCTGATTTTTGTTGGTGTCTCAACTGCATACTTGAAGCCTGAATCCTCGACTTTGTATCCATATTTTCTAACAGTAGGCCAAGCAAATCTTGAATTTACTGTTACCTAAAATACACACAGAAAAGAGGTTAAATGTCAGGTACCAAGTGCTGTAGGTAGAAGAACTAAGGCCAGATTCTCGACAACTTAGGAATCTAACTCATAAATAATTTCAAAAGAAGTCAGGCTTACCTCTACAATGATAATATAGATACTAAAGAGACTAACAGTTTATGTGCCTTGCTCTGTGACTTACCTCATTAACTGTCCTTGTATCACAGTTTGACTCTAAATTTACAAGCAGTTTACTAAATTACAAAGTTGGAACAATGAATTATATTACCTATTGTGTCCTTCTCTAATCTTCAGTATCCACATGAGGAGGCAGTTGATTACAGAAGTAAGATGCTATCTAAAAGGCAAAGAAAAACTAACCCTCGAAATACTTACTTTTCTACTTAAACGATTAATAATAATTTGGTTTGATATATAGGTTAAATTCAACATTGCCAGGCACAAAGAAGGTGAATCTGAATTACTCTGTGGAGAAAGCAAAAATACATCAACCACGGTCATGATGTGCAAAATATAAACACATTAGCTACTTATTATTTTTAGGTACTGGGACATTAAGGATTTTTGTGCGGGGTATGTTTTTAAGAGAGTAAAACTGCTGCTGATTGTAGTTTCAAGTCTGGACTACAAAGTTCATCTGGATAGCATTCTTGCAAAATAAACAAACAAAATATTATGATCTCATGTTCAGCAACTATATTCTATCACCTGATCTTGAAATTACAACAGAAATAAAGGTTTTCAGGAAAAAAAAAATACAGTGGACTAGCTGTTTGGACACCGAAAAATACGAACTACAGATCTGATGGTGAGCAAGAACAAGAGTGGGAATGATGAATCTATATGATATATGAACAGTACAGAAGTAATGGATCAGAAATACACCCATACTTCCCGAGCTACACAGTGCTGAACAAAACAGAAAGCACTGAATACAACAGAAAAACAAATCTGAAAGTCATAAACAGATCTCTCTTTTCATATCAATCATATCGAGCTTCTGGAATTAACTTCCATAAGGTACTACTTGGGACCAAACTCTCTGATACACATTTATATGGACATCGAAATTACCCAGCTTTCATAAAGAGACTGAAGTTTAAAGAGTTTTGTAAAGGCTCCTGAGAAATTAACTCTTCATGACATAAAGCCAATCTACACTACCCATTAGGCAGGATACCCACAGGGTTTCTCTCTTCCCTCTCTGAAACAACAAGTATTTGCTCCTGTCAAACACTTGGAAGGCACAAGGTGGTCTAATTTAGTCTGACAATCCTACAGTCTTTTATGGCTCTGAAGATTGGCATTTCCAGTGCAAATTTCTTGGAAGGAACTACGCATACACAGTCAGGTGATAAAGTGCTATACAATTCATAAGTGTTGTAAAGTGTAAGTACAATTCATAGATATTGCACAGAAGTGAATAATTAACCACAACTATGTCATACTACTATGCCCTTCCTTTTAAGATACATCTTATTAGCAGTACTGAGCACAATTTGTTAGCTGACAAATGTTAGTTACCATTCTACAGTCAAGGACATGGATGGTTATAGTTTCATCCTGAGTTTGACTAACAATGTAGGATGCTTCTTTGAATAAAGCCAAATGATTTCCATCATAGGTTACAATGCTCAGATCAGAGAAAATTGTGCAACGACCTGAGGAAAAAAAAAAAGTTTTTTCTAACTTATTTTAGAATTTCTGTAAATATTACAAAATATGAAGATAAACCAGTAGATTTTTAAGATCAACTAGCTTACTAGAGTTTCATATATATGCATACATTTTTCAGCTACATTTGATATTGTTGCATCTCTGTAAATGGACAGAAGAGTCAAATCCTGCGTATTTCAGTAGGACAATTTGCAGGCCTCTGCAATTAGTGATTTTCTTACAGTTCTTCCCAGCAAAGGTTTGCAATTTTTACAACCCCCAAACTAGCAAAAACATGAATGACAGTGGATCATGCCAGACCCTCAGTTCCCTTCTAGTCTTGCTCCTAAAGCGGGAGCTCACATGGAAGGTTTCCTTCTTCCCAGTCTTATTGTTAAAGCTTCTGTGTTTCAAAGGGCTTGGAGTTCTATTATTTCAAACTCTAGAGCATAAGCAGAAATTTGCATTGCTTGACTCTGCATCCTTTCTTTGCTATTATGGACTACATTGCATTTACTTTAAGGTTTGAATTCTTCCTGCCCAATTCTAGGCAATTGATGGGAGTGACTACAGTACAGCTGTAGTCCCCAAATTGTTCACAGAGCTAGTTAACAGTCTAGGGAATCTTCTCATCCTGAAGTAGATACAAGATGAACCAAAAAATCCACTGACTATATTGACTAGGTGTCCTCTGATTAGACAGAAGACAAGATGGGTTTAAGTCAGACCTGGACATGTCCACTGCAATACCTAAAGCTGGGTAAAATGAATATCCTACATTAAAGGAGCATTTTGATTTCATTTCCCTGGATGTAGAACTATAATTATAAATTGCATTAGACAATGAGTAAGCCGTACAATATGCATCTTCTATTTCTACGCCATGGTATAGAAGTGTCAGTTCTTAGCCTTATTACATATGTATTAAATTGTTACCTAAATTAACTTCAAAAGTACTGCATAATTAAAACTTACATGTACATTCCCACTTTGGGCAGCATTTGTCACCATTCATTTGAGTAGCAAATCCTAAAACTCCACAGCTGGGTTGAGTTGCATTGTATGGGCAGTTCTGCGACTTATTAACTTGGATCAGTTGTCCATCCAAGCAAACATATTTTATGCACTCATTTTCTGTGATTGGCTAAGGCATATTTAATAAAAGACATAGGTTACCACTCTTACCAAGGTAGTATCAAAATATTGCAGAGTATTTGCTCAAAAACGGGGCTCACATTCTTCAGGTACAGAATACTTATGAATCCCCATGACACTGATGGAAGCTACAAGTGAAGAGCACCTTTGAAAAGCCAACCATTCTGAGGACAGTTTAAAACTGCTGTCCTGTTGTAAAGTGGAGAACAGCATTATTGAATTTTTAACTTAAAAATAAGTTGAGATAGGGAAGTATAGAAATGCACAAGAGGAATAATAACAGGGATCTCTGGAAAGATGTACTTTAAAGAGGGCAACATAACAAAAAACTGCCATTGAACAACATGATGTACCATATTTTGCCAAAACCCCATTCTTCTAACAGTCACACTCAGAAAACTGAAGCCCGAACCAGTGTATTATAGCACTTATGAAAACCACTATGCACAATGAAATCATCCAAAGTTAGATACAATTGAGAAAGTAATAGGGCTCCCTGTTTGATACAGATCTTTTAAATCCTAAAGATCAAAGTACGGCTCACAATTTTTTTTATCGGTGTGTAAAAGTAACCAAGACATATTCAGAACCAAACAGATTAATATTTATAGTTACTTACTGTACAAGTTTGAAGAGTTGGTGTTTCTCTAGGCAGCATGAAAGCTGATGCTGTGACTCCTGAAATGGCTTCAGCTGTTGCCAGTCCATCAGAAAATGTTGTAGTCAAGCCATAAAGTGGTTTGGTAGACAAATAGGCAAATGAGGAAACTGATGGAGCTGTTGTGTCATTTGGATGGTCAGATATCATTAGCAGTGAACTCACAGAAGGCATCTGCACCTCAGATGATATTTTGAGTTTTGAAGTTTGAGCAGTACTGACCGATGATGCAGCTATAGAAGAAAAAGGTTTTGGTTCAGAGGATGAGTGTAGAATGGACAGTACTGATAAGCTTACGTTAGAAGGAACTGCAGTTGTGTTTGTGAAATAGGGAGAGTAAAATGCCTGAGGTGTTTCTGGGGTAACAGTAGCACCTTGACTATGGACAGCTTGGACTTCTGTTGGTAATTCTGGCTCTTCAGATTTTACTGTATCAAAGGATATAGCTCCTTTTGCTTCTGAAGTAAGAGAAAAATAGGTGGGCTTCACAGAGCTTGTGATGGATTCTGTTACTGCTTCTGCTTTGTCCGAAGTTGCTGATACAATACTAATGTTTTGCCCAGTACTGCTTATTGTTGAAGAGGCTGAAGCTGCAGCTGACGAATGAGCCAAAGCCGACAACATTGTACTTTCTAGAAACATGGAACTGTAGGCGGTGGTTGAAAGTGTGACTTGCTTAGGCAACACTGCAGTTTTCTCTGTACCAGTTTTGCCCATTGATGTGGATGGCCCACTCCCCATCACAACAGGAATTTCTGTTGTTTCTGGTAACAAAACTGATGAAGAGGTTGACTTAGATTCTGGTGAAGCTGTAGTCGTTTCAAGTGTTTGACTTGATTCAAGTGATTCAGTAAATGAGGCCTGCTGTGTGAACTTTAGATCAGTTCCTGCCTTTTGTGTGGAAAATGAAGGAAATGCTTCTTTTTTAACTGTTGCTAAAGAAGAGGAAGCTGTAAGCGCTTCTGGTGAGGAAGGGAGAATTGTGGTGCCAAAAATCAAGTCAGCTGTCGTTCTAGTTGAGACCGTAGACTGCAAAACAGAAGTTCTTGATACAAATGGCTGCATGACTGAATCAGTTAAATGCAAATCTTTTTCAGTTGGTAAAATAACTTTTGTAGGACCTGCTGAGGTAGGTAATATACTTGAATGAATGCCTTCAGGAAGTGAGGTGATTAAGGGATATGAAGAAGTCAATTCTACTGTAGCTTCAGTTGTCCTAAAGACACGTTGTGGCTGACCAGTGAATTTTGTTAGAGTTTCTGCAGGATACTGGTAAATTGGGGTACTGCTTTGGCTTGTCAACAAAGGCTCAGAAGTCTGATGACCAAGTTCCATAGCCTTCTGAGTAGAAAAACGTGGTACAGCCATGGTGTTTGTGGTCTGTACTGAAAGTTTATCTGCTGAAGATGCCTGCCAAGAGAAGGGGCCTACTGAAGATGGAGGAAAGGATGGCTGAGCTGTAACTGCTTTAAGTTTTACTGTATCTGTTATACTTTGGACTGTAGATTTCAACGCTGTAGAAACTATTTTAGTTTCTACTGGATATTTTGGTGTGGTTGTTACTTCTGGTATCATTTGTGTTAAAGAAGGTAAAGAAATCAATTTACCTGCCAGATACAGAGAGGTGGAGAAAGTGTAAGAAGACTTTGTTACTGGAAGTACAACAGTAGGGGACAGAGTTGATTTTTCTTTGGCTGTCACTACTTTTTTGGTTGTTATAAGCTGACTGCTGAATTCAGAGGATGGGGAGAACGTGGCAAAAGTGATATTTAAAATGGCTTTGCCTGGCAATTTGTCATGTGATTCTGTTGTTATTGTACTTGATTGTTCTGTTACAGCGGATAAAGCAGAGAAAGTCAGGACTGGAGAGGTCTTTTCTGTTGGTAACATAGACTTTGCTATAGTTGTTCTTGGATATAAAGAGATTGTTTTGTGGGATGCATGCACAGGACCAAGAGCTGTCAGTGATGCTTCTTTTCCATATGAGGGTAGTGAAGGAAGAGAAACGTTTAATGAGATTAGAGAACTTGATGGTGAAGAAGGGAAAGCAGACGGCTTTCTAGTAGAGATGCTAGTAATTCTTTCCACTTGTGATTTATCAGGCTTTGTTGTCAACAGTGTGGTTTCAGTTGCACTAAGAAGAGTAAGTGGAGATCCAGTGACGGATATTCTTTGAGCTGACTCTCTTTCTGTAGCTATGAAAGGAATTGTGGTGACTTCTTTTGATGAGAGAGAGGTTTTCATTGCTGGTGTGGTAACACTACCTGAATATCCTGAAGTGCTTGTCTTCACTGTACTTGAAACCAGAGTTGACTTGTACTTGGTAGACGTTTTTCCAGAAAAGAAAGTCGACTTTGCTGCTAATTCAAAAGAGGATGTTATTTTGGATGTTACCTCAACAGACAAAGGTGTCACTCTCATAGTCTCAGCCACAATAGGATATTTAGTGTATAATGTAGTCATGAACCCTGTTGTGTTTAGAACTATGTATGAGGGATATCCTGTAGTTGAAACAGTTCTAAATGTTTTTTTTAATTCACCTGAAGCTGGAGAAGCAGGAGTAGGAACAGACACCGAAGGTCTTTTTGTAGAAAGGGTGATGGATTTTTCAGTTGTAGAACTAGGATATAGTGAATATGGAGGGAAATAAGAACTGGACGTATGCTCCACATGAGATGTTGTTTGAGGAGTTTCCTTTTTAAGAGTTGTAAATGATAATAAACTTGTTTCTGATGATCTTTCTTGAGTTTGCAGAGTTATTGTCTTCGGACCTAGAGTTGTAGTGAAAGGTACCTCTGCAGTACCAGTCAGGTGTTGAACCATTTCAATAGGAGGTTCTGTAATTGCCTTTCCCAATGAAATAGGTGTTGTGGTTGTTGGTGAAAATGTAGTCTTCATGCTTTGTTTGGTTAAAACAATCGCTGCTTTTGTTGCTGCTGAAGACACTGGTTTTAACAAAGACAAAGTAGTGATCACAGGAGAAAATGATGCTAATGTAACATTAGCCACTGTACTAAAAGACTGTCCTACACTTATTTTCGTCCCTTCTGAAGTTCCCATTAGTTTTACTGGTGGTGTATATGAAGGCATGCCCAGAGGTGGTGCTGTGGAAAACTGGGGCAGATACGCAGTAGTTTTTCCTCTTATTGATTCAAATGAACTGGGTGTATATGTTGTAAGTTCTTCTGGTTTTACTTGTGCTTCTTTTGTGGGGAGTTTTCTTGTGGCTATTTCTGGTATTTCCATTATTTTAGTTTTGACTGGAAATGCTGTTGTTCTAAGTATAAGAGGTGTCCCAGTAAAAATAAATGTAGAAATTGGTTTGCTTTCTGATTCTGTGCTTGTAGTCACTGCATGTGTAGCAGTTACTGACTGAGGTTTTGTAGTCCTCAATAATTTAGTGAAACTGCTAATGATCGGTTGTATCTTTGTGGAAGTTTCTGAACTGACAGTAGATGGAAACAATGGAGAAATGTCAACAGGAGAAGACAAGCTTACATTAGATTTTGTTGTCCCAGACACTGCTGTAGTGCTTCTCCCAGATGTCATTTCTGCTGACTGTGAAGAAATATTTGACGATGAAGTTATGGCTGGAAGCGTTGTATTAGATGTAACAGTTGAAAATGCAGTTTTCCCTGTAGTTGCAGTGAGTTGCAATTTTGAAGTAAGTGTTGTTTCCATGCCCTTTGCTTCAGGTACAGGAAATAAAGTTACCGCTTCACTGATCACTGCCCAACTTGTACTTGATGTTATGTGTGAAACTGCTGGTGTTCGAATACTGGGTGGCAAAGGTGGACTATAATCTGCAGGTTCAATGCCTGAAATCAGACACAAGTAAATAGTAGTCTGAAATTTATGAATAATCACAGTCATGAAGGCAACAGAGTTAGAAGGAAGTTATGTTAACTCACATAACTCTGATCTTTTCAATTGCCTTTAAACTTTGAAAATTCATAGACAAATTACAAAATAAATTCATTAAATCATTTGCTGCATATCTAATCTTACTAAAATGTTTTATGAAGAAAGAGCATCTTTCTTAGTTTAACATTTGTCTCAAATTTTTTAAGAGTGAAATTATTTTAACCAAAATGTATGTTCGGTGAGCTCAAGATTCATTTAACTAAGGTCACAGTTACACAAATTTAAGCACGAATATTTGAAAATTTGACTAGAGACCTAAGAAATTAATAAGGTAAGTATCATACATAATATATATAAGTTTTCAAACATACAGTCTTCAAAATACACGCATCTTTGAGTGACCTCATCCAGCAACATATTGAGAGGACAGGCAGGGATGCATCCTTCCACTCTAAAAGAAAAACAGTAAGTATTAACTAGTTCAACAGTATCTTCTGGATCGAGCATTTAATTTTAGGAAAACACAATTTATTTATAAAGTATTTTTAAGTAGACAGTCTTGTTCTATCTAAATCTCATCACCTGAGTGTACTCCTTCAAAATGTCATTGCCACGGCTTCCATTCTCACTCAGATCCAAGCTAAAACATGAACTTCATGATACTCAGCCTTTGAAATGAATGGTCGCAAGTTCAATAGTGAATGCTATCACTTAAGAAATGCCAAACATTTCTGCACACCAAAATCCAAATGCCACTTTTACCAGACTTAGTACAAATTTCAATTGGAAGGAAAAGGCAAGGAAGGACAGATGTGGCTGTTGCGATGCCATAATGAAAAAGTAGGGGCACAACTATTTGAAACAAACTTGTAATCACCTCTCTTTATTAATACTCTATAATACCCTCCCCAGCTTAAAAGTTAATACTTGCCTAACAACTGAAATGTTACTTTCATGTAGCTGCTGGAGCAGGTTTTATTCCATTTCTTTTCTCCTTCACTTACCTCCTTAAACAAGAACACAGTCCTGCTACACTGAGCCTACCTCTGTTCTCTCATATTCTTACTATGCTGCATAAGTATTTTACCCGAATTACACACTTTTCCATAAAAATACAGATACTTACTTTGGTACTGCCTGACAGGTTTTTCCCAAAGGGTCCTTGCATGTCTTGAAACAAGGGCTTGTACAGGCATCATAATGCCATTCACATGCAGAATGGGATAGAAATTTAAATTTGACATCTGAAAAACAATCAAGATATATTATTCTCATAATATTTATAGAAACACACAGAGATACATATCATTAAGAGGCATGCTTTGAGTTCACTGCAGCTCTAAATCGCTTACTGTTTCTACCTGTATTTTCTACAAACAAAATTGGTAATATTTTTTGAACTGCTAAGGTCTTTAAAACATAGACAAACAGTTTGTTTTTATGCCAAGTATATTAAAGAGTGCTGGCTCCACAGCCTTTTTTACTCTTTGTAGTATAAAACTTGACATCAAATTAGCCACATTTACTGCATATTACAATCACTTGAAAATAAAGGCAGGCAAGTTAGAGCTGCTATTTTTAAGGTTTTACAACTGTATCAACAAAGGAAACTACACGTTTGGTTATTCAAAGAAAACGCAAAATTAAGATTATGTTGATTCAGTACAATTATTGCTATTAGAAGTAAAAAGCACCACTTTGATACACTGATACTCTTTATAACAATGTATCATATCAGTTGTTTACTTCACATGTAAAATTTGCTGATATAGCACAAATATGTACATAACTTGTACAGTACAATTGTATTTTAAAAACCCAACCGAACACCATTCCAAATAAAGTAAGCAGAAATTACGCAAATTTAGGCTCTTTAAAGCAACAGATCTTAACAGCTGATCTTCTCAAAAGCAGTGTAAGATAGCCACTCCAAGAGAAATTAATTCGAACCTCAAAACATTTTGAATCTGAAATTCTTACTGCTCCTACAATGAACAAAGCAACTCAGATGAGACGAGGCATGTAGTCTTCCAAAATTTAACTCAAAACATATACTTCACCAGACAAACCAGTACCAATAATGAAAAATTATGGCAAATTAAAACAGAAAATAATAAACTAAACAAAACCCAAACCAAACAACAAGAACCACTCCCTGCCCACCAAACTGCCTTCAGAGTATCTACACAGATAGTGATTACTGAAAGACTTCAAATTCACATAATTGAAACCCACAGTACAAATTCAGGCAGAGGAAGAGTTAAAACTTCGAAGTGGGAATAAACAGAAATAAAGATCAGCTATACTTCCAGCACTTATTAAATTATGCAGGAACTTTACAAAATTAATGAAGAAATAAACTGAGTGTAAAACCTGAGAGAAACAAATTTGTGGCAATCATCATGTGGGTGACATGCACTTGCATGTTCAAATGCAGCATCATGCTTTCTTTTTCACTACAACCTTGCCCCACCTGCATGCAGGATGGTTTCCTGCACAATGCTAGATTAGTCCAGTGGCTCTTCCAATGCTTGCATGACTTACACAATATATCTGGATTTCAGCACCTGAACCATAGAGCTATGTTGTTCAGTGCCTACAAAGAATAGCTGCTCTTAAACAATGTTTACATTAATGACCAGAAAGAAAATGCTTACTACTTAGAAAAAGCTTACATTTTTGGTCTTTTGAACTCTTTTTGCATTTAAGTTTTGCTGATCTTCACTTGACTGAGATACTGAGAGTAGCTCTTTTACATCTTCTTGGAGACATTGAGTGTTTCTCTGAAGATTCTAAGAAACTGTTCTTCCTGCAATTTAGGGACATCGGCACTTACAGGTAATTATCCCTCTGCCATTATTAACCATTAATGCCTTCTTTTTAATATAAATAATTCTCTTAAATCAAAGCTATAAATCAAACTCAGACAAAAGAGTGTGTATGTTGCCATCTAGTGTTATCCTTTTTACATGCCACTATACGCTAGGACACAACTTGTCACTGCTTTTGAAAACATGATTCTTAAGACAGTAACAAATGCATTTATGAAGTCACATTCCCCTAAAAAGTTAAGTACATGTCACTGAATTCTTCTGTGACCCCTTCTAGTGAAAACAACTTAAGTTGCTTAAATCTAACAGAGGAAGGGAATTATTTCCATACATTTTGCTAACTGATATATGGGGTTTTGTATGGACTGACAGGTCAAAGTGGTAAGGTCTAAGGGCAAAAGAAGAAGACATAGGACAAAAAGATAGGACATACCAGAGACCTGTTGGCACAGGCAATCACCAACAGTAGTAATAACCAGCCATAACAGTATATCCAAGCGGAATCTAGGAAACCGCATTCATCAAACTACCCTAGATTAAGTATGGAGACAGATCTGTAACTTTTAACTCTTGCCACGAACCTCAGCATTAATTCCAGAAGCAGTTTCAAACACAATAAAGGAACAAGCTTTGTAGAACACATACTGTAACCTGACAAAGAATATTAGTTTCTCAGTTTAGCAGAACGGTGATTGTGAATTAACACTTCCAAGTGCTGGGATTAACATACCTTCTCCCATTCTCCAAACAAATTTAGACTTTTATGAAACAATTGCGATGTTTCCCTTGAGCTCTCCTACAGATTAAGTTCACAGAGGGTGCTCGTGTTGCATGCATTGGTAGGAAATAGGTGAATTTCTACATAAAGGCATAGATAGCATTTGTTGAGGGGTTCATAAACACCACCTACAGTCAAGAACAAAGTCATGCCTCTGCAAATTTTGTCTCTATTCTGCAGAAAAAAGTATGGACAACAGATTAATTCATAAACCTGGTTGTAAAGATAATTTTCAAAGAAGAACAGTAGAACCAATGGACATTTAGTTATCCAGTCAAGGGATTTTAGAGAATTGAGTATGCCAGGCCAAGCTGTATCAGGTTTTTTAGTGAGTAAATTACATAAAAGAACAGACCAAATCACCACAACAAGAGTTGAATATATGGCATGAATTGGTTTCCAGTAACTCAAAAGTTTTCAGTATGTCTCAGTAAACCCACTGGATATAGTGAAATCTGTGCTTTATTATGAATTATGTGAAAATGCCTTTCCAGTATTAGGAGAACGTCAGTTCAGTCATTCATCGTATTTAAAGTTTTCACTATTGGCAGTATCACTTCCAGAAAGTGTAAGCAGCCCAAGGACCTAGCTGATTGACAGTGCAAGCCACTGTAAAAAAACAAAAAACAAAAAACACAAGATGCAGTTCCTGCTTAAAAAGTTCAAATAGAGATTAGGCAGAAAATTAAAGGGAGGAGAAACAGAGGCACAGAGCCATGTTCTGAACTAACGTGAACACAAGACTAAGCCAAGAAAACAATAAATTTTCTCTATACCTAGCTAAAATAAGATTATTTTGCCTCTTTTTACTACATACATCATATTAACTATGACCCCAATACCCACAATCATTAGGGTATAAGGAAAAGCAGTAACAAAGTGTTTTAAAGCCATTCGAGCATCACTCTCCCTAAACTGAAGGAAATACTCCTTTCACTCTCTGTACTGATTTTAGACATTAACTTCCACACCAGACCAACCTTAGCTTTATTGTTACTACAAGACTGCAACTCCTATGACAGAAACCGCAACAGCTCAGAAACTGTGGATTTCACCAGTGTCATGGCACGAATGCTTTATGCTAGCCAGGATGCTAATCAGCCACCTCCACCACATGCTTCCCATTTCTTTAATACTTAAATTCCCCCTCCAGCAACCAGTAATACGAGCTTACTGTACTCTGTGCAACAGTACAGTTCACTCACAATAAAAGAATGATACACAGTTTACAGACAATGAGTCAAGCTTCTTATATCAGGCATGTGTTCCTCAAAAGGATTTGTCATGGTATTTGAAAATAACCATGTGTCTCCTGGTGAAGTCTACCAGCATTTGTCTTCTGTTCGGTGACACAGCAAATCCTTCACAAAATGGTGAATTATGCCCTGGATGACAGTCGTTCCAGTTGACATGCCAACTGAGCCCACAGTTCTTTTACCTAACAGGGGCTGAGCATATCAACACGCTACGGTACTGCAGAAAGCTTTTGTATGAATGCAGGTATACACGTTGCCAAAGACAATATATTAAAAGGTATTCCCCAACTCCATTGTTTTCTCCCGTGCTTGGACATCAGAGAAGTATTTTGTTCCCTGTACCTTATAATTTTTGTTCTTCATGGTTCTCAAAAATAATTCTGTGATAAAGAGAACAGTTGCTACCATTTAATGAAAAATTTTAATTTTTATCACTGACAGACTGTGGTGTTCTGTTGAGTCACAACAACCTTTCTTAGTACCTTGGTCACCTTTTTGTGTGTTGACAATTCCTACTGTCCACAAGTCCATCCTGACGTTTTTTCCTATGCTGACTTTTACCTCACAGGGACAAAATTTGCCATTGTCAGAATCTGTATATTATGAATAATTTCATGCTAAGCTCAAAAAGATGGCTATTTACTTTAAAAAAAAAAAAAAACTAAAATTTGAAATGTGCTAATGTTAATAAAAGGTTGTGTTTAGAATAAAGGTTTTAAAAATAATGAAAAAAAATTAAGTATTTGGATTTTAATTCTCACCTGACACTTTTTTCTGTTTTGTTATGTTTCCCAAAGAGTTCAAATAATCTAGTAGGAACAACATTTGCTTTAAAATTAGTTCTATTTATAATGGCAGCAAAATGCTGCTTAGTAACGTAGATTGCCTATCTCCCCAGTTACAAGTTTAGAAACATGAAATCCTATCTACCCACTTAACACACATTAACTACTAACAAACTCTGCACATGACTTCTAAGTTTCTGCAATGAGAAATGTAAGCAAATGTCACTGGAAAAAAATTGAACTTTGTGCCCAGACAAAAAAATCACTGAAAGCAAAGTATAACTATTTACTTGTTTTAGTTTACGATTACCATGTTAGAGGAATATAATCTTTTTAATGTAACTATTTAATCTCCTACTTTTTCAGTCAAAAATGGGAGGTCAAATGTTTGAGTTTGTGGTATAAATAGGAAATACATTATAATTCTAGAGTAACCTCAGTCTGATTCCAAGAGCTACAGAGCAGATGTGTTCAGTGACATACCCAGGATTTGCAGGTACAACAGCAGTTGCTCAGCATTAGCCAGTCCTAGGCTCCATGTCATGAACTTTTGGACTGACAAAGCATGTGAGCTCAAATTGAATTTAAGAGCAACTCATTAGAAGTAAAATAGGACATTCTAGAAAATTAGTTCTACTGATGGAAATGGATAAGAGTAAGTTGAAATTAAAATAGTCAACGATATCACTTAAGATGCAAGATGCTTTTGTAAAAAAATGTTTTTCATTAAAATTAATTTCATTTTCAGTTTGTACTGTTTCTGAATGTGTTTCAGTTAATTAAGATACAAGCATTAAAAGCAAGCGAAAATGCACTGTATCAAACTTAAACATTGATAGACACCTCTGTGCAGTGTGCATATACTTAGTGCATCTGGAGACTTAAATTTTAGCTGAAAACGCTAAGACAAGCCTTATATTTACAGCAAGTTAGCTCTTAAAGCACACAACTAACCTTATTAAGAACTTTGCTGCAGAATATATGTAGGGCAAGTCACATTTTTATTATATAAATAAAATTAACTCACAGTAATCTTAAAAAAGTAAAGCAGATTATGATAATTCTATGAAAGGCAAAAGGTAACTAGCTTGAACACATTATTTTAAAAAAGGATAAGAAAACTACAGCTATATCCATAAAAAGATCATCAATTCCCTACATCCACTAATTTCCCAACAATTTCGAATATGAATTGATCACTCTTACACGACACTTCTGTGCTTCTCCATCTGGTAAGACTAAGTGTATTCTTTCTTTTGACTGAATACATACCAATCCAATGCCGGTAAAAATTCCTGCATAGAATGCAAAATGTATTTTCTTGTAAGTATATTCTAGATATTCAAATTCAGATATCAACTCAAAACCTCAAATGTTTGTGGCAACAGGACAGCAGACAAATCTAAGTATAATGAAGATAACCCAATTTAAAAGCTGAAGTAACTTCTCATGGAAAATACTTCACTGTGTTAGCCCATCATATCTGTGCAATTTATAGTCAAAGTATTTCAATGTGACAATATTTATTGCTATGAAACTGGAAAAAGTGACTCGTCAGCTGACTTTAAACAAACATGTATCTATTGCTGTGGTGATTGGGTCATTTAAAATTCCTCCTTTTGAATGTGCGTCACAAAGCATGAAGAAGTCTCATGAGGAACTTTCTGGCCAAGAGGATTTACTGGGCCTATTATTCTGCTCCCGATATTTATCCTCCGATTCCGCAGGAATAGCTGTTCCCGGTTTGAGAGTTTCTGATCTAATATGCAAAGCATTTACAATAGTCAGCAGGAAACTCAATACACTTTTGCCTGTGCACTCTGGAGCTGGTGTAACTTTTCCATTAACTTAAACAAATGCTGCTGTATTTTTAGACCATGTAATTACCCTACATCAGCAGGCTGGCCCTTGTGAAAGTACACTGGAGAAAGATTCGAGCCCTATGTTTCTCTGCTTATAAAACTCAGAAACCCAAGCCCTCGGATGTGGTGATTAATGAAATGCCTCTTGATCATTTGATCTGATCCCACTTGCTGAGGTAAATTGTTTTAGTTTTCCATTGGCATAGATAGGATTTTTTGGTATAATGACTCCAGGGTAAAGACTTCACACTTGAAAAGACAGACCCCTCTGTGTTAATGGATGACCACTGAGAATTGGAACATGTTTTAACCTTCTTCATTCCTCCCTCAAAGATAAAAGACTAAGGAGATATTTTTGTTATGTCCAAAAAAAGTTCCTTGCTTGAAACGCTGTATGAACATCCTGCTAATAGCATTAGCTCTGTAATTCTGCTGTTCAAAAACCTCAAGAGCTCTGTGATTACAAGCATTTGTCAAGAGACAACAGGCATTTGGCAATGACAAAATCTGTCATTTTTTCTGAAGTTGGAGTGTGCCAGTCAACAGCTGCATTAGGCTGTCAGCATAATGCACCGCAAAACATCAGCAGATTCACAATGCCACCATTAACACTTTAATTCAATGTTTTGATAACAAGAAGCTCCACGAGGCATACAGTTGGCCTCTTCTGTCACAGAAGTCAGTGCCTGCTTCAGATTTGTCTGTGCTGAGATTCAATATGGTCACCATAAAACATGGCCAGGCCAAGCTTAATTTGTTAGAATATTTCATTTTCTTTCTTTGCTTGTATAACAAACCTTGGTTTCGGAGAATGAAGAATTGATTTTAAAAAATGGTATTGCCAAGAGTACCTATTAAAATACTTCTGGTACCCCAATGAACAAATTACTAATGCAGTTAAAATTACAGCACAATAAAAAGCTTTAGAACATAAAAATAAACTTGTAGTGATTTTGGAATTTTATATACCACACAATGGCCAGTGGTTTCAGCAGGTAGTAGCTGTCACTGAAGTTCATAAAGTCATATGAATGCGTTTGATGTATCTGATGTATCAAGACAAGCAGACACTAAAGCAAATGATGGTTTCATGAATAATCCACTTTGCTTTACTCTATAGGCTAATATAACCCTTGCACTTTCTTCTTGACCTATAAGGCCATCTTCATTTCAGGTCATGGTTCCTGAGTGTTTAAGAATATGTGAGAACAGCTATTCTTATTTCTTTTCCTTACTAATGTAAAAAAGAGCGAGCTTGATTGATTAGTGATTTTTTTCAATGTGTGTTCTGTCATCAGTTCTTGTTGGAGCAACTTCTGGATCCAGCTCCTATGAAGGGTCCTAAGAATATATCTCCTACATTTCTGATCCTTATGTCTCAGTGGAATGGGACTACTATTAGAGGAATGGGAATCTCTCAAGTAGTTAGAAACACTCTCACAGGAGTCTACGTGGTGTATGCAAGAGCTGTAGCTGTCTAAGAAACATTAGAGAAACAGACATCTAGATCCCAAGAAGAGGCATGTATCTCCACTTAGATGATGCCTGAAACACTAGGGGATAACACCCCAAAAGGCAGAGCCTCTGTGAGTGGGCACGTGGATAAATGTCAAGGTGTTTTTCAGGGGAAACTTGAGGTTTGAGAGGTGTAATCTAGAGGCAAGGTCCTTTGCACTGGATGGCATGACCTCTGAGGAGGCAAAAAAGCTCACAATGAGAATGCACTGTCCAGAAAACTCTCTCTTGGTAGCAATCCGACAGAAAGGAGGGGAAAATGTCATCCATAGACCTTAGCTTCTAGAAATGCACTCAGTCCTTTTCTATTCCCTTCATGAATCCATTATTCATCAGCATGAATCTTCTACTCCTTAAGAATTTCTTCACCACCTACAAAGCAAGTATTGCCCAGAAACTACACACCGGGCTATATATTTCCAAAACCAGTTGGCAAATATAGCAAAGTTGTGTGTTAGGCTATTTAGTGGCTTTTGACAAGAAAACAGAATCTCATGCTCAATACAAAGCTCAAGGATGAAGATTTTGAGTCTGCATGCAACAGACTACCCACAGCTCCCAGTGATGCAGGGGAGAAGTAAGCAATATCATCACCTTTGAAAATATCAATACCATTTAGCCTATACTTTCACAGGGAGCAAACTGATGTTCATAAAATGCAACTTTAATTACCTACCTACAAGTTTAAAAAGGGTCGAGAGTCTGAACTCCTCTGAATGATGGTACTTCAAAAGCTCAACTGAAGAGGCTGAAATGTGAATGAAGTATCCTGGTTTTGCAAATGACTCAAAGGAACTGTATCCTGAAACCCATGTATTCTTGTGAATGACAAATGTAGATCTGTTATGAAATGCTTCTCTTTTTTCCCATTTAGAAAGAACCAGAGTATTATTGGAGGCCAACTGAAGAAAATAGTTTGGTCTCTCAGCTGTTTCAAACGAAACCAAGTTGGAATCTGAAAAAAACACAGAGAATTCATTTACTTGTTGATGTATGCATATGCATTTATATGCGTAATAAACTAAACTCATTCTGATGTCCTGCTATTAGTAGCACGAGCAATAAAGGCTGACTTTGGCCTTATCAGTGAAAATAGCCTGAATCTGGTAACAAAATATACTATATATGGATTTCAGAGCGCTAGATTCTGATAGATACTTAGTTTTCCAAATACCCTACAGATACGAGCAGATTAAGACACTTGCCCACACCAGGATAAAGGAATGTAGCCCCGCAGTCAAGCAGAACTTGAGTTTACAGCCTTCACTAAGCCATTTATTTAATAAGAATTTAAACTACTTCAACTAGCTTTACAAGTAACATTTGCCATCAGGAATTCATAGCCTAAGAGCTCAGCCTTTCATTAAAAATAAATTACAAAAACATATTTTGCGTTCAGCTTACAGCTTTATATCTTAATTTCTAAGCAGTCAGGTCTCTAGCCTTTCCTCTAAGAATGTTAACAACAAAGTTTGTTTTCTGGCAAATGTACCCACATGATACCTTACCCTGAAAACAGTACTGCTTATTTCAAGCAAGCCTCTGTACAACCACTTGCAGAGTGGCAGATCTTGAGCCTCTTACAGGCATCTGTTGCTCACAGAATTACTTCATTCTATTTTGCTGTAAACTCTGCTATTCTCTTGAAAATAGCCATTAAACTACTGTAAAATCAACTAACCCTCCAGGCCTGGGTAGTATTTCTTGAAAAAAAGAATGCATAGAAAACAAATGATCTCTATTAAACAGATATGCTATCACATTCTGGTATAACACTTCTGGAAGACCAACTTGGTTCCTGAGCATAAAAACTTCAATTAATCTGAAAAACATAGTGGCATTTGCGAATATATTTTTATTAATTGTCTGTGGCAAGTACCTATTTGATAAGTAACAACGAACATGTTGTTACTGCACACAAATGAGTGTGATTCATAATACCTGCCATATAGTCAATCAGTACATCAATGCGCAAAATTCTCCATTGTCCACGATTTGTCTGAAACTGATGAAACATCCATTTTTCTGAGGTACCAAAGAACCAAGAACACAGATATATAATGAAAACATGGATATGAAAAATATCGTAATGATTGTATAAATTCCTCCATGGCCAAATAATGAAATGCCATTCATTCAAATTGGACTATAAGGCACAAATTCAATTTGCTGAATTAAATTCTGAGCAAGTGATTTTTATATGGGAATAGAACAGTAGGACTGACCTTCCCTTTCCAAACCTAAACTGAATGCAATGTACAAGTGTCTCAAAAGTATGACTAATAAAAGAAATCTGGCCCTGGATATTCTGTTACATGAGTTCTTGTGTCAGTTCTACAGACAGCAGTATTACTAATCAAATGCTTGTCATTTTTTCAACTGACCCGCATCTCTTCTTTGATTACAGAAAGACAACCACCTTCAGGCTGTCCAAAGAGCTAATCAGGGGACTCTGGGCAGTAAAACTGTACTGAGACTCAAGTGGGCATGAAATGCTCTGTGGGCTTTAAAATCATGTATGCAGACAAATCTAGCATTTAATCAATGTCACAAAGTGCTGAATACATTCTTGTAAGCTTTCTCCACCTGTCTGAAGGTGTGCAAAACCTTTTTCATCTGCCGAATAAGCAACACATTCCTTCAGTAGAAACTTAAGTTGGGACCTGAAGGAGACAAATTTGCAGTATACACCCTTACACTGCTCAGGTTAGTGCCAATGGGCAGACAATGAGTGATGATGGCAAAGCAAGTGAATTAGGGAGTACTTTTCTTGTTATCATTTCTCTCCCATTCTTTCCTGTGTCCCAGTTCTGCCAGAGGAAAGGTGGAGGGAGCAACACATATCTGGAGCGCTGGGCTACAACACTGGTTTGGTGCTTCTGAAGGTTAGGGCCGGGGGTGTGGGAGGGTTGTTTTTCAACTAAAAGTATTTGTTTATAAAGCTACAATCATCTAATTAAAACCAACCAAATGAAAATTTTGGCAGACAGCATTAAGGTGCACAATCAGCTGACAGATAAAGAAAAGATTTTTGACCCAGGTCTATTCTTAAAGGCAGGCTCATATTCAAGGGCAGAATTTGCTCTGCCTTATTTAAGCCTCTAGGATACAGTGACTTTACCATGTGCTTTGGGTTTATAAAGTCCTGAAGTCAGCATAAAGCTCACTGCATGTCCAGGAACAATATCTTCTCTCACTGGGAAAACAACACCATCCACCAATTTCACTGCCATTACAAATTCTTCATCCAAATAGCTGACCAGTTTGTATGGGCCCTTTCCCAGAACTGTTGAGAAAAAAGTCAGAATTACCTTTCATATCAAGAGCTCTGAATATTACGATACAGCACATAAAGAAAAAAAAAATCTCCTCTCTAAAAATAGTGCTATGTGTCATGCACTAAACTGTACCGACAACCAAAACAACGCCAAACACTTTCAGAAACTACACGTTCTGAAAACTGTCCAAAATACCTAGTTTCAAGTTTCAGGATTAGCTTCTCCTTTTCCTCCCTCTCATTCACTTCGGTTTTGTAGTCACTTTATTGAAGTCAGCTGACTCCTCAGTTATTTGATTTAGAAGTAAACAGTGTTCTATGGACCACCCTGGGAGCCTCTAGTTGTTTATTTGTATGGCTGAACTGATTATACACTTCCTACTATTCTTTAAAACCTATTTTATTAGTGTCCAAAGTATGAGGCATTTTGCAGGAAACAAAAGTTTGTTGTCATCAAGTATCAAAGAACTCCTTGAACAGTGTAGATACAAATGTAACCACTGGGAAGTGAGACAGGAAGAAATCAGCATCATAAGCAAAGGAATGGTCATATTTTATCTTTAAGTAAAAAAAGCCAAAAGCATGCGAAGTTACCATTCCCAAATCTTAAATGTCACACCCCCTCACTTAGTTCTAATTTCATTGTAGGAAAGTATTTTAAAGTTTATTTTAAAATGTTATTTGAAATTGTTTTTGTAAATTTCTCTGTTAAAACCAAGCATTTTAGACCACACATGAGCAATTCACTTTGCTATCATTTTATCCACAAGCCAGGACATGGCAAGCATACATCTAAGGTAAAAGTGTCCCAGAACTTCTCAGCTGATAGTTGCAGCTAATACCATTGACCCTTAAAATCTGTTCCAACAGGTTAAAAGTTTGGACTGCAATTTGCAGCCTGCCCTCATATTCTGGTTCTTCCTAATTTTAAAATTTAATAAGATTTGAAATCCTAAGGAGGCTGCACTGCAACCAGAGTTTTAGATTCTAATGGCATAAAGAGATAGCCAGTTAGGACGCAAGCCCATGCCTATCTAATCATGTACAGTGATACCTGGTTACCTTCAGTGCAGGGAGTTGAAAAACATTTTAAAAATTATTTAAAACATCTAGTGTTCTGAAAATGTTATTATATGTTTAAGTCTCATATCTCAGCCCCATTTGTTTTCTCAACATCCAAAAGTTGAGAAACCGCAGCTACCAGCTGAGAATTTCCCCCTACCAGAGACAAAAAGCTTCTGCTCCTGCCTCTAGTAGGACTGCAACTATTTCACTCCGGATTCATGACGAAGTTGCACAGACAAAACCTCTCTCTGGTCTATGACAGTTTCTTAACCTTCTTGTCTCCAAACCTAAGTATTCTGGGGAGAACCACTATACTTGAAGTAGAGAAGAAAATCTTCAGCTTAGAGATTATTTTCTTCCCCATTGGCAGCTCTGAAACATCCTATGTTGAATACCAATGAGCTGGATTAGCAAACAGTAGAAAGATACAAAGTGAGAAGTATACTATAACCATGTTTATTACAAGCTGGTCACATGCACAACTCTCCACTATTTCAACTAATTTCTGCCAGAGAGAACTCAGTAACAAATACAACTAATAACACACTTTAAAAGTATATGTTATAATCTAAATTCACTCCACTACTACTACAGATGTTAGAGGCACTGCACTTTCAATCTGTTACAACCGCAATAAGATTATGCAGTATCGGACTGTGTTTCATTCATAAAACAAAACCAAAAGGAAATGTAAAACTGCAATCACCTCTTGCATTCAACTGGTCTTTATTTAAATTAATTCAAAGGCTTAAGTAGTGATTTAGATGAACATCCACTTCATTAGCAATCTGACCCCACTCAACATCTTTTCAGCAGTCAGTGCATCAGAACATGTACATTTCTGGGCTGTATTGTTTGGGCCTGGCACGTTGCACAAGTCTCTTCTAATTTAAACTTGGTCCCTCTCAGAGATCTTTCTGGGGGTGAGCTGCTGCAATATGGAGTCTAACAGAAGACCGAAACATCACGAACCATCTGGATAGACAGGCTTCTATATGAACTTGATACACAGCAGTACACCACCCAGTGCAGATTCAAGGTTTACTCTAGCACGTTGTACAAGTTTTGCACCTCTCTCTGAGAGCCATTCTAATGCAGCAGCAATGTTTGTCTCTCAGGAACTTAAAGCTAGGTCAAACATACCTAAATGGAGAGTTATTCCCTATTTGGGCACAAAAAGTTGAAATATTTTAATAGCTACCTCCCTCTGGAGGATGCACAGGAGATCATGATTGGTTTAAGAGACACACTGGGTGTCAGTTTTGAACTGCAGTATACCTTAAGCAAGTAGTGCCACTAGTACTATTGGATTGAATAGTCTTACTAATTACTTAATGATTTAGCTGTTTAATCCTGATCCATAAATGCAAAGAAAATGAGTTAAAACACGTATTCTTGGAAAAGAGCCAGGAATTAAAAAGATTATGAAATGAAAAGCCTTTGAAAAAGCAAAATAAACTAGTAAAACAGAATCTTGGCTATTTAAATAACATATCATTCACAACTGTTTTCATTAACACAATTATTTTTATATGAAGTACTAAGACTTATATGAAGAAACCAAAGATTCTATTGACATCTTATCAGCTCCTTTAGGACTTACCTTTGTTGAAATAGTCACAATCATAAGCTAAAAAATAAAAAGAAAATAAATGCAATTGCAAGTATTTTGCAGATAAACAGGTTTTCTATTACCCTTTACAATTAAGGGGTAAGCCAAATGCTTGGCCAAGTTAGATCATACACAAAACATTTATTAAAAAAATTATTACCAAATATTTACATTACTGCTTTAAATAAAATACTAATTTAAACTACACTGATTTAAATAAAATACTGTTTTCTAGCAGGAACTACTAAGCTTACATAACTACAGCTGTCTCTTTGTGACCTCTAGTGGTTAAGACTAAGCTTTGCTGTCACTTTTTTTTTTTGCTGGTCACTTCAAAGCACTTGTACCATTTCTATCAAAAATTTGGAGTAACCCTCTCGTTCTATGGCAAATTTCCTGTGTAACTTTGAACAAGCTACATACTTTCTCTGTGCAACTGTGAAGTTAGAAGAATGCTTGTTTCCTTCCATTCTTTCTATCTTGCACTTTTTTATCACATCTTTGGGGAAATGACTGTCTACTGTTGGGTATTTGCACTAGGTGCCATAAAAAAAGCCCTCATATTTTTTTACAACTTCTAAGCACTGCTGATTAGGGATACTAAGGTAATAACAAGGTCCTGCTTAAAAACCTACTTGTTTTTCTTCAGAAGACCTTTATGTTTCACACTTGCTCTGGCGGCAGCAGTAAGGCAGCTATATTTCCTAGACCCTGTTAAGAACTGAAGACTTCCTGAAGATGGAAATTACTTGAGCTGTTAACTTTGTAACTTTGGTTTGAGGGACGCATGCCATATGCTAATACAGACTTCCCATGACTTTTCCTTTCACATCATAGGACAAACAATTAAAAATAGAAGTGTACCGCCCAAAAATATGGAAATAAGCATGTAATCCAGCTAGACCAAAATGAACACGGAGGACAGTGAGACACATCCACTCATCTTCCCACCACTGGGGCTTCGTGATTCAATTCACAGCCCCAGGCAATTTAATGTGATTGATTTTTCAGGTTTGGGTCTTATGAATGCAGACAGCGGCAGCCACTGGCAATGCTAGTTAAGTAAACTTACGACACACTCTAGGGGATCTCCAGTCTACAGTAACTCCATGCTGGCAGCACTGATGGGCATATGCTGATACACTTGTACAGAAACACTCACAGTCACCTCCTTGGTTACAACCACATGTATCTGTCAAGCAGTTTGAGTAAAACCAGGTGACATCAATCTGGAAATATAAATACCACTTATCAAAATATTCATATAGACATTGGCAACAATCACCTCCATACAAAGCTATGAATCTTTCAAAATCTAATATATCAGACTTTGAAGTATTAAAGATTTTAATTTAAATGTTTCCTGAGACACAAAAAAACCACATAAAATCTTACACAGTACTCGGCGTCACAATTAAAATCCATTAAGAACATGCACACTAGGATGTTGATGTGAGCTTGTGTTTTGTACAGTCTTGTAATATTTAAACCATAAGAAACTACAAAGAAGTTTACAAAATAAGAGAAACTGTCTCTAAACTGATCACAAATCAATAAATATCAGAAGTGTTATGAAAGTTAGATACACATAAAATGCAGGAAATAATAAAGTACATGGAAAACTCTTCATGTGAGAGTGGTTCATTCTCTTCGTATTGCAAGACATTTTCACAGGCAAATTTGTGATTTTTCCCTTAAATTAATTTGAAGTCTTAAGTGACAACATTTCAAAGAAAACTGCCAATGCTGATTTGCTTATTGAATTGTTACACATTCTACATGGATTTGCACTTGAGTAATACTTACACACTTTTGAGGAATGTTTTTGCTACCTATGTTATACAGTGGATGTTACATTAATATGATTTCAACATCAGCTTCCCCTTTCTTCCAAAATAATATACAAAGCAACCCTGCAAGATTCCTGGTTGTCTTTCATATGAAATCTCTCTCCCTCTCTCCTCGCCTCACTCTGACACTTACACTCTTTAAGCCATGAACACAGCCTCAATACCTGAACATCTTGGGATATGTCATTTTCCATATAAGACCTAGCTCTGGCAATCAGTCACCCCTCATTTTCCAACTGAACCTGAGCCTGTTGACTGTCAGAACATGTTGTATGGCTCATTTATTTCCTTAGGTGGTCGCCTGAGTGAGGAGACATATGGATTTTTTTCTAGGAATGAATTCTTCACATCTGATACTGCCCGGAAGAAACTGTCAGTTTATTTAAATATGCCTGAAAAATGTGCATGCTATGTAATACATTTAAGCAAAATAAAGCAAGTGGTTATGGTTATGCAAATAGTGCTTGGGATAAAAAAAAAGGTAACACAAATTGGGTATAATTTTGTCTGCATTAATTACAAAGGGGACTAATAGGACTACCCATGTTATAGAATGCTAAAATGGTGCCAAAGTAGCTTACTGTCTAGGTCAGCTAAATGCAGATAGTCCTTCTAACAGGTCCAGCTAAACATTCACGTTTTAGAATCAGAATAGGTATGGGTTAGACCTTCTTTGTGTTTGCTTCTGCTATAGTAGTCAAATTATTATGTTATGGATGACAAGATGAATATTTGAAGTGATGCGCGTTGAAGACAGTTGGCAGCAGGTCACAAGTGGTGCTCCCCAGGGCTCAGTGCTGGGGCCAGTTCTGTTTAATATCTTTATTAATGATCTGGACGAGGGGATTGAGTGCACCGTCAGTAACTCTGAGGATGACACCAAGTTGGGAGGGAGGGTTGATCTGCTTGAGGGTAGGGAGACTCTGCAGAGGGATCTGGACAGGCTGGATCGATGGGCCCAGGCCAATTGTATGAAGTTCAACAAGGCCAAGTGCCGGGTCCTGCATTTCGGTCACAGCAACCCCACGCAGCGCTAC
>JAVJGG010000021.1:14143557-14155396 GCA_035590195.1 Aviceda cuculoides
ACAGAAGTGCAAAGGAAAAATTTCAGTAGCACTTCTTTGGTGGTTTGGTTGCTTGTAAGAACTGTGGTTTGGGTTGTTGGGCTTTTTTTTTTTTTTTTTTTTTTCTTTCAGATGCCTAGGTATTATCATCCCCAAAGCCTAGCCTAACAGTTTAGGGACTTCCAGAATAGTTCAAGTTCTGTCTATGGCCACCTTAAGCATCAAAATGCTTTTGTCACACATACAGTAAGTGACTGTTCAGACCTTTCCAAATTACCTTCGCTTTGTAACTGCCTAATGGTGAGGCTTTGTAGCACTGGATACTATGTCTCTTTCTGCACCACTCTGTTGCAATCTAAGTAACATTTTCAGAAATGATGTAAGATTTATAAATGATGGATAGGATTTCATTTCCTGTATCCACAAGTTATTTTTACGATTTTTTTTTTTAATGTTTCTAAATCACCTGGATGCTTAAAAAACTTCCCCCAATAAAGACAGCAGAGCTGCTGCCCTGGTATAGCTTTACTACAGGTGTATTTTATAAATATAGGTTAAATGAAGTATGTGATATAATTTCAGCACATATCTAAGTCTATTTTCAAAAATGCTGAATTTTGAATTTCTTGATTAAATTAAATGCTTCTTATTTTACAACTAAACTATTAATCTGACTTATGAAAATATTTGACAAATCACTCATGTTTAGCATCTCATGTACCTGAAGTACCAAGCAGGATGAAGTTTTTTGTCAGTATAACTTCCTTTTCTGTTCATATTGCTATCATATATGACAGGGTCAGAACAACACTGTTTTCAAAAGAGCAGCAATAATCTAGAAAATCTAGGCAGCTCCAATTATTAGTAGTATCATGTTTTCTTCTGTTCCCTTAGCATGTAACTTGCACCAACCTCATCTCATTTTCCAGATTTTCCAAGACTCCGCTTATCCCACCATTGATTCGACTCATTGCTTGTGTTTTGTATAACTACATATATAAATATACTAAGCACAGAGCTAAATTAAGTTAAAAGTAGGACATGTGAAAAGGATTTGATGTACCGAAGCACAAGTAGGTGGTAGTAGGACTCGCCCAGCTAACACTAGTCACCTCAAAGCGGTACCTAAGGCAGGAACATAATCAAGTTTATGGAGAGAGGCAAATAGAATAAATTACATTTGGATTGAAAGAATAAGTGCTGCTTCTCATGCTATCTGTGAGTCATTAAGCTTTAGATTTACTCTTGGCCTAATCAAATCCTCCACGTGCTGATCTGTTAAGGGCTTGTGCAGAAACATTTCTTAACATGTGAAAAGTAGCGAGCTCCTTTGCATACTTGACTTTTCAGGAGTTTTAACACATTTACAGTGAGAAGGAAGGGCTTAAGAGGTACACAATGTCTTCAAAGTCCTCTGTACCAGTCTGGTTTCATACTAAGTAAACTAACATTTAGTTATCAGAATCCAGAGAGTCCTACTTGGAAAAGCAGACTACTAGCATCTTCCGAACTACAACTAGCTTTTTAAAAAAAGTGTTTCCATTAAGTATTTAAGAACACAGAAGGCCTAATTCAGCAGCCCACAGAGACTAACCAGCATTTGATCAATGGTTTCAACGTATGACAGCAAACCAGCATAGCTAACTGCACCACCCACCTTACCCTGCACAACACAGCACCAAAATGCTGCACTGATACCTTGAGTCAGTGTAATAACCTTTTGTGTTTAATCTTGCCAGCACATGATAACAATTTCAGGCAGTTGCACTGAAAACAAAACTTAGGAAGCCTAGAACCACAGTTCAGTCAGACCCCAGAGCTTGGGCCGAAAGCTCCTGGCACTCCACTGCTAGGTTTACAAATTTAAGAAATTATTTTATTTGCCATTTTACTGTTCAATAGACAAATCAGATTAATAGTTATGTTGCTAATACTACATCAGATATGATTAAGATTATATTTAGTATAAATAAACACTATTTCTGTGCACTAAATAACACTAAAGCCATCATAACTGCTATGAGTGCCTAAGTGGGTTTGTTTGCACAGGAGTATTCTCATGCTTTGCACGAGCAAAAATGCACATTTCCCTTGACTTATTAAATATACCCCTGCATACACACACAGCATTCTCTAAGACTTTATTTATACACTTTGTATGAAGCAGAGCTTGTAGCAGACATCCAATCTTTCAGTGGACAACTGATTACCAAAAAGCCATTATCACTTGATCTGTCTTTGCTACTGGATGTGGAAGACTAGAAAAGCCATGACAACATTAAGAATTTGTACATGAACTAATGGGCCTGGCCTCAGAAAAAAAGAGAGAAGGCTAAATATCCAGTGTCTTTCTGCCTGCACTGCTGCTGCCTTTAGTGAAGTCTCATAAAGATTAAATGGGATATAATAGCTCTTTCTGATGCAAGCAATCCCACACCAGGCCCAATTGGAGAGGCCTTTGGAAATAAGGGGGTGAATAACCCGGGTCGCTTTACCTGCCTGCCCAGTGGAGATGGCTTGTAAGTCGTTTCACCAGTCGACCAAAGGGCTACAAATATCTTCTAGAGCAGATACTGAGGACCTGACGAGAGGCAGAGGTAGGCAGTCAGCACAAGGCTGGAGGGGGCAATGACATCCAGAGAAGGCAGTGGTTAGTGCTGACTGGACAAGCCTTCACTGTACTAGGCTATACTGAGCTGTGCAGGCCAGGAGCAGTAGCTTACCAGGTGACACTAGTTAAATGGTCCTGGTAAGCTAAAAGAAGGGGACAAAAGGAAGGAACTGCTCTGCTGAGAAGCTGGAGGCTACACCACTACCATAGTATCTTGCTGCTTGACAGTACAGCTGATTTTTCTGAGGCTCTGGTAAGACAAATAGTGCTGCTTAGTGCCAGCTTGCAACATTCAACAGGGCTCAAAGAAGAAAACAGGCAGGGACCATCGTGAAACAAGTTTGTTTCAGAATCATGCAGATATGGCGTATTTTCACATCTTGGCTCTTGTAAAGCTTACTGAAATGGTAGTGTACCATGTTCTACTGAGATGGCTCAAGGAAACTTTGTGGAGTAACATAGCTATGGGGTATGTGCTGCATTTACAACACTGGATAGCAACAGGAATAGGTTTCTGCATGTATTTGAGTCATCCTATCAACCCTTGTCTATTGGAATGCTTCCTTTGATTGATTCATTGGTTATCTTATCCACACACGCAAAATTAGCAACCAATTTATCTGTTACTATGCTCAGTATGTGATGTTGCTCCATACTTGTCTTAATTTATCATTGTAGTGGGTGTATACTTATGGCCACAGGGTTATGTTTTGGGTCCCTAGACTGCTCAGATTCAATGCTAAATGTGAAAATGAATAAGTAAAAAGCTTTAACAAATATCACTCAGGTGTAATATTTGAATGATTTTACCTGCACTTTAGGAACACTGGCCAAAGAATATTAATTTAAATTGCCTTGATAATAAAAAAAATGATTTTTCTAAATCGAGCTTTTTTAAAAAAAAAATCCTAGATAGCTGTTATTTTGTTAAGTAAAAGCTCTTCGAAACAACAAGACCTAAAAAAAATGCCATTTTAATAGCTCTTCAAACAAATGTAAATACAAAATTAGGGTAAATGATTTACCAAAAGCTGCTGTGAAATTTATGATTAAGAAAAATGAAGTAGTAAACAATCCATAAATAAACAACTGAAATGAAATAATCACCTAAACAGATCTCTGCTTACCATGTATGACAGGAAGAAATGACTTTGTCACCTGGAAAGTATTCCTTTCCTTTCCATGAACATGGACATTCATCTGTGTCCAAGCACAAATCCCCATGTTTAACAAGACTATCAAAATAAGAACAAAAAATATACATTCAGCAGAAGTACACCTATTATCTGATACAAAAATATTTTCCTAAACTTTTAAATTATTATTACTGAAAAACAAATAATATTTAAAATCTTCTGAAATTGAAAGTGCACAACTTTATTAATAATTATATATGAGTAATTTGGTAATTTCCTTTCACAGGTACCTGAATATTTTATCTTTAGTAAGCGCTAGCACTTTGGGCACTAGCCCTTCAACCACTAACCCTGTGAAGACTTATTCATTAACATAAAAATTTTAGGGTCAGGAAAACTAAGATTTTCCAAACCTCCTCTAAATTTCACCAAATTTCTTGTAAGTTAGCCAATTAACATATATCTAACTAAAGCAAAGAGATCTTCCAAGAGATGTAGGAGCCATCACCCCCCTTTGCTCTAAAGATATATGCTCTTACTACCAAAAGTCAGTGGCTTGTTTATTCCAAGAATCTTTAAATGAGGATTTCTTCTTGTCCTCTTCTTTTCTTCACCTGATTTAAAGAGCTTTCACATTTGCTGTATAGTTTTCCTATAGCTATAGTTACTGCTCTTGCTCTATGAATAATTTAATCAGTATCAAAAGAGCTATCCTGATTGCATGAAATTAACTGAGTATGTATTTCTGTACAACTAGCACCTTCATGCAAGCAATCACAAATATACTTAACTTTATTAGCAGAAATATCCTCACAGCCTTCAAAGCCGATTTTCATGATAACACAGGTAACCATATGCATAGCTATTTACAGTTCAAGACTAATGTATAAATTTGTGCCTATACTCACAACTCTTAGAGTAAAAACTGAAAATTCAAAAAAAATTGTGAAAAAGATTCCATTAACATTGAAAGAATAGAAGAATTCCTGCCCAGCAAGACTAAATAAAGCAACTAGTCTAAATTTTAAAGTAAATATTTGTGGTTTTTAATAATATCCAGAAAAACTGAAATATAAGAGTTAGATAGAGAGAAATCTCAAACAGATTCTACAAATAAATCTAAGGAAATATACCAGAAATATTGAATTATTTTATTTTAAAAGCTGTCTTTTCACTGAGGCCAAGAAAGTTGTCTTTCTCACAAAAACTGATTCATTTTTTAAAAATATTGTGATGCTATTAGATAGGCAAACAGGTATCAGTATAGGACCTAAAGGTCCAATAACAGATAGAACACCACCTTTGATGACAAATCAATCTGCCAAATCAAAATTGTGAAGTGTAAACTCTTGATAAGCCACAGCAGTGTTTTTCACTCTAACTTCTGTAGCTCCAACTTGTTTTGTGTTCTGTATCTGTTCCTATAGATGATCCTGTTCAATACAACATAAGAAGCTGGAGCAACTAACATGCTAGTTACACAGTAAAAGGATTTCTTACAGGCACCATACAACATACAATTACCCCTGTTTCTAAATGCTAAGTCTTGAAATGTATTTGTATTGGGAAATAAACAAGTATCTTCAAATGGTGCTGTTGGGCTGATAACCTTTTTTCTTTTTCAAGGTAAGATTGTTTAGAATTCCAGTACTGGGACTCTGTAATATTACAAATTTTATACAGGTTTTCCTATGCTCCTAACAGTTTTCTGGAAAAAAACCAGATATGGTGTTTCTGATGTTTAGCACTGTAATGTGGGCAAGATACTGCACCATAGACAAGAGATCATAGGTGTGAAGCGGATCCGTGACAAACAGGGTGATGACACTTTTTTTTTCCCCCTGTTAACCAAAAGGAAGGATTTCAACATTGCATTTACCATGGAACATTTTATTTGCTCATATTAATGAACTCATAATTTGTGTACTATGACTCAGCCTCTTCTTCAGTGTGTTATTTATCAGACGGAAATTTACAACTCTGTAGCTCTTCTTAATGGGAATGTGCAGACATCATAAAACCCCCTCCTCCATTAAACTGAAAAACTGTTATCTTCCCCCAGGGTATGCAAAGCATTCCTTGTAATCCATAGTTATTTCAAGTACTGGGCCACCTGAAGACAATCACCTGTGAGACTGAAATTCCCACTGGTTTAAAGCTGCTGAGAACTAAATGGGGCACATTCAGAAACAAAGAGTGCCAGACTGACAAAGTAACACTAAATGCAGTTTTTTCCTCACATTGTTACCCTGGCTGAAACTAGTGATAACAGCTTTCTCTCTTGTAAAGCCAAACAAATGGATAGATTTCAATGATCTAAGAATTCACCACAAATACCCTACAGAGAGGCCTTGCACAGCTCCCCTTTGAAGTATCAGACACTCTTCTTGATGCCTATACTTACTGTCCAACCTACAATGAACTGCAAAGACACAATGACAGCTATCACACGTCACCATACTGAACATTCAGTTTCATTACTATCTCATTATTGTCTACAGCTTTATTTATTCACATACACACAAATATGTAAACAGTCTTGGTAAAGGCTGTTAGAAACAATGCATGTCCCGTGAGTCAACAAACACTGCTTTGCTTCTGCAAAGCCCACAAATCCGGACCAGAACACTAAAAAACAACTCTCAGTCTCCACCAGAGCAGTTTTCAACAGGTTGTGTATTCCCTTCCCCTGGGCAACAGCCTACCGATAACTGATTTATGCAGCCACAGACACTTTTGCCCCAGCATCACATCCACTCTCCGAGGGTTTCACAAATCTTCCTACAAAGGTCTGTAATACAGTTTAAGGGAGGTAAAAAGAACGAAATAAGCAGCAGATAACGTTTCTAGCACCAGAATTCCGTCACCACCCATGACTTCCCTAAGCAAAAAAGAAGATAAACAATTTTTAAAAAACAGTATATGTTGATAATGAACCTAACAGCTTCATTATAGTTCACTCACTGTCTAGACAGGGAGAGTTACTATATTCCTGCTGAGTGTTTCCTTACTTGTTTGGGGAGCTTTTTACAGCCCACTTCTTCCCCCCTCCTCCTCAGTTTATTATAAAGAAATACTTAAGTAATTTTGCAGAACACTTAAAGGGGTTTTAGTATCCTTGCTGCATCCTTCTGTGTAACCACTGATGTTGATGCTTCAACTGAGATACAGTCAGACGTGCGCACTTCCGCAGTTTCACCCTGTATTTGGAAAACCACCTTTGTTCAGCTTGAATGGAAACCCCCCATCAGCATCCTACTGGTGCTAAGCAGATTGGGCCCTAAAAAAGAAAATTCACAGAAACGGCAGTAGCAGCTTAAAGACCAAAGGTAGGTGAGAGTAAGAAAAATAAGACCAAGAAGTAGAATGACAGGGATTCACGCAGACTCCCACATTCTGCAACCTTTTCCAGAGGCCTCTGAAAATTTAGCTCATCCATTGCCTGCGCCTCCTCTGAAGCCCCCTTGAGCAAAAGGCAGCTCCTGCCTCGACACACCTTCTACTGATTGTTGTGGACAAGAGAACAAAATCATCTCACAAATCACAAGTGTAATACTCATCACTGCATAAAACCTGGGTACAGGTTTTGCTGCAACAGCAAAGCAAAGCAAGAGAGGGACTTTCTTGACACGTCTCATTCTAAGTAGAAAAATACTACGGTAATTAAGCAAAGCTACTGAAAGAACAAGGGTAAGAACATTTTTATTAGCACTTCTTTGTTCCCCCTATGCTTTATTTTTTAGTGTGTGCTGTAGGGAAGGAACACAAGAAGAGGGCAGGGACTGAGGACCATCAGAAAAAAAAGAGGGTTCAAAGCAGGGGCCTCTCCCACCCTGCTCACAGTACCATCAGGACCAGAAGGTGGGGGTCATCCCAAAGTCCCCATAGCTCTCACAGCTGCATATGGAGGTGGTACACACTGTGTCATCATCAAGTAGCACATATCCCAAGGCAGGACTAAGGGGAAGGAAGGCTGAGGTTTGTACTTTGTCCCAGCCTATTTCACAAAGCAGCAGCACCTGGACTGTCACTGTGATGTTTGATACCTTTCTATGTCATCTCAGCTGTGCCTCGTATCTACCAATGTTACCCAAGGGCTACAACTCAATTTTTTCAACACTCAAGTATTTTTAATTAAGCACACTGGATTAAAACCTCTCTCTACATGCCCTCCAATAGTACCATTTTCTTTCAAGGAGTGTTGGTGTAATTCAGTGCTAAAAATCATCTAAGCCAGGACTCCATGGGAAAGTGAGGTACCAAAAAAATTTTCATTTGTGAATAGCCATGAGGAAAATAGCAGCTGTCCCTGACCTATCATCACCAGTTCTTCTGAAAAGAATTGTACACTTTGGGGGGGATGAACGTTCATTGCGTTTTGGGAGAATGAATATGTATTTGCAGACACGTGTCAAAGTGTCATCCCGGCCTCTTTTTGTAATAAAAAGAATTTCAGAAAGTAACTCCAAATGTAACACAAGTTTTTCTTTCAAACCAAATGACATACAGTTCAATGACTCCCTTCTTAAAAACACGTGGAAAAACAGAAGGTAATAGAAAAAGGTGGTCAAGAATATGACTGATACTGGTGAAGTTTTACTGTGAATTGAATAAAAGTACAGAAAAAGAAGAAAAAAAAAAAAAGATGACATTTGGTTGCAGCTAGTGTAAACTACAGAGTAGGGGACCAAGAGCATTTTGGAAGTATTGCAAGAGAAAATAACGAGCACTGAAATATATCAAAAAGAGTAGTAAGTCTGTGGAGCAGGAAAGGATGGAAAAGAAGAACTGGATTGTCTTGTTATGGCACTGCAATGGAGGTACATTTACTCTTTGGAAATGTACTTTAATCCAATAGCTCTAGCATGCTGTAATTATATAGCCATCAGAAATAGAAATCGGCACATAAAACCCAGTGTGGATAAATATGCATTCCCGAAGCACCCAAACACAGGAATGTTGATGCAGTCTTTGTAACAGAACTGCACAGTAGAGTGCATATCCATGACAGTATCCCCATAGGGTGTAATCCTTATTTACGTGGAAAATATTAAGTCTTCCTGAGAGACCTCTCCAAAACTCTGCCTAAACCAGAAAAAGATTAAAAATACTTAGCATGATAGCAGCAGCAGAGCCATCCAGAAGAGGTGTGAACATAATACTACTTTTATTTTCATGCTAATATTAATACATTCTGAGCTTTACTTCTCAAACTGAGGAGCAGTAGGTCTTTTGAAAAAGGATACTAAAAACATACCAAAAGGACAGGACTTTGAATTCATCTGAGGAGACATATTTTAAGACACGAAACGTCAATGTAATTACTTCTATTAAAAGTTAGTTTTCTAAAAATATTTGATACTGAATAGCATTCTTCCTCCATTATTAGATTTGTTTGCCCATAGACACATTTACAAGATGATGAAATCCATTGGGTTTTTTGTGCAAATAGGAAAGTGATTAATTTTCTTTTTTAAGCTCCTTACATGTTATTTGGTACAGTACACCACTTCAGAAATACAGTGATAATTTAGAAATTTTTGGAGGAAAAAAACTTGGAATGATACTCCTTTCTTAGTTACAAAACTTCATGACAATTACAGAATACTACAGCTTTCAGTTTACTATCTTTTCATAGCTCTATTTTATGAGAGCAATAAGTGATGAAAAAAGAAACAGACCTAAAAATTCTTATTGCAGTAAACTGGCCCAAATATAGAACAGTCCAGCACAAAAGAGAGTATTCTATGTCACAGATTATAACAGTTGTCTGCAGGGCTGGAGTCTTGTCCTACCACACTAGAGAACCTGTGTCCAGCCTGGAAAGGCCATGTAACTCCACACCACTCATTCAAGAGAGGAACTGGGATAGATATTGAAACACTAGCATAAAAACCTGGTCCCACAAATGTCCATGATGTCTTAATGATATAACTCAGTGTGCCAACATTGAAGCATTTGGAATCTGGGAAAAAAAAAAATAATTGCATGTACTTTGGTACCAAGTAAATTAATATCCCAGTTAACTTTCCCCATTCTGTGAAGTGTCAACCACAAGCCGCATCTACAGAAGTTCATGGCTGTAAAGTTGGCGAAATGGGACCTCAGCTTTTCAGGTGTGTCCCCCCCGCCATTTAGTTTTGGTTTGGTGAGATTTTTTGGGTGGGGGGCAGGGAAAGGGGGATTGGTTTAGTTTTTCCTAAATGTATGTTAGAAAAAAAAATTCTCAGAGATCCTGCTTAGAAAGGTGGCTCACAGAGTTACAGACAATTAAAGCATATAGTGGAGGGGAAAAAAAGAAAACTTTGATACAGCAATGTCATCTTGTATTCTTGAGGTTCAGACTCATAGACCATAAAAATAAATACACATACTTGGAGAAATGGAGCCCAGTATTTCAAAATAGCATGTAAGCGTTCCTTTCATGCTTTGAACTATGATCCCCAAATCTGTTCTTGGTCATTCTACAATGATGTTGACACTCTTGATAAAATACCAAGTTGGGTAGTGCATGCTGCTGAGCTGTGGGAAGTTAAGTGACCTGGACCTACAGATAACCGCTCCTAGCAGCCAGCTGAAAATTCATTTTTTATTCCCTTGCACTACTAACATTGAAGGGGGGGAATAAAAGGGAATGATATCATTGAAACAAGGAGAAAATTACAGCTAGTTTTATAACCATGATTAGGAAGAGAAGTTTGGTTACGATTTAAAGTTCAAAGTTAATCATGCCAAAGATTTACTAAAGTTTCAAAATACAGAGGAGTTAGAGACTCCTTCACTTAGTTAATTGTATAGCAGTTGGTTTAATTAACATAGCTTATAGAGGGGACAAAACCACAAAAGGGAAAAAATGTGGAAGATCTAATAAGTAGGTAACACTGAGGTACTAACAGAAGTAGTAGAAATAATTACTATTTGCATTTGGGGCAATATGTATTGCAAATTATTGACATAACCCTCAGAATTTGTATTTATTATTCATATTTAGGGGCTGGAGGGCCTCTTGGTTTTTACAGCAAGATGAAATTAATGTATAACATACATGGAAATTATTAAATATTTCAGTTAACAGAAATATGGATGGATGGATAATGCTAATGTATATTATTAAACGGTTCAATCAAGTCAGTCCAAATAAAAGTGTATGTCTTCAAAAAGATGACAATGCTTTTCTTGTGGTAGCTTTTCTCAAATAAAGTGCTTGACAATGAATGGATAAAAAGAACATACAGCAGGTGGACGCCAATGTTCAGTTTTCTCTTCTAGTAGGGACATTTAAAAAGATGCACTTAGTTATATATAAATACTTTTTAAAAAGTCACATATAAGTAAGAAAATTCCCTTTACAAAAAACCCATCTGTCAATACCTACTCATTTTTTCTTTTTTAGTGATGCATACTCAGTTTTACAAGTCTCAATCCATTCTTCACTGTAGTAGCATTTTTTGTTGGTTATTTCAGAGCATCAGCTGGGATCAGGAAGCAAGGAGCAGAAACTACCCACCCAACTTCAGTCTGCAGCTTATAACCATAAAGATACATTTATCCTTTCTTTAAAACCCAAAGTGCTATCAGAACCTGCTATACTTAAAATCAATCCATCAGAAAAAACCAAAATTGATAAAAATAGGATTAGCACAGGTATCAGACATCACTGGTTGAATTCAGGCTGTGCAGCTTAGCTGGACTGAACTACTATTGTTTAGTTCACGCACCTTGACAACTCCTCTGCTCCCTGAGGCAGGGCCCTTCACGATACTCAGTGTTACAAGTTCTGTAATTTCTAATATTTTTATATATCAAAAAAATTGACCTCTGGTTATTCTGAGGGGCCCTCTATTAAGAGAAAGGAAATTATAAGGTGTGTGTGGGGGGGGAATGGCTTTTAAAAAAAGGCATGGGATTGATTATATCCAGTGAGCTTCTATGTTCTACATCATGACCCATGACACAGATAAACCTGTAATACTGACATGTTCCATCTCTGAGATCGAGTAATCAATATTTCAAAAGCATTGTATGTTAACCCTTTAACTTTCTGCAAATACAGGTTCTTTCCCCCTCTTTCTGTGTTAAGTATCTTTCATGGTATCATTGAAGAATAACCACC
>JAVJGG010000021.1:14162281-14196547 GCA_035590195.1 Aviceda cuculoides
CCGTTCTTAGCTCAACCCACGAGTTTTACTTCTTTTGCCAATTTTCTCCCCCATCCCACTGGGGGGGTGGGGGGCGGGAAGGGAGTAAGCAGCTGCATGGTGCTTAGTTGCCTACCGGGGTTAAACCACAACACTCATTTATAACAAAATGAGTGTTTCTACTATTTTACTGTTCTTGGCTCACAGCAGGAAACAGTGATACAGTTGCTAATTTTTATCCTCACACTGTCTCAAACTAATTTTGCTTCAGCAATATGATAGGAATATGGAATAGCAACCTACTGTGACTATTATCAGAACCAACTGGAACTACAGTTCATAATCAGAACCTAAAAAAAAAAAATTCAAACTGCTTTATGCTAACCAAGATTCAAAATAAAAATTTTAAGTTAGTGTATCGTAAAGCTTGTATTATGTATACCCATTCACATAAGCAAAATATTACACAAACAGGAACAAATAAAACATGTTTCCCCTGCCTATCACAGTCCAGCAAAGAGACAAGCAAACTGCACAAATCTCATCCCTAACAAGATACTGTATGCAGGAAAGCAATGAGCAACATGATACTGTCTGCCCCTATCTAATTCCAGCCAAAATAGTCTAGTACTTTTATAGAATCGTGGCAGATCTGATAGTAACTCATTGTCAGCAAAAAATGTAGCAGCACTGGCTTCATTTCAGGTTCTGTGCTTCACTAGAGAACCTGAGCCCATGAACTCCAGCATTATTCTCCCATTCTTTTGCAATGGCTAAGACATCCCCTGTGCAGCCACTGCTAGTCAGCAGATTCAGAATCAAATTCTGTATGTGCTACAGCCACTCTGCTGTCATGTTTGGAGTTGTGGATGCACCCCAAAACACTGCAGGAAAAGTGTCCTAGTTCAAGGACTTCACGGTATAACTCAGCCAACAGGCAAGCAGTACCAAACGGAACTGACAGAGAGGCAACTCAAATGCTGACGTAACTGCAATATCACAATGAAAATTTTAAAGAACTGGTTGAAAACAACAGAATAGAAAGGTTATTCCAGTTTGAAAGTAGAAGTTCCAAAGAGGAAGTACTTGAGAAGAAAAAAGGACAGAAAGAGCATAATAAAGATCATAATTGTTTCTAATAGAAAGAGTGACACATCAAGCAAAAGTCATGACTAAATAGGAGATACAGATCTCTTATTTTATCTTAAGGACTAGTAGTTTTAAACCAGTGGATGTATTTTAATTAACACATTCACGTGAAACATAAGCTGCCAGATCCCAAATAACTCCACTGAAATCAACAGAAAGATGTTTTTCACCTGTAGTCGTTTCTAAAAAAATGTGTTTGTGGATGATCACATGATCAGTGTGCGTTCAGCCAAATACCTACCACAGCACTTAGCATGATTAGCTAAACTAGACCTTAGAGGAGGAGGATAAAAGGACACAAATCGAAGAATCTACCAGGAGAATCCCCTTCCCATGACTACCAGTGCTGTCTGACACATGTTCTGTGAACAAAAATATCCAGGAAGGCAGGCAACAGTGCACCCAAACTTTGCACAGCCCCATATGCAGAATGGGTTGCCTGGTACTCTCTAGGGAATCTACCCTAAGGTAAAGGTAAGCTAACTCAATGATTAAGATACAGATTTATAACGATCAGTATTTATGGACACTAGGCTGCTAGCAAGAGTAGGAGTGAGAATGAGCGTCCGTTTTTACTAAGTGTCCCCACTGCAACAGGTATCTGAGAATATTAATCTCTTATATGGCCTTTACAACAAACCAAAGTATTACACTGATCTATCACAGACACGATTTGGTCTGTTCTGCTTTTTTAAAGTGCTGTGCTTTTAACTAACTGATAGAGGCAGTGAGAACTCAAACATCACTTCAACAAAAAGAATTCTGAAAGCTTGTTTCTTACAGAACTTGTTGTCCATGCTATTTAACCTTTTCCAGATAAAACTAACTGTTGTGAAGGATTCATCTGGCAGCAGCCAGAGGAGTTTAACAAGTTTTCTTCTTTAATGTCATGACTAGGCAAATGGAAGAACAAGAAGATGAGTAAAAACGCTAAATGTAAGAAACAATAACAGAGATGCTTATTTACCTTTGCCTGCAGTTGACAGTTATTTATGTCGTTTCTTAGTTGATAAAGCCGCATCGCTCTTTTACACTGATTCTATACTAGCAAAGACAGAGTCTTAATAACTGTTCATAAATGGACTTACAATCTGGTATAGGGAAGGAGAATAGCAATTAAGGTCTAGTTGAACAGACTTGAATGGACAGTCAGGAAACGTCTGGGGTTTTTGGGAGCTCTCCACATTAGTATGGATCTACAAAATTATAGCAGCTTTTCTCTCTACTTTGCACTTCAACATATTGGATTATAAGCACAGCAGCCTCAAAACCTAAGTTCTAAAGAAACTCCAGACATGCATAGAAAACAGATGTATGTTTGTTCTGTATGTGTCATTAGAAAAAATGTGAAAACAGCAACAAAAAATACCAACAGGCTAGCCAAAATGATTTGACAGAGCTCTTAAACAGACACCATTCAGTCAAAGGAAGAAACAGTTTTGTATCTTACCATTTGCCCAAAGATGTCATAATATTTTCTCCAGGGGGATAGTCAATTCCTTGAAAATAACAAGGGCATTCATTTCTGGAGTAGAGGAAAAAAAAACCCATGTAACTGTGATTAACTCAAATTGAAGGAAGAAAAAAATTCCCATTGACTTAATTGCTGTTCAAAGTTCGATTGGTTGTTTGTTGGGTTTGATGATGGTTTTTGGTTAGGTGGGTGGGGTTTTGGGGCGTTATTTTTTTTTTTTTTAAGTACAAGAAATTGATCTCAGTAACTACGGATACATACTGTCATATAACGTGAGCGCATTCCAAACCACATCAGTAACAAGGAGAACCTCCACATTACAATTGACATCTTTTGTATCTCTTATATGCCAAAACCCAGACAATATGTAACAACTAGCTTTGGTGTGATATTGGATGATAGTCAGTACTATAAAAGAGCTGGTTTTGATCAACATACGGGTTCTGTATAATTGTAAGATCCTGCCAAGTTTACAGATGAATAATATTTACAAGGTTACATGTTTATAGCTTTTCACTGACTTGAAATACAGTGGTCTAAAATACTGAGTGCGACTATTAGAACTGCAACTTTACCTACCTCTGTACACATCGTTCAGTCTTGGAATTCAAATACATTCCAAAGGGACAAGCACAGCCTTCAACACAATCACTGTTGCACGTCTCTGGCACAGACAGTGCTTGGCAGGTTCTGCCACAGGTAGATACACAAATACTGTACTCCTTTGTATCTTCACATGAAAGAGCTGTCCAAATGAAACAAAGCTCTCAAATTACAGTGCAAGAGACTCAAGTACTTCCCAACAGTTTTCTGATAAACATCTCTATTCTTTCATTCCCAATCACATTAAATTCCACTAAAATTGCTATCTTGGCACTATGCTGTGTAAACTACATAGATGTAAATCCGCAGTAATAACAAGTACAATGAAGTCTGTCCAGTTAATCCAGATTTACACTGGGGAAACCAAATAGTTGAAGCTTTTTTTCTTCTGACTCTGAAAACACTTGGCTCTTGTGCATGGGCTTTGGGAAATGGACAGCATCTTGAAGAAAACATTAAAAGCAATGAATAAAATGTGTGTACTTTGCAGATGTTGCACAATATCATCTTTTCTTTTATATATGTATCCTATAAAGCTCTACTTAAAAAAAGAACTGAAGTTCTTGAAATAATAAAGATTAACATATTTTAAACCTGACAAGCGTGACTTTTAAAATATATTCTAATAAAACTATACTTCTAAAAAAGTAAAATAAAATTAAATAGTTTGAATGATTAATTCAGTCATAGTGGACACAGCCATTCATGCCATAATGACTGCAAGCAAGCTAGTCTTTTTAGATGTACACACGGGTACTCCAGCTTGAGGTACTTAAGCTGGACCAACTTTCCAGAAATCCTCTTTATCATGCATTACAACATGGATAATTACATGATGTGATGAAAACTACCAGATGTTAAATTCTTGAATGTTCCTTAGAAAATATTTTCAGCCTTGTTTATGGAGCCAAACCTACTGAAACATCAGGGTGTCAGTTTCGGGTTGTTTTATAGGGTTTACAATTCTATAATTTAAAAAACAAACAAACAAACCCAAACCATCAAACATGAGGGCACTATGTGTTTTATCAATATATTTTGCATCACTGAAAGTTCATACATACTAAAGAATTTAATATTATCCCACTCTATAAGGAACAATCCTCTGAAGACACTGTTACTAATTCGATCTTGACAAAAAAAGAACCTTGCCCTGTACACAAATGATCGTGCTAGAATTAATCCTCTTCTCATTTAGAAGATTATATCAATTTATTTTTATTTTCTGATTGTTATTCTGAAGTCCTCAAACAGTAATTATTTAAGACTAGAAGTGAAAGGCAACTCACCACAGTCTGGAACACCTCCTCTGAAATCTATCACAACTCCAAATCTTCGGCAATGATGAGCATAATGGGCCAGAGCAGAGCAAAAACAGCTCTGTCCACATTTGCAAGTGTCTCTTCTGCACTGCTCAAAATAGGGAACGGGACTCAAATAGGGGTAGCATGGAGCAAAAAGTTCTTTCGTAAGGATGCTACAAGCTTCCGCTGCATAAGATGCTATACAAAAAAAACAGATTAAACACTGTTTCAGTGACAGAGTTTTAAAAAGACTTGGAATAAAAAGTGTCTTCTATACAATGCAACTGATGATGATTATATACTATTGCCATATATATCCTTCTGACTGTGACACCTATATAACTGTATGGAAGGACAGAAAAGTTAGCTGCTCATAGTTTTGAACTTGTTCTGGGAATGATTTTCAGGTATTTGGAAAACTTTACAATAGGCAGACAGTGCCTACATATAGTCTCCTATCTATAAACTGATTCATGGATGTGGGTTAGGCAGCAGATGCTACACACCACTCAATGCCTTTCATAAACTGAAGAGAGATGTAATTCCGTGTGTTTAAGTCATTCCCATTAACTTACTTCAATAGGTCAGTATTTTGAAGAATAATCTATTGTTACCCATTGGTTCAGTTGCATAAGGCTGCAACCACATCCAGAGCTGCTAGGCTGCGGTAGCACTATCGCACAGGAGAACAAGAGCAGTATCAAATAGGTACATAAGAAGCACCAAACAAAGCACTCATCTGAATATCTGAATTCTGAATGCATTAAATAATTATGCAATAGTGGACAAAAATATCTTACATTAGCACACCCAAAAAGAGATAAATTTTTATTTCCCACAAAATAAGAGAGATGAATAAACTAGGACTTCAAAATTCCTTTTCTAGAGTTTCTGACTTCCTGTACAGGCCACTTTTGTCTACATTCATGTCCAAACTCACTACCAAGAACGCAGCTTCTTAGTGCTGCATGTTGTATAAATACTTAAAAGACAGGATGACGTTGCAGCAGGAGACATGATGATCTCCTAGCACTGATGTAATTACAGACAAAACCTTAATCAATATTTTACCTCTGTATCTTGCCTAAAAGCGTGTAGAGTCCAAGACAAGTGGTAGAAACTGTGAAATGGATATAACTGATGATCTACAAAGGTCATCACTATTAAAGGATGTCTTAGCGACCATCTGTGGTCCTCATGGCATCAACCACTAGCCTCATTCCCCAACTGTACACTTTCAGCTGAATGTAAAGGCTGGCAGTGCATAAGTATCTTTCTCCTACTCATTCTCCTCCATAGCAGACAACTACATCAAATATCTAATTTGCTCAGTATTTTCAAAAATGAATACTGTAATACTTTTGAGTCGCCATCTTAACTAACAGCATCATCAATATTAGACACACCACAAACCTTTAACGCATGTGTAGCTTTACACATTGTAACTGAATACCAGAAACAAAAAGGGGGTATGGCAAATGCCTCTGCAAGTATGAGAAAATATCTAAACAATACTCTACACGATTTGTCGGCGAATCGAGCTCAACAAATGCTACCTGTAAGTCTCCATTTTTTCAGTGGGTAGGAATGGTTATTACTTTACCTGATCCAACTAGGATAATCGGCACAGATATAACAAGTAGAAATGCATTTGTCAATAATAATTGACCTTCACTGCCCACCTGCCTGCAGATGAATATCACAGGGATCCATTTGCGAACTATCATGCACAAGAACGCATGCCGATGAAGTCTTCCATGTGTTTCCAAAGAGCTCTGGGGTGCTTTCAGTTACTCCAACTGGAGATCTTTCACAAAACAGAAGTCAGTCACAAAAGATATACTGAATTTACAGAATGGTCTCAGTTCTACCACCCCCTTCACAAGAGCTGATTTAAGCTCCCCTTCCACTGTTCTATATTCTCAGGCACTCTCCCATAAAGCACTGCCAGCTTAAGTTACAGGACTCCTCCTCTTTCCAGGCAAAGGCCCAGAAGAGAAAGAGAATATCTGCTCTAGAGCCATTAGATACTCTGTAAGGAAGGACAGACGAAAACAGATGAAGTTCCATTTTTACAAAACAGAAGGAGGGAGCACCAGTCCTGAAAGCCTGCACTCTCATTCATCACTGAGGAGGCAGAAGTATATCTGATCCATTTTTATCTCTCCTCTACCTACAATTTCCTGTCTGTTCCTGGTAGCTGACTTCCCAGGCTCTCTAGTCCCTGCAAGAAAGAAGGAGGAAGGGAAATCCAAGAGTTCAGAGATATAACTCCAAAAGCAATTGGATAGATATCCATGAGGCAGAGGTAAGCAGAAGCTGAAAGACAGAAAGACTTTGATCAAATTAACCAAGGCACATTAATCTTGTATAGGGAAAATTACTGAAACCGTGCATTTAAATATGGGATGTGACACTCTAGGGAAAAGACTGCATTAGGCATACAACCATCAGTATTACTTCTGGTAAAGTAGCTGGGGTGGAGGTATTGCAAAGGACACCACTGTCTATGGTAAGTCTCCCAAACCTGGTGTGGATCAGGTGTTTTGTGTACATGTCAAGACACTTGCACATTATGGTTGGTGTCATGTCTCAGCACAATTCATAAGTTCCTGTAGTTTAAGGGCTTTATTCACAAACATCAGCTACTGAACAAGTCCGATCATCATCATTAAAAATACACTACGAAACTTACTTGCTTCAAACAGGGAAATACTTTAAGTAGTTTTACATAAACAATATCTCTTGAGATCCTGTATCATTTTTTCCTAGTCTCATTATAAACAATATTCTGGTAATACTTTTTAATCTTTAAGATAAAAACTGTTCAAAAGTCCACTAGAACGTGTGCGTGTTTTTAAATGGGAAGTATTATGGAAAGTTTTCCCATTTTTCTACTAGTTTCAATTTTAAAAACTCCAACTCTTTTGAGAGAAGATGTTCTCCTACTTTTTCTTTTTTTTCCCCTTGGTAAAAGAAATATTCTGTCATGCTCTAAATTCATGTTCTCTGCCTCCTACTTCCATTAGGCTATTCGATGCCCTTGAAGCCAATTTTCTTCAGTATCTGTAGGAAACATGCAGCAAAGCAGCTGGACAAACAGCAATATTGACTGTAGTGCTCAGGCAGCTCTGACCACCTTTTGCTGCATCACAACCAAGTGAAGCTCAGACAATGGCTAATTCCTGTTGCTGGCCTGCAGACACTGAACAACGGAGGCTCTGTCAGAGAGAGCAGATCAGAACTTGCAGCAGAAAATAAGAGCTGGAAAGAGATAAAGAGGTTTGCAGGAAGGCAGAAAGTCCTTTATATAGGCCACTCCATATTGCGGACAAAACTTTTCAGATAAACTAGCACTTATGAGTCATATATATTTTACAGGGTTTTAATATCAAAATATTTTAAGCAAAACCTGGCTTGGTATCCTATAGTTGAAGTTACATATTTTTTGTTAGCAAACTAAAACTTCCTATCTATCACACTAACACAAAACCTCAAAATAAATTATTCTTGATATCTATCCATTCAGCTTCAGTACACATTTCATCTACAACTCTAACTGTAGATATTCATATACTGGCAAATAAAAATCTTGCAGCTATTCATACAAAAAGTCATCCTCCATATTTCCATTGAAAGTTCCACAAAGGCCCACAGTATCATCTTTCCACCGTCCATCAGCTTGAAGATAAAGCCTCAGTCCTTCTCTGTCATACAGTATTTGTAATCCAATGTGTGTCTTTACTTGAAGAAATAGAGAGGAGAGTTTCCGTATTTCAAATAACTCTGGTGAGTAAAAACAGAGATCGTTGAAAGACAAAGGAAACCTGCTTGTAATTTGCCTTTTGCTTCTTGTCATTTTGTTGTTTTTGTTGTATATTATTTTTATGTAAGTTACATTTTTTTCCTATTAAGGCCCTATTTTCCCCTAATCATTTATTTCTCATGCAAGGTTATACCAATTCAGACTTTAAAGAAAACAAGAAAGTTATGACAATCACTACACTTTTAAAAAATGCATCCAGAGTTCACTGGAATATTCATAAAGGTTAACTAAAAGCAAATCAATTTAAAGATACAAACATTGCAGACCATTTATTTTAGACAACCTAATCCTAGGTTGTCTAAAACACCAGCAATGTGCTTCCTGTATTAAAGCCTTTTTTGGGGAAATTCCCAAAGAGCCAAGTCCCCACAGACATCAAATGATTTGCATATAAAGCTCTCACTGAAGCTAACACTGAATCTCACAGAACACAGTCATGTATTCATATGTGGAATACTTGGTAACATCTTCCAGGGAGGGAGAGATTTAAAAACTCATCGAAGCAAAAAGAAGCAAAAAAAAATTTTTGTCAGAAAATCTGTAGCTTATCTGCAAGGAGAAAGAGGGTTCCTTCTATTTACTTGAGTTGCTTACAAAAAAGTGAAAAGAAATTATCCCGTCAAGAATCAGAGAAAATAATTTCCTCTTAGAAAAGAACTACCCAAACTTGTAAATGTGAGGGATGGCATTTGGACTTTAGAGACAGAACATAATCAATCTTAACATAGACACTAGCCCAATACAGTTACTGCATAACTCCTACCATCAGCAGCTAATTTGTGAAACATTTCATAAGAAATTAACAATGTTGATATTAATGATATACCACTTAACTTCAGTATGTTAGCAATATTGACAGTATCACAACATACACACATGCCATTAAAATACTGCTTTAGTGGTTGATAGTAGTTAAGTGCTTATATATTATTCCTTACCATCTGCGTACGGCAGGTTAATTTTGTATTGGTCATAGACCAAAACATCTCCTGATTGAGTCAGAGTCACTTGCCTCTTGGGGTCCTGCTTAAGAATAAGGCTGATTGATTGGATACATGATCCATCCTGGTTCTACAAGTAAGAGCAAAACAATTTAAAAAAAAAATAAAATATTTAAGTAGGATGAATGTTAAATAAGAGTTCAAGTAAAGCTATAATTAGTGGGGAATCAAAAACTTTCTGTCGTGTCTTGCTTCTTAGCTAGCAGAGTGCACTTGTAAAACATACAGCTTTACAGCTAAGTAAGAAAACTTAGTTATTTTGAATGATTTCACATGTATGCTTAAATATAACTCTAATCTGTTCTGCAAATACAACTCAAAAGTGGGATCTGGAAAGAGAAACTTAAACAATTCTTAAAATAGCTGAGTACAAAGACACCTGCAATTCATGAGACCCCGTGATTAAAGACCCACTGAGGCTGAACAAATGCTCACAAACAAGGCTGCATTATCCACATAGCAGTGCACAGAAATCAGTATTTGTACTTTAAAGTCTTCTGATATACCCAGGTTCTTTTAAAGCACATTTAAGCTACAAAATTCTTTTAAAGGCAAACAATAATGAAAGACAGAAGCATCTTGTGAATCATTATTTAGAACAGCATTTAAGTTCATTGTTTCTGAGAGAAGTTGTGGTGTATGTTCATATGCTCCCTGGATGAATATTGATGAAAGAAAGGCAGCATTGTGTCAGCATACAGTATCACAACATCCAACTGGCCCGACTTGCTTATTTTGTTACTACCATGCCTTATTCTTATTTCCATTTTGGTTCTCTAAGTCAAAACAATATATAGAAAAAACATGAAAAGGAATATTGCATTTCAGTCTGGATGAAACATACTCCAAAGACATCCTAGATCAACCTCATTTAGCTCACTCTTCAGTGGAACTTAATTGTCAACATTACCAAAAGCAGCTAATTGACTGAAATACTAAAAAAAGTATCGAGACTCATGAGCTAGAGTTTCACCATATAAAGAAGCTACACACCCTACACAAGAAAATTTCACAACAGCTTAAATATCAAGAATTGAATTCAAGTTAACTGCTTTCATCAAAATGGAAGTCAACTATAGTACAACACTTGCTCTGTGTTAGTTAGGCTGGATTTTCTTTTCCATTCATGATTCTGGTGTATCATTTTCAAGTTTCTAAGGAACTCATTAGGGCCTATGCTGATATACAGACGAAGTTGTTTTTAAACCTTCAGCCGTTTTTTAAAACTTTAATTACTTTTAAAGGTGGATGATTCCAATGCAAGACATGAAAGCCCACATGGCCCATATTTTATAAACTTCAGCATGAAGAAACACCCAGACAGAAAAGCCTTCAAGACAGCCTAAGAAAAGTCTTAAAGCAAGTCTGGAAACTGGTTGGTACCTAAATGAAGTCCCAAACTACTTGAATATTCCTGCATGTTTTATGTGACTGTAGTGATCTTCAACTAGCCACCAGGTAGAAAGCAGCACAAGTCTGAGGCCTATTGAATATCAAACATTTTCAACATATCACAGTAACAAATACACCTGTACTAAGTAACATGGCAACTAGACAGACAGATGATTAACACTAGCCAGTTCCTATCAAAGTTTCCAGGCCAGGACTTCCACCTTTCAGAAAAGCTACAGGTACTTTGGCTTTCGAAGCCAATAAGGAAAGAATGTTCATTAATGAATGCTTATTAGTCACAGAAGATTACCAGATTTTTCTTAATAGAATGAATTTGATCACTGCTGAATTTTTTAAAAAGAATGTTCTATCTCAGTGAATCAGGTACAGAGGTGAATTGAGAGATGACTTGAACTTTATCATGTCAGCATCCTGTAATTCACTTTGATACATGCTGAAAGACATCAGAATCACAGTCCACCTTAAGTTTCTGCCACTCCTGCTATACTCGAATCTCTTTACTATAGAGCTTCTAAGGCATAAGCTTATTTAAATTGGCTTAATGTGGGTGGATAAAGTTAAGAGACTGCCTATTCCCTGCTATCTACAGAGGAAAGAGGGAAGCACCCAAGTGCTGTTTCTTCTGCTCAGCCTCCTTTACTGCATGACCTTGCAATGATTTAAAAAGTATTCAAGAACAATGACAAAAATTGGGTCCAGTCACTTTTGGTACACTACTTGTTCATTTTATTCTCACCTTAATTACGCATCTTCAATGTCTCTTAATGTCTTACATACCAAAACATACAAAGACATGTCTGAAATCACTTAGTCAAAGAGCAGTCTAGGTCTCACTGGAGGAAATTTCTCATTGGTTGGATCTGGCCCTGAGCTGCAGTCCAGAAACATCCAGCAGAGGTGCAGGAGGCTGCACTTCCAGTCCCACTGCCTAGCGTGAAGGCATAACTGATGATGAAATACTGAAATGTTAAGCACCTTCAGTGCTGAAAGAGGCACTGAACAAGATTTAAGAAAAAGATCCCTACCTTTGGATAGTCGCACTAACAGCAAAATTATACTGTGAATAGCACCATTCACAGTGCAAACAGATTAGGATGTTCAGTTCAAAGATTTACACTTTTATCCAACTCTCACTGACTTTCACAGGGACTTGCCTAACACAGGGCAAATGTTGCCCTACTCATTGAAAACAACTACTAGAGCTGTAAGGATCTCTGAATGCTAGCACATGGCTTTGACAGATGCTGAACTAGCAGAGCAGCTCATCTGTCATTCGTTCAAGAACCATGGGCACACAAGTACACACAGTGGTGTGTACAAACTACATTGAGAATTTCTCCATGTCTAAATAATAGTGCAAAAGCGACCTTTCACCAACAGTTGAAATGACAAAATGAAACTTGAAAATAGCAAATTATAAAAATAACTGCAGATATTTCATCGGGTCAACCAGCTCTCTTGGACCGATCGTGAAGACAGACATATACATTGTGAAGCCATGCTCTTGTAGCTTCTTTTGCTGTTTTACCTCTTTACTAAGAAATTAGATTTCTGTGCATATCATTCAGCAACAGTGGCTACAAATAGACAATTTTGTCGACCTTTTAAGAAGCTGAAAATAAAAGAAAATAAAAGAATACACATAGTGGACCAGATCCAAGAGAACCCCCCACCATAGTGTATACATCACTGCACAGTATTGACAAAAGCTTTATTATTCCTTCATGCTGAAACTAAAGGAGAAATTTTGCCTGACAATTATTCTCTGTTCCAATGAACTGTTTCTTTCACAGCACTATCCCTGCCAACTTTCAGCAGGTGTTTTCACAGGAATGGCTATTTCTCTCACTAAACACTAAAAAAAAAATTTCTATGTTCAGAAGACCTTCTCATCATACAAACTACAAAGCTAGTGAGGTTGTCACCTGAAACTCAGATAAGGTTAAGCTGTGCTGATCACTTGACTGATTCTCCTTCCAAAAAGTGCTTAAACAAAGTTTCACATCATTTTGAAATAACTTGTTGTCTGATGACTGTTTATGTCACCAACTCTAAGACTCTAGATGACTGGATTCTTTGTGATTCAGAGAGCTAAAATCTCCCCAGGTATTTTCTTTCTACATTTTTTAATCTGCTTGAATGAGATGGGACTGATAAGTTTTTTGGGTTTTTTTGTTGTTGTTGTTGTTTTTTTTATTTTAAAAAAAAGCACATAAAATCTCAAACCATCAAGCAATATGAGATACTGCACTACAAATCTTTTAGCTTCCCATTTCAATTCATTAATTTTTATAAATGGGAACAAGATAATGGATGGTGCCTAGGGAACTGTAAAGCAGCACTTCTACCAAGTGGTACCAGCTAGCTGATAGTTAAGGCAGTTGAACAGCTGCACTGAAGCCCCACATTCTTGCATTAATAGTACACAAACTGTTCTCACTGCCCTCTCACCACTTGTACATTGATAATTAAATTAGCAGCATGTAGCCCTGCAACCCACCACATAAGCCTCTGATCACCCAGTTAACGTCCAGAATGCTTCACCCAAACCTCTGTAAAAGACTGTATCTATTAGGGACTAATCAGGTTAGCTTTGCTAAAGGCTAGATGAAATATGAAGCCCAACATGTAGTAAAAGCCAAGAGAATCTATTTTTTCACCTACAAACCACTTGGACACAGAGACACATTAAGCAAAGTCCCTAAGTCAGGGTGAAGAAGATACAAGAATTACTGCAAGGCTCTTTGCAGTCTCAAAAGTGATGCAGAAAGCCAACTAATTCAACTACTGCTTCCCCCAACAAAAGCATCGCCACAACAACTAAACAGAAAGGCACATTTCTGACTTTTGCAGAGGTAAGTGTTCTGTAACACAAAAGGGAACGAGACCCACAACACATATCCTGCACACTGCCATAGCAGATACTTGCTCCAGACCTCTGTTGTCCATTGATGGGTTTTTCAACAAGTCAGGCTGAAAGGTATCTCACTGTGGGCTTCCATGAGAAGTCAATCATGCCTCAACATTCATTTGATAAAAAAGCCACCTACAGTGTTTCTTTGAGGATCCCCTTTGCTTATCTTCAACCATATAGTACAGGACACAGCTTCAATATACAAACACCTTCCTCAACTTTCTTTGACTCTGCGAAGTTTGAGAATATTATGCTGACTGAACAGACTTATCCCTATGTTGAATGCCTACATTTATCTTTTGTTTCTCAGCTATTCTATTTTTTTTTTCTTCTAGATGATGGTACAAACCTAATTGACAACTCGGGATCCCAAGGTTAGCACAGAATGAAGCCAGCTAAACTCAATGAAATCAGAATAAGCTAAGTCAAATATGCACTTGAAGTGGGGAATTGTAGCAACAATCAGATCTATTGCATCTTGAAACAGTCTCAATCTTCCTATCAATAGGAAATAACTGGCTGGATCACCAGATTCTTCCCAAGCCAAACAACAATGCACAATGCACACAGAGGTTAAAGCCTAGGAATTTTTTTAACATGCATGTCCTCGACAAGATCTCATTTCACAGCCCCACTGTAACTCTTCTACCTCAAGGAGCTAGAGGCTATTAAGAGCATAGTAAAGCAATCACATTCACAAGAATCCACTTGTTCAACACTGGTAACTTCTACGCCTTGTCACCTAACTTCACCTGATGTCCTAGTGCACTTCTCCTAGGAACCATAGAAGAGATAGTAGGACATTTCCTTGCAGATCATCCACTTGGAAAATATATTTGGTCTCTGTCTAGTGAAGCTATTTTTCTTACCTCTCAACTTTTATCACTGAGATGAGAAGGGGACTCCATGTGCTCAGTCTCCCATCTCTTACCTGGATTGCAAATAAATAATTTCTATTGTAATAAACTTGTCAATGGTGCTTTAATATGACTTCCTTCTGCTTAAAGGTCTTTTCTGTCATATAAAGAAGTAGATTTTAATGCACAAGGACAGAAAGACTTTACTGAAATACGTCTTTAGAAAGTGTGGCACGACAACTAATATGACCATTTTTATTCCCAAGGAAATCTCAAATGCACAAACAATATAAGCTGCAGAGAACAATGAATGCAGTCATTGGTGTAAAAGGACTTAGTGACTCACACATTTATTTAGAACACAAAGGAAAACTAGTAGAATTAAGTGCAAGTAGTTACCTCTACAGAAGTAAAAAGTAACAATGCTAAATCTGATTTTATGTGAAGTATATAACTGCAACAATATTGAAGCTCATCATGCTAAGAACTAAAATTCAGGCCTAACATACTGTATATGGTCTAGAAATACAGCAATACGAGTCATATTTAAGTCTATATACACTTCGAATACCTGTACAGTTGCTCCTAGGTAAAAATTGTTACACAAGACCACTGGAGACAGAACATACATCTGACCAAGATATAAAGTTTAACATCTTGCTCCTACAGCAAGTCCAGCAGCTTAATAAGTAGGCATCCACAGGAGCATTGTGACCCTAATACAAATGTGGGCCAAATTCTGAGTTCTACATATGCATATAAGGGCAAAGTCAGTGAGAAAAGCCCAACTGCAGAAGACAGCTCAACTCAGTCAATTACACTTCTCACACCACCTATATATGTTTAAGGTCTATTCTAACTTGCCTTAACTTCCTAAAAATTACAAGACCTATCAAGACTGTAGTAAGAATGAAGCGCTGTAGTGAAAATCTTACCAGTGTTCCATACCTCACACATACAACATTAAAATACATGCTCAGAAATCCATGTACACAACAACAAAGGAAAGAGAATGGGTCTCGGACATAAAGCAGAATAAATATTTAGTGACTTCTGTGTCCAGTATCATAAACTTTCAAATATAAAGTAGAAGCACCCTTAGTATCAGCTACATATATGCACATGCATGTTTGGTTGAAATAAATTGTACAACTTAACAACACAGATACATACATATACCCATATCCGAAAGAGCTGTCCCAAAAGCTATCTAAAGTTTTTCATATTGATGCAAGTAAAAGCAAATTTCAAGCTGCGAGAGCAAAGCTGAAAGAGAAACCTATATTCAAGGCACGAAAAAGTCATTCTTCCTTCAAGCAGTAATAAACATTAGGCTTATTTCCTGCTGGCTGCAAATCCACAAAGATGGACTTAGAAAGCTCAAGAAAACAAGTCATCATCCAGAGTTTGTTGCATGAACCACCATATGCTACTGAATGACCTCAGTGAACACTGAATCAGGACGCTAGCATTATCTTTCCTGTTTACCGCAAGCAAACATGAGAATTTCTGTACAGACTTCCTCTGCACTGTTGTTGAACAACTATTTCATCATTAAGGAAAGTTGTTGCTACTGATGAATTTACATATATTCAATTGCAGGGGCTTTTTTTTTTTTTAAATACTTCCCCTCCCCAATTAATAAACCCTTCAGGATATAAACATTACAGGAAATTCTAAGCCTTACCTGTCCACAAGGAGCATTTTGCAAGGATATGGTAAACACCCCAGATGTACGGCTTTTTGCTAGAATATATTGGCAGGTAGCTTGGAAAGTGTATTTGCGCCCATCAAAGGTCATGAAATGAATGTCTCCTGAAACTGAGCATTCAGCTGACAAACAACAAATAACATATTTAAGTATGTAGAAAAGTCAGTGTACTCCCACCAGTTATTACTGCTGTAGAGTTCATTCACTCTGATACATGCTGTAATTTATCAAACTGTATTCATATTATAACCAGGTACTAGGAATGCTGTTAGGAACTGAACCTTACCCTTGCTTTTGTTACGGAGTTCCTACCTGATGCCAGGTCAGGATACCCAAACAATTCTTCCCCCAAAAGGAGGCAATAATATGTGTGATCCTTACATTCTGGGTATTTGATTTGTGGCTCTGAAAACTGATTTGCAGAAACATTAAGCACTTCTACAGTTAACTGGTAACTCTGAGACCAGTGCTTAAATCTATTGGCAGCTTTAAGAACCTTGAGGCCACGGGTACCTTTAACACGCAAAATCCTTTTGGCCTTAATCTCTATAGTTTAGCTGCCTACCTGTGAAGTGAGAATAACACCCCTCATTCCACAGGCATATAGTGAAAATAATTAACTGATATTTCTACAATACCTAGATACTCATCACTAGCCAGCAATACTGAGGTGGGGGGGTGGAGGCAGGGCAGGAGTAGTCTTGCCATAAGTCTGCCAAGTGAAGACTGCAGAGAAAAATTTAGTTGAATGACAAGAATGACCAGGTAGTGTCATCTACCAAAGACATTATGGTGATGTATAGGGAGACACATTACTGCGCTAAGCTGAAAGGCAGACACCTGCTGTTCAGACCATTTTAATATTTAATCTACTGTGTGTGTAGATGTGCTTATATTTAGATAGAAATAAAAATACAAAGTATGTAGTGAAATATCACATCAAGATCTAACAGTAATATTTTACTCCAAGCAAAAATTCAGTTATTAAAAAAGTTAAGTATTCAATACTTTCACATACCTGGACATGTAAGATTTGTACAAATCCACTTTCCTCCAATGCAAGTGCTGAAATAAAAACAAAAAGGTTTCATACTTTTTTTTTTTCCTGTAAAGTATATATGGCTGTCCCTCAGTTGTTCTTCCTGGATTCCTTCTCTATGAAATGAGCACCAAATGTCTAGAGTCTCACAAAAGGCTGCAACAGAGCTATGAGAGTCACTAGAATGCCTGGAAGCTGTAAGCAAGAACTTGTCATGAGGATATGATCAGGTGAAATTTCATCCATGCATCCAGTAACATTCTTCTTTCTTTTTAGCTCCTTGATAACGATTATAAAAAGTTAAGGATGACATTTTAGTCATCCTTAGTAAAGATGTAAAGAATAAACACAAACAATTTGAATCTTATTACTTAAAAAAACCCAGAACTGTTGTGAAGAAGTTGCACATCTGCAAGCTCATTGGCTTTCTTCAATTAAGTTGATCCAATAAAAGGCATTATCTCTTCATACAAACTTTCCTTTTATAAAATTAACTTAGAAATTCCCAAAACAGCAGCTTAGTATCATAATGACATTAGGCTCTGTGTCCAAGTGAGACAACACAAACAGTGGACAAAGTAAAGTCAAAGTAATTCTCCTGTTAAGATTTTGAATTCTAGATTCCTGTTAGTTTGAGGCAGAGTTCAAGGTGAAAAGAATACTAAACATTACAGCATTCTCTGCTGTATGACATATCTGTCATTTGCTCTTATTCCACATTAATAGCTCTCTAGCTTCTTTTATCTTTCCCTTTGTTGCAAAACATATACAGAACAGCAGTTTTTGTATATAGAAACAGCAAGGACTTATCAACTTTGTTCAGTTTTTAACTGAAATAGGCCTTAAAGAAGTTGTCTCATCACCATGGAGGGATTAAGTCCACAGCATAAAAAGAAAAATTACTAACCAGTTATTACATTCCTCATAAACTACTGAACCCATTTCAAATAAACTTCCATGGTAGTCACAAGGACAATCCATAGGCTTGACACACAATTCATTTTCATAAATTAAGCCTAAAAGAAATAAAACAGCAAGAAAAAAATTAAACATCTGTACAGATGGCTGATGACACACTAACAAGTATAGCCAAGAACAACACAAATGGTCATGTATGATAATAAACCTCTAGACTATTTAGTAGTCATTTTTGCAAATATGCATGCATTTGAATTACATTAAATAATTTGTATTACATGGACCAGGTCCCTAAATTGTTTGAGATACACTAACAATAGTATGAATAACAAGTATTTAATATTGGGTAAGAGGGGGAGGAAACCACCCCCACGAAAAAACCAAAACCAAACACAAAAACACCAAACCATGCTGCTTTGAGTACCTTTGGCTTCTTTTTGACACCTTTATAAATCTTTGCCTCTATGTTTTAAGGCACTTTTTTTACTTAAGTGTCTTAAAATAAGGTCCTTATTTACTTAATATACCTGATTTACTTAAAATAAGGTCCTTATTTTACTATAATGTTCTGCGTCTTTTTTTTTTTTTTTTTAAATTATTCCATTATTAGAGAGACAGAAGCTAAAAGACTTTATTAGCCTATAAAAGATAAAATGTATGACAAAGATAATTACCCTTATAAATCATCATGGTACGTATAAAAGGCAGGACTTGAAGATCATGGCATAACTTTCTCTGTCCTCTTTTACATAGAATTATGTACCCAAAGAGAAGCCAGTAACAAGGGGAAAACTGGACACCAAAGTATATTTTGGTAATAAGGGTAAAGTTTTGCTATAGGCCACATTAGTAGATACCTCACTTGCCAGAGCCATACAACAGTGTAAGAATCTCAGTATCAAAACCAGTTTCTGGCCACATGAATGAGTTTTAGCCATGTCACATTTCTGAGCTCTCCTAAGCACTTGACCTTGCAGACATTCTTCTTCAGGAAAAAGAAAGAAAAAGAAAACAAACAAACAAATACCCCCACAAACAACAACAACAACAAAAAACTGAAAACCCATGACACCACACCACAAAACACCCCAACAGAACAACTCACCAAAATTACCCCCAAATAAACCCGTGCAGTAACCACCAGAATCAGGAGGATGGCTGCCCTGTCAACAACAGAGCAAACCCCATTTTTCACTCAAATTATGGAGCCCCATGGCTAGAACATGGATCTGTGTTGAAACCTATTCCCATTTGTTAGAGGAAGGAAAAGGATCTTGTCAGTTACGAGGAAAACAGGGTCATTCATCCACACTGTGTTGGCACTGCATTTACAAAGAGCTCCTGTGAATGCCTTAATCTAGCCAGGCTATATAGTTATGTAAACTTGGGGGAAAACAATCTGAAAGTTATATGGAATCAAATAATATGTATTTGAGAAGCAAAACTTGCCATCTGGACAGTAGCACCCATCAATGCAGGGAAGCTCACTGACAATGCACTGTGATTGTTGATGACATGAAACAGGGCAGCAGTTGATGCATTCATTGTAGGTCAAGGGTTCACCACAGGTAACCACTAAAAACCAGAAACAGGTAGAGAAATTAAAAAGTATCGTGCTACTGCCTCAGGGCTTAAATGGATTGCGCATGTTTCTTTCAGGTATTTACTTTTTGGTAAGTCAACTGATTATGTGTCTAGATCAATGAAACAATAACACAGACACACGCGCACACACAGACGCGCACACTAGTATTCTGTCCATTAAAGGTGCATTGAGAAGGAATAATCTGAAGTTACACCAAAGAACACTCAGGGAAAACTTTCTCACGGCAGAGCTACTTAGATAGTCAGACCAACAAAAGAACTGATAGAACGTCCATTAAACATTTTTGGAAACACTGGGGAAATCTTCTGTCATGAATGACAAAGCAGTTTTGACCCAGTGTTCCGGACAGGTGGAAAAATTAGATGATCTATTTCAAGCTTACCTTCTGTGACTTCCAAGATGAAGACTTATGCAAGTGTAATTCGAATTTATTTTTAAACACTCATGACACACATTTTATGTATCAGAAAGCCATGAAGACTTTGGCAATATTTGAAAGAGTAGCTCTATGAAAATACAAATGGTTAATCACCTTAAAGAATCTCTGATGTTTTAGTGAGAAGGTTCTTAAAACATATCCTAATAAGCTTAGTGCTTTAAATACATTTGGTACAAATCACACATATAAAAAAACAAATTCCATTGCATTTATGTAGCCTTAAACTGAGCCCATAGTTATGCATTCACTAAGAAATATATGAGTTCAGAATTGGAGAAAGGACAAAGAAGTAAAAGTATGAAGAGCACCCTTTTCAAAACACAACTAAGCAGTATTTCCAAGTATGAAAGCATCTGCATACCACACTGCTCAAAGTGCATTCGCCATCCATGAAGTGGCTTTCCTGCTTGGGCACATGCTCTGGCATATTCAGTTAATGCTCGACACCAAGTTGCATTATCAACTGCTGACCTTACACAAATAAAAATTGACATATTATTTTCTACCTATATTCAAACATGCAATCATAACCTCATGAATACTCCTGCACTGCATACAACCATGTTCATTGAATCTAATAATGTTCTAAAGTACTGCGTTGTTTGGCTAGGTTAAAACTCTTCAATGGATATGACATTCTGCCACACGTGAAGATAGGTCATCAATGCATTTGAGACCTGACGCCAATTTCCTGAATAAATCCATGAAAGCCAGAGATACAGCAGTATAAACAGACTTTTATTCAAGTCTTTATTTTCACAAAAGGAGTAACATCCTTCAGAAAACTCACAAGAAAGTGTGAGATTGCTACCAGTGAGTCACCGTGGTACAAGAAATGGAAATAATCTTCTCCTGTCCTGTCTGTTAATTTAACTAGTCAAAATTGTTTGGATAAGGACCATAGCAGGTTGTGAAATGATAGCATAAATTCAAATAGTAATAAAATTCTTCTTTTCATTGAACTAACATATGGCTTGCAGATGCCAAACTAATCTATTCACTATTACTTTTCATTAAGGTTAGAAATACTAATGACTTTGCACATTCAAAAATCAAACATCTCATATTCAAGGGAAGGTACGCTAACAAATTATGAAAATATCTGGGCCTGATTCTGCATCCTTATACCAAAAAACCAAGAATAACTCCACAGAAATTTCTGTCAGTAAAACTAGAAAAAGTGAGAAAAGCAAGATAATAAAAGAATGTTAGAAAAAAACCTGATATGCAGAAAAGGACACACAGTTCTGTTTGCATTTACAATTCATTCTCATGATAGAAGGACAATGTTTTTTATAACGGCTTTGGAATTACCCAAAAACATTCACTTACATGCAAAGATCATTGGTGCAGCTTGCCATAAAAGGAAGAGGACTCACATATTCATGACATTGTTCAAATGGGGGATGTAACAGGATATTACACAGAGTATATGCCCTCTGTAATGAATGAGATAGCTGTTGTGAAGAGATGGTTTTCAAGAATACACCTAAGCAGAACAGAATACTATGGAAAATCAGAACAGACATCTCAGTCTGTGAGTAGGAATCACTTCCCACTGATCAGCTAGAAGCAGTGGCTAGCAACATATTGCTCTCCATACCAGAGTATTCATAACATTGAATCTTTTATCCAAGGTCATACCAATAGTAGTAAAACATACCCTTTCCCCAAGAAAGGCATAGACCATGTTGCAGCTAAGCCCAGACAACCTGAAATAGTCTTCATTTTAGTTAAATTACACAGTAAAAGGCAACAGAAATAAAACATACCTGGCACCAGCTTTAGTTTCAAAGCACTTCATTTCAGGATTATATCTTGAAAATATTACTTAAAAGGAAAAACCACTTCAATGTGATGAACAAAAGTAACAATAACTTTTTTTTTTTTTGAACGCTGGCAAATTAACTGTGCTCTCATTCCATTTTTCCCTGCCTGCTTCTTTCTATCCTTCCTAAGGGAAGGAATGTGAACCAGCTTTAGGATGCACCCCTATTTTACAACTTTTCATGCATTTAGCCCCAGATTTAAACACTTCTATTGGCTGCTATGCAGACAAGATAACATTTGAAAAGATCAAAAAATAAATTATAAACTCATACAGAAGAAAAATAAGGGGAAAAGGAGGAGACAAGGGAAGCTCTGCCAAAGCAACCATTTTAATCCACTTCTTCAAAGAAAAACTGAGAATACTTCCAGCCTCCTTCAAAGCGTTAAGTCAAATTCTCACTCTAATTAGAATCACCAACTACTGTAATAATCCTTTTGTGTTGATCCAAACCTGTAGAGATTCGTGGGTTTGTGTCGAGCAGGGTGGTTCATCGAGAAGAGATTTATCCCAACTGGGTGCTCCTTGTGGAGGGTTTTCCTGCCAACTCTCTGCGAATTCTGTTACATCATCTGTCAGTTTTCCTAAACAAGACACACACACAGAGTCACACGGTGACTCTGAAGAACAACAACATTTCTATAGTATTTCCAACAGAAACATCTCAATAATCAAAACATCACATTAAAGAAGAGAGCACCAAACACCTCCTACAACTAAATCAATCAGCTGTTAGTCTGAAGACAATTTGATCCTTTTACAAAAACAAAACCAAACAAACAAACTTTTAAAAGTGACTATAATAGGAAGGCTTTAGAATGGCAGAAAGAAGCTTACTCATGTGATTTAGGAAGGATGGGCTGCAGGGAGCAGGACTGTGCCTGCCACAGTCTTTGAATGGAAGAAAGGAAAGAAAAGCTAAAGTAAACTGTATATACATAGGTCTATGCTGCTACTTCATGTGAAACTTCCAGAGAGTCTAAAACCCAAGAAAGATAAGGCATTCCTGGGTCACTGCAAGGGTACAAGATAATTGTATACATTAACCAAGTAAAGGTGTGACTTTTTCACCTAAGTAGAAATGTCCACACTAGCTTTAAACTAGTTAAGAAAAATATTATCTATCATAGACAAGTGGTGACATGGATTACCACTTGGATTACCCACAAATGCATATCTTGCCATGTCTTTCTTACTACTGCTCTCTAAGCTAATTGGATAAAGCTAGTATGCAGCGTATTGACTTGTGCTACAATCACAGCTTTATGTGAATGAAATATCCTGAGAAAGGTAAGAAGATATAAGAAAATCCCTGAGGGCAATGATGACAATGAGCTGCTGAACTTGGCATTTTGATTTATTGAGCAAACTATTCAATGGGGCCTAAGAGCCAATATTAGTGCTGGGCTGATGCTTTCTAAAATTGAGTAGCACACTTAAACAACAGAGGAAAACCTACTACATATTGTACTCTGAGCTCAGAAGTAGTACTCTACAGAAATACCCTAATTTTAAAGAAGGGGAGCAAAGACTTAAACAGCCCAAAGCAATGATTTCCAGAAGTTTTTATCACCTAACTTGAGCTAACTTTCAAGAGGCCTTATTTTTTCCCCGTTTTTTTTTATTTTAGAAGTCTTCACTCAGTATTTATGCAAAGCAAAGATTCTTGGAAGTATCTGAAGTTAGTATTCAAGGATCACTGGTCACTTCTGAAAGTGTTAGCATAAATGAAGTGCCAGATCAAATTAGATTTGGCAATCTTAATTGATTTGATTTACTAATTAAAATTATCTATTTATTTCCAATAGCAGCATCTCCGGCTTCCACAGGCTCCTATGTAAAACTGCCAAGAGGACAGTAAACATTTAAAAGTAGATTTTACCTTTTAAGTCCTAGGAAACTGAAGTGCAATTACCATTGTATGTGATGGAGTAAGATAGCTTTTTGTCATGCTTTTTAAAGATCTTCCTCCCCAGAACCCCATCTACACTGAAACTGGCCCTCTTCACTAACGATATCATCTACCAGAAGTACTTCTGTATCATATTTTCCCTTTCAAAAGGTGTCTATCTTATATTCAATTAACATTACCACTAAAAACTAAGCAAAGTAACATTCAGTTTACCTGAAAAAAACTCTGTATTAACACAAGAGGAAGTATTTTAAATACTCACCATAACTAGTTTCAAGATCATCCTGCAGGACACCATTATTGTTTCCACACAGTCCATGTGTTTTGCCCAGGTACTCTGGTGCCATTTTGATATACACTGCAGACATACCATCCCAAGCCAGAGTAAAGGCGTACTGGTGCCTGACTAGAAAGTATCCAGCTAGCTTCTGGATGTGTAAGTTTCCAACAATATAAGGTAACTGTACTCTGAGAAATGAGACATAATGAAAAACAAATTTACATGAGGAAGTATCACTATTATAAATAAATTACTTGCTGATTTAATGACTTCCTCATACATCTGAAAATCCCTGATATAAATGTTGAGTAATTCCACTAAAAAAGGATGAAATTATAAATAAAAGCAAAAAAATCAAAGAATCTATGTCAATAGTTATGCTTAATACTATGTACCACTCATTTAGGTATCACCTTCCTCAGACACTACTCTGTAGATGGGGAGTAACTATTACAGCTGTGGTCTTGATAGCTTTTTTTAAGCTACCAACAAGTGAGTGATCTAGTTTACATCTCTGTTATCAAATCAGTATCACAAGATCAGTTCCAGTGTAACTACAGCATCAGAAACATGAGTGCAATTACCCAAATCCTTTATAGGTGACTTCACTGCTCATCTTAATCTCTTCGTCTCCAGAAAAGTATAAACTAACGGACCTTTTGCACGAGTAAGGAGAAGAATGGCACTCAGGATCATTATTCACCTGCCAAATAAAATTACTAGCATCAAAGTCAAGATTTAAATCAAACTCTTTGCAATCCACATTACACAACTAACACTCCCAATCCCACAATCCTACCCTAGGCGTGTGAACAAGTAGTTTGGTCCCACTCTTCCCCAAAAACCTGAGTACAATTAGCACTCTTTTTAGAGCAGTCTTTTCACAGCAGCAGCAAGTTTTCAAAGTACACATATCGGTTTCTTTCCAGCTATTTACATTTTGTGCTATAGTAACTGGTAGCCCACATTACATTAGAATTAAATTTAGATTACATTCTAGAACCCCATACCATCATCCCAAGTTATTTTTAATTTATAAATATTAATGCATTATTAGCAATATCAACAACAGCTAAGAGCAAGGTAGAAGTACAGTCCCCTACCTGTATGGAAAAACTCTGTTCATCTAATTCAGTATGTCTCACAAGCGCATATGTGGATTTCCCAGAAAAATAATAATACAGTCCATCGAAAGTTTCAAAATTATATTGACCCCATGTTCTGCATATATGATCTCTTTCAGCACCTGTATTATACACTAACAAAAGGAGAGTCACTTGAGAAGTACCACTGGTTTTTGGATTCAATCTGTAGTTAAGATGTATGTATGTATGTGGTATGCTGTGAAATATCACCACAGAAAAGAGGGAAAAATACTAGGGCATGAAGGAACTTCTAGGCAGAGGGTAGTCATTCTTGTAGCTGTGGGAACCCAAGAACAATCCCAGAAACCCAGTTAGTTTTCTCTCTTTACACACCTGTCTGGCATCTTGGTCCAGTTGCATTGAATTGACTGCAGTTGCAGAGTTCTCTGTAGACACACTCACCTCCATTAAAACATGTAAATGAATCTGAGTGGAAAAAACAAAGCATGTTAAAAATAAATTATGATAGTTTTCATTCTTACGACCCAGTTTTGTCACCGAATATAACTTCATGAACAACAGGAGATGCTAGCTTAGCATTTAAATGTTCAGAAGAATCCCACAGGCCTCCACAAACAGGAAACATACTGCAAAAACTTCACCTCAAGAATTACAACCAGATTAAGTAAATCTATTGCTCATTTAGAGAAGCCAAATCAAAACAGCTGTGATATCTGTTAGTCTGATATGTTTTCAGTCCCCTGAGCAATGAATAGAGGAAGTGAACAAGTATTACACAACAAAAAAGCATGGTGCCTAAACCCTTATATAAACAACTGCTACAAGTAACACTGTATGGGTAAACTCTACCAGGATGAGAGCATACTACGCTAGAAACACAAATGTTGATATCCCAGCTGTAAATCTTTCAGCTGCCCACCTTCTTTCCATCTTACAACTTTCAAGTCTACCAACCACAAACACTTTCTATAAAGACACAGACCACTGCTCTTGTTTCTAATTTTATTAGAGACAAACTTTTAAGAAAGGAAAAATTTAATGCTTAAGTATAGTAAGCCTACTGTAGAGGAAGCAAGCTCCCTAACTTGAAGTGACAGGTTTGGGGAAGGGAGGTGTTGGGTTTTTTTTGGTTTTGGGTTTGGTTTTTTTTTTTTTCTTTCTTTCTTTTTTTTTTTTCCCTGGGAAGATCGCCATCAAAATGTGACAGAAGTTTTCACAGTCTAAGGAAAGACATGCACAAGCAGAAACAAAGCTTCTTGCTAGAAAATTTAGACTCTGTGATTAAATACTTTCTAACAATTGTGACATATTCACTTATTTTGCTAATATTTGATCTTTTAAAGTTTAAGTCTCTTTAGGAAAGCATTTGAATTTTAATAATTGAGTATTATGCAATCATAGTAAATTTTGTGTTTGGAGAACAGAAACTGAAGACTGTATTTGTTGCAGACAAGCAGACAAGTTGCTCAGAAGAAATTATTTCAGGAAGAGACAAACTGAATACTCAGCCTTCTTGTTTTCTTTATCTTTATAAACACATCACTCCTGAAAAATAATCTCATACATGATTTTTAAGTGCTGTCCTGAAAACCAGAATTCACAAAAAAAGATCTTTTCTCCTATTTCAGTAAAACCTTTGTTTACGAAATATCTAATCATCAGTAGTATACACAGAAGTCCTAACATACTGAGATTACCTTCAGGCTTTTGAGAAAGCTTTGCTGAAGAGTGTTTGAAGCTCTCCTGATGCAGGCAAAATAAAGCCAGGTCCACTTCTGACAATCTGAATAAACTCTACAATTGATTTAGTCTTAACAGAATTAAACTCCAGAGGAAAGCTTTCTAGGATACAGACCACTGGTTTATGATTTCACGGGTCACATCATCTTTAGGTTTTGTTCTCACTATTGGCATTTGTTAAACATACATGAAAAACACCAACATCAAAAGTAGATTCTTACAGAATGGTTGAAATTTTTTTTTATAAACTGACTGCAAGGAAACAAATACTTTCTAACAAGTCACAAGTTGACCATTGACATCTTACTGCTATTACGTGGATGTTGAACTCTTGATTCCAGCAATAGCAACAGAAAAATCAATCCATTTCAAAGGGTGTTTTCTGCCTATTTTTTCTCCCCTCTTCCAGAAGCTCATTTTATTGACGTCTTACCAATATCAGTTTCCTACCAACACCTTTTATAGCACATATTTAGTTTGTTTTGCCATCAATAGAAGCACCATTACAGAAGCCAGTGAGCTATACCCTCTCACTCAAGAGCTTTAAATACACTAAAATAATCCAAAAGCAAACTACATGTGGAGGGTATCCTGTGAGTGTACGCCAGCCAAAAGCAACTAAACCTCTGTTAAGAGTCAGAAACAGCATTTTTAACAAGACACTACAAACACTCTCCAGCTTCCTTTTAAGCCCCTACTTTAACCTGAGTAAGACTTCAGAATGCCTTTTAAAAACCTCACCTGGTTTACAACTCTATCTACTACAGAACTGCTTTCAGATGTACTCACCAAGTAACTGTGCATACAACATTTAATTCACATGCAAACTCTTGTCAGAATTCATGGATTGAATGCTGTTAATACTTTGCCTCTTGTGAGGCTACCTCAAACATCATCACCAGCTGTTTTACCAAAGTGTGGTCAATGTAGAAGTTTAATGAGGAAAAAGGTCATATTCAAAATTCATTCTGCTTTGTGAGATCCTAGGAACTTAGAATAAAGAGGCTCTGTGCTCACAACTGGCCATAATGCTAGAATGAGGAAGACTTCAGGAAAACCTATGGTGTACCATAACTTTTAAAAAAATAAAAAAAAAGCTTAGACGTTCATTTACTTCAGGCCATGTGATTTTACAAAAGATTATCTTCAGTTACAAGTTTACAGAACCCTTGCTTACTGAGTTCTGCCAAAATTTGTCAGTACGGTTTATTGGTGTTTATATGGCTGTTTCCATTTGAAAAAACATTATAAATACTAATTACTTATATGACTACTTTTAAAAATATCCGAATGATTAATTTTGATACCTCTGTTTTCAACTTATACAAGCCCTCCCCACCCCCCAAAAAAAGAGGCCATGCTGAAAAGAACAAGGCAAGTAGACCAAGAAAAAGAGAACACCCCTTTGCTTAGCTAGCCCACATACCCAGCTCCTTTCTCTGCCTGGCCAACATTAGTTCAATTTAAAAACTAATGCTAGCACCATGTAGAAAGGTCCCTACTTATTCTGACTAAGCCATCTCATTTACATACTCACAGTAAACAATCTTGTCACTAACGTAAAAGCCTTATTCCTCTTGTCATGCAAGGCAGACATTGATCTCTTTCATCTTGAGGGGTGCAAGACCTGTGTAATCAGAGCTTAGGTCTCTGTTCTTTGCTTCTCTAAGATTATGCCCTATTGCCTGTGCAGTTACAATGACCTGCAATTAGACTGCAAGTCATGCTCCTCTTCACTGTAGAGGAAGTTAGTCCCCTTTTGATTTTCCGGTTGAACGATTCCCCTTTAAGCATGGCTCAAGTAACCTGCTTCAAGCCACATTTATTCAGATTGTGCACACAGTCAGCTGATCTGGGGACCCTTGCTGTCACTGGGAAGGATCTCCCTTTTAGAGAGAAAGGGCACTAGTCAAATCTCAATTGGAAGTCAAATGACTCAATGATGAGCATTTTCCTCTTTATGAAGTTCTCTTCTGTCTGTGCATGTATGATTCTAACAAAACATGTGTGGTGGGTTGACCCTGGCTGGACACCAGGTGCCTGCCAAAGCTGCTCTATCACTCCCCTCTTCAGCTGGACAAGGGAGAGAAAATGTAATAAAGGCTCATGGGTCAAGATGAGGACAAAGAGAGATCACTCACCAATTACTGTCACAAGCAAAACAGACTCAATTTGAGGAAATTAACTCAATTAATCTGCCAGTCAAATCAGAGTAGGACAATGAGAAATAAAACCAAATCTTAAAACACCTTCCCCCTACCCCTCCCTTCTTCCCAGGCTCAACTCCACTCCCAATTTTCTCCACCTCCTCCTCCGCAGCAGCACAGGGGAAGAGGGAATGGGGGTTGTGTTCAGTTCATCACAGGTTGTCTCTGCCACTACTTCCTCCTCAGGGGCAGGACTCCTCATACTCTCTCCGTGGGGAAGCGTGGGGTCCCTCCCACAGGAGAAAGTTCTCCACAAACTTTTCCAAAGTGAGTCCTTCCCATGGGCTGCAGTTCTTCACAAACTGCTCCAGTATGGGTCCCTTCCACAGGGTGTAGTCCTTCAGGAACAGACTGCTCCAGTGTGGGTCCCCTGGAGGGTCACAAGTCCTGCCAGCAAAGCTGCTCCAATGTGGGTTCCTCTCTCCACAGGTCCTGCCAGGAGCCTGCTCCAGCACGGGCTTCCCACAGGGTCACAGCCTCCTTCAGGGGCATCCACCTGCTCCAGCATGGGGTCCTCCACAGGCTGCAGGTGGATATCTGCTCCACCATGGACCTCCATGGGATGCAGGGGGACAGCCTGCCTCACCGTGGCCTTCCCCACCATGGGCCGCAGGGGAATCTCTGCTCTGGCACCTGGAGCACCTCCTCCCCCTCCCTCTTCACTGACCTTGGTGTCTGCAGGGTTGTTTCTCTCACATATTCTCACTCCTCCCTCCAGCTGAAGTTGCTGTTGCGCAGCAACTTTTTCCCCTTCTTAGATATGTTATCACAGAGGTGCTACCACCATCGCTCATCAGCTTGGCGTTGGCCAGCGACAGGTCTGTCTCAGAGCCAGCTGGCATTTGCTTTATCAGGCATAGGGGAAGCTTCTAGCAGCTTCTCACAGAAGTCACCCCTGTAGCCCCCCCGCTATCAAAACCTTGCCATGCAAACCCAATACAACAGAATAAACCTAGCTCTTCTACTTGCTTATATCCCTTTTTACATCACTGTGGTTATCTTTCCTTACACTGCACAGAAGCACTCTGTGTACAAAGATTAGTTATCCTTAACCAGGTAATGAGAGGAATAGTGTTGATTCAGATTACATTTAGTGATCTTACTGCTGCAAACAATGTGGCCTCCTTTAATCATCCAGTTCTGCTCAATTAATACAGAAATACTTCCTCAGGTCTCCAGAGTAAACATTCTATAACAAAGGGTTCACTCTGATCTTTGTCATTAAGGGAATATAAGCTCGCTAAATAAGCTAAACCCATATGATCCTATCACAAGTTTAGGTCTCTCCTAGGCACATGAGAAACATTGTAAAACCTGCAAAAATGGAATAAACAACAAGATTAAGCAAAGGTTAAAATTAGGAAAGGTTATGGAAGAGCATTGTGTCCTTCATTTACCTGAAAGAGACCTCTATGAAGTCCTTAGCTCCTCTTTTTCCTTTGACATTATGCCAGTTAAGTACATTGGATTGGGATCTGAAATTTAAAACTGGTGATACTTTTCTAGCAGACAGTAGTAGGCCTAAGTAACATGTTTCAACTTGTGTAAGTAATAAAGTGATTTCTAACCAGTGATGCCATTACAACCAGTAAGTCACTCTGATAGTATGACCATTGTTGCAAAGAAGCAACTTGTCTCAAATTCCTTCTTTACTCAAGAGTGAAGACTTGGGATCATCTTGTAACTCAGGTCTGAATTCTTCTCTGCTCCTCTCATTGCTTAAATACTCTAACCACCTGGAAACTACTGAATAGACTGCAACCCCACTCAATATGTAGATAGAGTAACTTTAGTCCCTTGGGCACCTGGACCTCCAATTAGTTCATCCCCCTTCTTAATTCTTTAGTGACAGGCAGCAAGAGCCTTCAGGCCAGAGCTGGCACTCTATAAAGCAGTAACAGAACCTCATGTCCATTATTCATCACAGCCTTTGAAAAAGTGAGACTATAATCTAGCCTGGGTGCATTTCATTGCAAGTGTTTCTGTACATGTGTCCAAGCTTCACAGAGGTGATTACTGCTGTTGCTCTCTGAAAAGAAATGCTTTAATAGCATCATGTAGACCTGACAAGAAGTAGTTCCAAAATCCATTGTGAAATACAGTACAGTCCCACCCAACTCTGGTTGGCCCTTCAAATGTTTTTTACCTGGGCTCCAAGCACAAGTTCTGCCAATTTCATATAACTGTTGAAAGGCACCTTGCATCTTCATCAAAATAAGCATTTATTTTGAAACATTATTGTAGATGCAATATATTTTGTGCATTTGTATCTATGTTATTGTGCCCACTTGGTTTATTATGCTTTCTTACCTTACTTCTCTAATTAGTACTAATTAGAGTACTTCTCTAATGAGTACTTAAGATCTCTTGACGTTATTTCATTAAAAATCAACTATCTGTCCAGGTTTGCTCATCCATGATTTGTTCTTCTGATCTTCTAAGGTTTATTAGGAAAAAAATTAGTACAGCTGAAAGTAATTTATATAATGTGAAGCCCCTCAGTATGAAGCAAGATACAGTCACTAAAGAACAGCTCTACTCTTGGAGCACAAAGAGGTAACTGCAAAGAAAGCATGTATCTGCATACCACACAAAAGTTAAGATACTAAATCAGAGACATCTAAATTAAAGTTTTTTTCACAAAGTAAAAGCAAGCCAATACATTCAAGAACTTGTCTGACTACTCAAATTACCATGCACATCAACTTTGAAATATTTGATTTTTCTTTTAACTATCATGTCAACCCAGTTACTCCAACTGAATTTTGACCTCATTGTAATACACCATTATCATCAACACGCTATTAATTCTTGAAGATTTGTGACTGACATGGACCTTCCTATGGGTATTTTTCTGCACAACATTAAGCACTTCCTAGTGTTGGAATTCTGCCTTTTGTTACTGTTTTTTAATACATAGCATGAAAAATTTGTTTAATGCAAATCACTCAAGTCAGGTTTCCTTTCAGGATTATTTATTACTAGATTCACTTGGAGAGAAAAGTTGAAGTGTGAAAGATTAATTTAGAGATCTGAAAGCGATCAAGTTTCACTTAAGCTAGGCAGGTACAAGGTCCAGCCTGTTCCCTCAGTTCTTATGATTCTATTCACCAACTTTGGCCCAAACAGTTTCAGAGCTGCAGAGTCATTTGCAGAAATAGATGACTTTACACTTTTCAGGATTCTTCAAAAGATGACACATTTTAAAGATGACACATTTTAAAAGCTTTATGAAAGTGTAGAAGAGAGGTCTGCCTAAAGGTCATCAAACTACTACTAAAAAAAAAATTATTAAAAAAAAAAAAAAAGAAAAAACCAGCAAATTTTGTACCAAAATGGAAAAGTGAAAAAACAAACCAGTTTGGGATAAGAATTTGCAAGAAACATCAACTAGGACCTATAGCCATGCATAAAAGAGTAGAAGGAATGCTTAAAATTGAATATTTAAACTTTTGCTGTCGACATTCTTGAAATTTTATATTTTGTAACTCTGCATAATTTCCATTGCACACTGTCTCTACAAAGTTTTCAGGTGTTCTTTTGACTACGAGAGAACCAATACAACTATTTCTTGCATTGCCTTTTATTCTTCAACTTCATAGTCTTCGAAAGCAGCTGTCTGTAATTGCACAAGTTTTCTGTGGCATACAGGCAAGCTTCGACAGTATGCAGTACAGCCTTAAAATGAGGACAAAGATCTCATTAGACTAGGATGTAAAATTTTCCTTTTTGAGATTCTGAGATGAATGAGTAGGATGTAATTTTAATCCTTCAATACTAAGAGCCTTACAGTTAGCTGCAGATTTTCTGCTCTGGTGCATCTCTTCAAATCAGCACACATATTGTAAGGTGCAAGTAGCTCCTATAGTAATGGTGACTTAAAACATTGAAGACTCATGTCTGCCACAGCATTTCAACACAACAAAATTTGAAGTGTTTAGCCTGTTAGGAATTTTCAGCAGTAGTTTGAAACTTACTTCCAGAAAGCATTTGTTTTGCCTGTCCCAGGTTCTTAATATGCTTTAGCCTCTGGAGGTTTTTTGTTTGGGTTTTTTGGTTGTTTGGTTTGGTTTTTTTTAACTTTGCATGAAAAACAGATTTGTATGGAAGAAAGTTACAAATTTAACAACTATGTAAACTACACCTTAACTGCTATCAATTATTCTGATAAACATTTCAAAACTCAAATCCCATATCCTCTGGGTACAAGAACCTAACACAAGAGTTTATCCCTGGCATTTACTTGTACTATATCAACTTTTTTGTTCTGTTGACATAAAAGACATTACCTAGCTTTCTAAACTGCTTTCAGATGACTAACATAACACAAAGGTAAAGAAATCTATTGCACAATAAATCATGCACCCGCCATACAAAGTTCCACACAAAACACGTTGGTTTATCTATATATACAGAGTTATAGGAAGCATCTATATATACAGAGTTATAGGAAGCAAGAAAAAAATGTTATTGCAACAAGAACTGACTGTAATAGGATGAAATAGAAGTCTGTTATAATCACAGTTTTCTAAGCATGCCATAGAAAAATTTTCATAGAGACATGACTAAACTGGAGAAAGATGATGATAACCTACCTTGCTGGTTTAAAATAAAAATTGGGGGAAAAAAAAAAATAAATAAAAGCAGCTTTACTATTTCATGTATCCCCAGATTGGTGCAAACTCCAGTCCATGGACAGAGCTATAGCAGCTTGCATCTCTCTTCAAATAGGAAGGGCCAAGACAAAATTATTGTTCTAAGCATTTAGAGTGTGTTACTGAAACGATTGCACAAAGCAGTTCAGGTTGTTCTTTTTGTTGTGCTTTAACCCCAGTCAGCAACTAAGCACCACGCAGCCGCTCACTCACTTCCCCCCCTGCCCCACCCCCCCAGTGAGATGGGGGGGAAAATCAGGAAAAGAAATAAAACTCGTGGGTTGAGATAAGAACAGTTTAATAGA
>JAVJGG010000021.1:14206156-14225154 GCA_035590195.1 Aviceda cuculoides
GGGGCTCGACGAGCCCCGCGGATGAACCGACCTGGCCTAGCCTCTGGGACCCCACGCTGTCCGTGCCCTGCCCTGGCTGCCTGCCCTCGCATTCCTGTCCCCGCACATCATCTCCCTCCAGCTGCTGGGGAAAACAGCCCCCGCTGCTACCAGCGGCTGGGATGAGGAGGGGGAGCAGCCTTCAATGGCACGTGAGCTCTGTGGGAGCTGGGGCTGCTGCTGGCCTTGGAAATGCAGGGTATTTTTTCCTCCTGGCTCCAGGAGAAGCGGGAGGTGAGGCACAGCTGGCTGGTGCTGCGCACGGCTTGCAGCACTGCAGGTTTTTTTCCGTCACCAGTGGGACCCTGCCCACCCTCGCCCAAGATAACCAGGGGCTGTGCAGTGGTGTCACCCACGCCCCCTTGGATGGTTTGAAGGCAGGAGACCTGCCCTGCGCCTCCTTTTGCAAGCTGAAATTTGTGGGTTTTCCCCACTAAGTAATTGGGGTTTTGGTGTGATGGCCAAGAATTGGGCAGTGGGACAGTTGTGGTGTCGTGGGGATGACTAACAGCAGTGGGACAGGTCTGCTGCTCTTCTCTAACACACTGCTGAGGAGGAAATTCTGACGCCTTCCTGCTTCCCCATGACAGTCGTAGCATGTGTGTTGAAGGTGACTCGGAACCGCCCGAGGGGCTGGAGCTGTACTCAATACTGGGTATTGCCTGTAGACCCCAAAAAGCAAGAGGTTTTCACCACTGACCTGGTGGTGACATGCAACAAGACCTTGCACCTGGGAGTCCGAAGCAGCCCCCCAGCCAGCAGTTCTCGCAGTGTCCCCCTTGGCCAGGCAAACTGGATGTGCCCCGTGCGGAGCATGTCACCAAACTGAACTGCAAATAATTCTGGATCTAAATCAGTACTGCAGTCTGGGCTAAAAGTCATTTTGTGACCTGGCACACTCCACTTGACCACTGGCTAATTTTTCTGGTTGTAGATGATATTTTTTCCTGTTGTGGATGAGGAAGATCTGAGGACAGGAGAAGGGCATGCTAAGGGCAGAGAAAAACAAGAAGCTGCACATGGGATCCTGCAAACAATTCCACGTTTTGTGGCCCCTCTCAGCCTCATTAACTATGTGCAGGAGCAAGTCTGTAGTACACCAGCAAATGCACAAAGTCAACAAATAGTATTAGCAACAAGTTCTATTTTTCCCTTAATATCTTCATACTGTGGGAATCATCGTTGTCGCCTGGAATAATCGCATGCTCCGTTTAGCTGCAACACACTCTGGAAATCTCAGGCACCTGGTGCGGTACCTAAGCTGACTTGCCAAAGCATCAGCCCCACGGGCCAGATTCAGACCAGCAGCTAGAGCCTGTAGGGCAGGATCATTGCCTTTCCTGGTGTTGTATCATTTGTTATGGGTATTTTCTGGCCAGTTCATTGCATGCTGTCTGCTAGGTCAGAGCTGTGTGGAGCTCAGTGTTCAACCTCACCGTGCTGGAAACCTCCAAGGGCTGCCCGAGCCCGGGCAGGAGCATGGCCCGCTGAGCCCCAGCTGATGTGTCAGTGAGCAGGGCAGTGATTTGCACCAGTGGCCGATAGCAGTGCTCAACTTGTAATTCTGCAAACGTCTATTCCCACATTCGATTTCTCCCCACGCAGTCCAAACCGACTGGCAGAGCAATCGGGCTGCCTTTGCTCTCCCTTTGCAGGCCCGTCCCTGGGAAAGCGGCGGTGGGATGGGGCTGCTGGCTGGTGGGGAGCAGAGTTTCGGAGGCTGCGCTGCTCCTTGCGCAGCCCACACGCCTCAGCTGCGTCAGGGGCTGATTCACCATCCCCAGCTGTGGAGCCAAGTTAGCGCTGATGGATGGAGACTGGTCGACGGGGGAACGCGCATCTCTGCCGACATCCCGAGCAGGGGCCCTGCCGTGTTTGGTGGGACGCTGCACCTCGGCCGCACCCAGCGCTGAGCAGAGACCACGGAACAGTTTGTCCTCTACCGATGGGAGCAGGGCCTGGGACAGGAATGGCCTCACGGCAGTCAGCAGAGCCTGCATGTCCTACAGAGGCCTTTCCCGAAGCCCTGCGCTTCTCCCAGGCTGCCTCCCCATCAGCCAGCAGCAGGCTTTTCAGCTCGGCAAGAAGCTACTTGTTTCAAAGGAAAATCATTAGCAGCTCAGCCCTTTACTCAAACCTGTTGCAGAGGAGGTCTTGCTCTCTCCTCCTCTCCTTATCCTAGGGAGATACTCCTTCAAACCTGCTGTGCAGAAAATATAATGACCACCTTCTCCTCATGTGCACTTGTTCTCATTTGCAGGCCCATGCATGCCACTACGGGGAGGGCAACAGCAGTTAAGCACACATGAGTAACCATGCACGAGCACTGCAGACTTCTGTATGATTTTTTTTTTTTCAATGGTTCTAGTACCAAAATAGCCCAGGCATAAAGGGATTTGGAGCCTACATTTACAGCTAATGATCTGTACAGGCCTCTAAGGAAACTGCACAGTAGCCCTGCTAATGGCTTCAAGGAGAAATGCTTCAGGCCCTGGCTGCTGCTGGTGCTGCTCAGGGAACTGTGCTTTCAGCTCCTGCATGTGATAAAAACCTTTCCTCACAGTTGCAGACATGATGGCTCTTCTGGAGAGAGGAAAGGCATTGACTGAGCTAATGCCGTTAACCGCCTTTAAGCACACACAGAGGATGTAAAGCAAACGCGGCCCAGTCATTCAGCAACTGGGCTTAGCTCAAACCAGCCCGTGAATTTCTTGGCATGCCCTGCTCTTGGGGTGCTCTATCCCTGCCCAGCTCCAAGCACTACCTGCTCCCTCCATCCCAGGAGAGAGCAGGCAGTGACGGGGAGCCCTGGGCATAGACCTGGGGCACCCGTGATCTCCGGGGCACTGCAGGCCCCCCCTGCTGCGGGCAGGGCAGCCTCGCAGCCCCCACCCTGGGGAAAGAACTGCAGGATAAGCTTTCCCCGGTATTTCATCTCCCCCCCCCTCATCACCTGTCCCTTCCCTCCCTGGGAAAGGCAAGGGGAGCTTTGCCTGAGAAGGAGCAGCAGGATGCACTTTTTCTTTTGCAAGGTGTGTCTCAGCAGTGCCAGCCCGAGCGTGCTCAAATCCGGCAGCAGCCGCTGTCACCTGCTGCATCTCGCTGCCCATCATGGGCTGAGCGTGACCTGGGCAAGAAGGTGACCGTTCTGAGGGGGGGCTCCCCCCTCTCACCATTACCCCTTCCCATGCAAACCACCCCGGCATGCCTCCCTCCTCAGACTGACTCACAGTGAGGCAATGGTAAAAGCTTCTCGCCGGTGCGGTGGCAGATTTTGCAATCTGTTTTAATGAGGTATTTACAAGTTCGGAGGCTGGCTCCTTGCACAAGGAGTGCGGCCTGGCTCTGGCAGCTGGTTGGGCTTTTCATTGACATTCCTGCAACTCGCCCGATTGCAGCACAGGCACAGTGGAAAACATTTAGACATCAGAAATGCCAGATTAATTATCTCTTAATTGATACCTCCATTTGGGGACAAATGAAACCGGAACATCTCTACTGCCCTGGGAGCCTGCCACTTACAAACAGATTTACAGCTAAAAATACCGCGGCAGTCCCATGGCTAATCAACTTCGCTGCTTACCCTGGGTGAGGTTATGAAATTGTCACAGGCTGGCGCTGCGATCGGCGAGGGACCAGCTGCAGCGGCGGTGCCCGAATGCAAACCCCGCGAGGGCTGCGCGGCGCTCCCAGCGCCCACGAGCACGCTGCCAGGCGAGGGGCAGCTCGCCCCACGCCAGACTCGGAGCTGCAGTGAGGTTTCTCGAGCCTGCGATCCAAGCGGAGAGCCCCAACACGAAGCTTCTCGCACGTTCCTGCCCCTGTCGTTAGGCTGCAGAGAGAAAAACCTCATCCCTGTGTCTTGTAAGAGACCTTAAGTGCCCGGTGCATTTTCCCGCAGCGTAAGGCTGGCTCAGGAATAGAGCTCGGTGCTTGTGAAGGGCCTTTCTGTGCAGTGCCCTCCTGCAGCTACAACGCATCCCAAGGGATCTCTTCCCCTCCACCCCCTCCACCCCCCCCAGGAACGCACACACAGAGAGGCCATATCGCCACAGCGACCCGTTTCTTTTAAATTACTGTCATCTTTATTTTCTTCATGTATGTGCAAACAGAGGAGATCGCAATGGTGGTGTTCTTAAAAATAACAAAATGTATTTGCATACATTTCCCTATGTACAGGTGAACAGCCACAAGTAGAGTCTTCTTTTGCACAGCAAAAGATCTAGAGCATTGAGACCGGGGACAGGACCGGGGCCCAAAAAAAGGGTCTAACTTAAAAATAATAATAAAAAAAAAAAATTCACAACAGTGCAAACCTCTCGGACACGACAGCACGATGGAGTGACTTTAATGGAGAAACCGGCGGAGGGGGGCCCTCTCGGATGTGAGATTTCTGACTGTAAACAAGGCGCAACACCTCCCTCCCGCCGCCCTCCCCGGGGAAAGCTATTCCAGGAATTTGGCAGATCTTCAAGGGCTGAGCCGGAGGTAAACAGCCCGCGGCCGCCTCCCCAACTCGGGCCGCGGCGGGCTGGGGCCCGGCTGCCGGCGCCGCCCGCGCCTGAGCGCTGCCGGTGTGCCGGAGCCAGCGGCGGGGAAGGGAGAAGCTCGGGGCGCTTCGCGCTGCCGCCCCAACGCGCGGGAGAGAGGGTGGCGGCCTCCTGTGAGAGGGCGACTGTAAAACTTCAACCCCTTGAGAAGGCGGGGACAGAAGAGGAAGAACGTTCCCCCGTGCGTGAGCTTTTTCGGGGCTTGATACAATTAGTTTTATTTTAATGTCGTGTAAAAAATGTTGCACCCAGTCCAGTTCAGGGACGGCAAAAGTGCAGGTGCGGCAGTCCAGGCCCGGGCAGGTCGCATTCGCAGTCCTGCGCGCTGCCAGCCGCTGCGCAGAAGACTTCGGTGCCGCCTTAACGTTCACGAGTGCGATTGTGCATGTGCAGTCATGTGCGAATGCACTTGATACATGGAGAGGCTCAGTCTGCGTGGCAGGTCATTTTGACATTCACCCAGTTAAGTAAGTGCTCAATAGAGCTCAAAATCCTATGAGCAAAGTAAGCTCAAAAAGCTCTATTTAAGGACAGGAGGGGAAGGAGTGATTTACACATCTAAGAGATGTTTTTCCATATCCGTTTAAGACTCTCTCAGACCAAAGTTTTCAGTACTGTTTTGTGGTGCTTTTTTGGGGGGTGGGGAGGTTCGTTGGGTTTTTTGGCCAGCTAGGGAGTGGAGTTTCTTCTGAGTAGTGCAATGTTGCGTTTTATAGATGTATCACCTGGTAATAAAACCATCAAAGAATTGTTGTAATGATGTAGAAGGGCTGCAAAAAACCACCTTTATGGCAAACTGAAGTTCAAAAACATTAAGGACCTGGGTACTCTGTAGTGGTGACTACAGTCATCTAGCAAGTTATTTCTGCCTTGCTACCTATTACTGTGTAACTCAGCAATGGGTTGTACAACTTATCTATAAAGACTCTGGTTCCTAGGCAAATAGTTACCATCTCGAGCTTTAAACCTTTTCCCTTTCACTGCTGCTGTAATTCGTAAATCATCCTAGTCCCACCCCAATAATGTAAGACTTACTGTCAGTGTTTGTTGGTACAATAAGTAAGATGCATATCTGAGTGAACACTTCATCTGAGTAAGAGGATACTGGAACAGGTCTTTAAATTATTTTGTATCATCCTGCTTCTAGTGGATTCTGTGGCAAGTTCAATGTCTTGGATACTTTTTCTGTATCAAAAGAGTGAAAATGCTCAGCCACAGGATCTGAGTTTCCTCAATTATTTGCAGCTTCCATATTATTTTTTTTCTTAGTAATTTTAATCAGCTCTCCTTGTCAACCAAGCAGCAATGCAAAATATATAATATATGCAAATATATTGGCCAGTTCTTCCATTTCCCTTGATAGTTTTTCAGAGGCTGTGTAGCTTAAATAGAACTTTATATTATTCTTTGAAAGCTGACAGATTGGGCTAGTGCTACAGTAGTGCATTACTGTAATCTGAATATTTTCCACACCAAAAAGTGCCCCCCCAACTTCTGTTCTTCTGAATAAGCTTATATAGACATGTTGCCAGATTTTATTTTTCTTTTGTATGTAGGTGCAGTTTTTCTGATGACTCCTTATTAATTTTTATGAAAAACAGTGCAATTTATATTGTGAGAAATAGAGCATAAGCAACTCTCTATTTGTGTTCTAGGATTGTAAACTACACAACTACTATGAAGATACCCTTAAATAATCACAGAAAGTTTGAGGTTGGAAGTGACCTCTGGAGGTCATCTGCTCCAACTCCCCTGCTCAAGCAGGGCCACCTCGAGCAGGTTGCCCAGGACCGTGTCCAGATGGTGTTTTAATATTCTTGGCTTAAAAGCTGTGAAATCATCTATCCCATACCTACACAGTTATTGTCTTGAGAAATAGATATATACTACAATACTTTTCTGATCCAAATTACATCGTGTTACTACTGATTTTTAAATTTTTTTTTTCTTAACATATGGGGGCATGTTCTTTTAGGATTTGTGAAATTAGAGTGAGCTCTTAGAAGCTGTTGATAAGCCGAGGTAAAGTGTATGTCTAAAGTAAGCCTCTGTCCCAAGGAGTTAATGAATTATGAAAATGGTAAGAGATGAAGGTGGCTACAGTGAAGTGATAATTGATGGAATAAAAGGCAGCAGAAGAAGAATGACCTAATTAGAGAGATGGCCCAGGAAGATTAACCCAGCTGTAGCATTCTGAATATATAAGAAGTTACTTGGGTGTTTGTTTTTGTTAGCGTACAAGTAAGTTGCTGGTGCAGGAATCAAACAGGAGGACTGAATGTTTTGTGAGAAGAAATGGCAGAATTTAGATATGGTCCTCCAGTTCCTGAGAGGGAGTGGGAGATGTGTCTATCAGCTAGCATATCAGGAGAAAAATGTAACATTGTTACAGGCTGCTCTCCCAATCAGGAGAAAAAATGATGATGGTTTTGCTCTTTGCTGCGTAGGGCTGATGCGTTTATTTAATGTTCTTCATGAGATGCTGCTCCTACTGTATCTTAGCTAGCACTAGGGATTGAGTTCTGTATACCAGAACTGAAGCTGACTTATATGTTGTATTTTGCCTGATGGGGAAGGGAAAAATGGTTGTTGGACTTAGTTTTACATGTATCACCTTGCCTTGAGTCTGTGTACAGTATTGGTGAACCAGTGAGTTTTGATTGCAACCATTTTATTTCCTTTTAAGGCAGACTTTTTCTTCTGTGCTTTGAAATTCACTATGAATAAATTGGTTTACTCTGTAGTGTTGCTGTCAAGCAATCTTGTCCTGCATGTAGCTTTTTGGCCTTTAGGTGTTTTGAAAGTGTCTTTTTCCAGAGGAGACGTAATAGAAAACCACCTGTATGTGGAGTCTTGCTGGCTTAGAGAGCCAAAAGGGACAAAGGGAATATGAAGCATGTATTTAGTTTAGAATATAACACAAACCATTGCAAGTCTAGAAAGAAAGGGCCTTTCTTTAAGTATGCAAATTGGTCCTCAGACTTCATGTCGCAGTAATATTAGCCTCTAGGTCAGATGTAAATTGTTTTCCTAAACATTAAGCTTGTCCAAATGTAAAAGTAATGTGATGTGACCTCTCACTCCAAGTAAGATCAGCGAGGGTCTCAGTGTTACTGAATATAAGTCAAACTCATATAAGAATTCTTGGGGTTTGGGGTTTTTCTGCTTTCTTTTACTGTAATTATCCAAGAGCAGGCATAGTAATATGACACTGGTTTAAGTAAATGTACTATTAGTGGGGGAGGAAAGAATAACTAGCAAGTTCTGTCAGTTAAGAGCTGGAGCAAAGAGAAACAGTAGCATAGCAGTTTGCATAATGTTATAAGTGAGATCCTGAAATCAGTGGTTTGGATGACAGAACATAGATTATAATTATCTCAGTGTGGTGGTTTTATCTGTGACAGCATGTGCTATATTAATGAATGGCCAAAAAGGTTTCTGAAAACATTTATTCAACAATACAGTGATTACCAGGTAAGGCAAATATGATATTATTGTAATAATATTACTGCTGAGGGGAAATGTAGCATAGAAAATATGTCAGTATTTAACACCTTGCCCAATTGTTTTAATACTAATTTTAGAAAGTCCTGTTATAAATTTCACATTGTGAGGTAATACTCTACTGCAAAAATGTGTTTATTTAAAAAAAAAAAAAGCAAAAACTCTTTCCTTATTGAAATCTTTGGTCTATGGTTTAAGAATTTTTGAGTATCTTGTGTGTTCAACATTTGTGGCTATTTAGTCAGAGATTTAGAACAATATTCTTGGGTTTTCAGGTTAATCTACTAATTGACAATGAAGCGGAAAAGGATTACCTCTATGATGTGCTTCGGATGTACCACCAGTAAGATCTAGCTTTATATATGTTTGTGTAGAATTTTGCTAATGCTTTTAAATGTGAAGAGTGAATAATTAAGATTTTAAGTGGTCTTTCTACACGCTACTAGAAAAGCAGTTGAAGTGATCGTTTTTATTTTGTTTAATGAAGTCTTATACTTTTATAGTGTAGCTTGCAGACACAGAAGGAGCATATCTGTAATCACCCAGCAATTATGACTTGGCAGTTTTGTAAAAGAATTTGGTGGATTCGTATTGTGGGGGGTGAAAGCAGTTGGATTATAAAACTGTTCTTAGGAAACAGGAAGAGAGCATTAATCCAATTCATTAATATTTCCAAATAATACTTATTTGCAACAGAGGCTTTCATTGAGTTTACTTTTCAAAGATTTTTGCTAACTTCAGATAAAAAATTCTTTGCAACTTTTTTATCTGAAAGCTGAAAAAATTTAGTCTGGGAATCTGTTGGCATGTTTAACAACTCTGTCTTATTATGACATAATTGGAAAAAAATGGGAAGGTGCTAGGCCTATTACCAATCCTTTTACTGAACTGATTTAAACCACCATTGCTTAGGACCTGTATCATTGCAAATGAGATCAATGCCTGATCCATTGTTTTTCAGAGAAGATGAGAATGTATTTTCCACTCATCATGGACAAGTGGCTCTGACAGACATTGTTTCCATTCATATTTTAATTAATAGCATCTCAGCTGAGTGAAACGTAGACATTTCCATCTGACGTTTGCATTGAGCTATAGTTATGGGTGTATTCAACTGCATATCTGATTCACTTTCACTCATGTCTGTCTAATTGCTAATCCATTCATAAAGCCTGTTGTTGGAAAGCTGGTTGATTCAGTAGCTCTTAATTATTTAAAATCATCTTACAGTTACAAAATTAACAATGCATATAGTAACTTTTCTTCAATTTTCAAAATTGCAATGACTTGAGCAAAACTTCCAATATCTCTGTGAATGTATGTTGATGATGTATCACTTTTTTGTAATACAGTATGAAGTATTCCAGGGCAAAAATATGTGCAATTGCTGTTGGAGTTAATGTTGAATGTCTGCTTCACTGTGAATAGCATTTCCAAAAGTATTTGACCTCTAATCCCATGTAATATGCGTTCCTGATCCATGTCGTCAATGCGTATACCTCAGAAATATTGTATGCCAGGAAATGTAAATTTTAAGAGAGGGAACAGCAAATAATATAGCCTAAGTTTAAATGGAGGTTGTGTAGGAATAGCTCCACTGAACCTTAGGGAGCTGTTCTTCCACTCTTGCAGCTGGGCAACAAAGTACACTTTCTAGACCTCTGACTATCTCAGTGCTGACACTATCAAGGAGGCTACTTTGCATAGCTCTCATAAGACAGATGTTCACTGTGGTTTAACTTCTGTAGATTTTGTTTATTGGTTGATGGCCCTTCAATTTTGATTGGAAAAAATTTTAAAATTTAAAACAAATCTTTTTTCTAGTTATTGAGCTCCATGACTTTTTTTTTTTCTGGATCAAACCAATTTCAGTCCCCTAAGTTCAGAAGAGGAAGGAGCTTGTAGCCTAGATTCGCTTAGACAGATTGCTAACTAGTAAGGAAACAAAAATCTAGTAGGCAGGTATATCTGATCTAGAAAGTTATTTCCTAACAGTTCCATAAATCTTTTGGGGACTCTGAAATTAAAGACGTCTATAAAAGTAATGTGTGTGACCTTAAAGGCATTATTTAGGAGATTTTGGTTATTTTGAAGGAGGTAGTTGTTATTCCTCTTTGCTTATGGAAGGCTTGCTTTCTCAGAGGCTATTTGGCTTTGGTTAAACCAGTATCCGCATAAGTAACTTTTTTAGTAGGTTGAAGGGGCATGCAAGCATTTGAAGCCACATGTACAGCAAGTTATTAAATGATGCTTCGTGTTTGTGTGCTGATTACCTGTGCTTGTTCTCTTACTGTGTTTTTATAGATCTATGAATCTCCCAGTGCTTGTGGGGGACCTAAAACTTGTGATTAATGAACCCAGCAGATTGCCTCTATTTGATGCTATCCGCCCACTTATCCCATTAAAACATCAGGTGGAATATGATCAGCTTACACCCAAAAGATCACGGTAAGAGAATGCAGAACAATGCAGCTAACTTAAATACAAGCAGGAAATACTGAGTTTTCAGACAAACTTCAAGTAAAATATCAGTCACCTGTGTAGAGCTGGGCATAATTTTTTTACTTTTGCTATGTTTGCTAGAAGAACAGTTTTGAGCTACCTGAAATTGTTTGCCACAAGTAGCTTAATCTAATAAAAGCAGTATAAGGGAGTCAAAAGTGATGCTTTCCAGGTGAAACAATCTTTTTCTCATTTTTCCTGCATTTAATAATAAAAAAATTCTTGTAGCTCTAACCCTTTAGAAGCATACAGCTTCAATGGTTGCAGATGTCTTTTCTTGTGAAAAATACTTGATGGCTTTAGCTAAACACACATCCATCCAAGCTTCAGTCAGCTTGCTTTTTTTCATGCCTAAATGTTATAAGAGAAAAATAATGTGTAACCTTCATATGAAACATTATTGCCACAAAGTGTTATGCAGCTGAATAGTCAAGTATCTTCTATTTTTGCAGAAAGCTGAAAGAGGTGAGATTGGATCGTTCGCATCCTGAAGGACTTGGAATAAGTGTGAGAGGTGGAGTGGAATTTAGCTGTGGCCTCTTCATCTCCCAGTTAGTTAAAGGAGGACAGGCAGACAATGTTGGACTTCAGGTAATAAAATTATATTCATGGCTGCTGTCTGCAAAAAGCCTTTTGCTACAATGTTAGGGAAGCAGCCAGTAAGAATTGTTCTTTAATATTTAGAAATAGCTATTGCTAAGTTCTTTGTCACTTGTAATAAAATTCATAAAATATGTAAACCAGTGCCATATTAAATACCATTTTACCAATGGTGAATCAAGTTATTAAAATTTTTCTTTCCTATTCACCAATTTTCATGATATGTAACCTTTTTTTTTTTTGTATTTGGGTTATGATAATTTTTGAAGATAGAAGGGCTTTCTGGAGTGTTTATACTTCATGAGTAGCAACAGTTAAATGTAAGCTGGTGGAAAGAAAGATCTCTAGACTGTGGAGACGTGTTTTAAGTTGCCAATTCTGATTAAATGTAGAACAGAGCATATAAATACTAAAAATGATAATTCCACCTTGCACAGATATAATTTGTGTAATGAAAAGTTTATTTGAAATTCATGTGTAAATGCTGGGGGTTTTGGTTTATGCAAAGGAAGTGTATAAAAGAAAGAACCTATTTTTAACCATTTCCAGTATCCTTTGTACTGTATGGAATTGCACTTTCAGTGATTGAATTTTAGATACATGAACTGTAACAAGGCTGGCAAAAATAATTATGTATAGAAACACATTTTTTCTAAATTGGTACTTATGCAATTCGTATTAATGAAGTTTTGGGTGTTTGGTTTTTTTGAATGTGTCGTTTCTTGCTTGGTGAAGAGAGAAGGGAGCAATTGCTATGGCAAATGTCTGCATCTTTCTATGCTTTTGAAGCTGATAAGGTGTATTAAAGGTCTGTGTTTGAGTAGAAAGGCTGATGTGCTTGGCTAATTTCCATTTGTCGACTGAATAGTTTCTGGAAGTATTGATGTTTAAGGATTATATTTAATTCTAGTCCAAAATGTATTAGACTGGCATGATACATTACAGTGTTTAATTAAACTAATGTGTTGTGGGGTTACACTGAAGCATATCTACAAGACTCTTCTAGATTAAAAAAAGAAAAAAGCTCTGTCAACAAGGCAGTCAAAGCTAGGTTTCCATGTTTATATAATTCATGTTGAGAGCTTTCTAAAATTTATTTAAGTGTTCCTGTCTGTTTGCGTACATGCATGTGCCCTTTTGTTTGTGCATTCATACCTATATATCCCATTCACTAATTGAGATTCACCATTGAATTAGTCCCAACTTCTGGCAGCCTGCTCTGGACAGGCATGTGACTGGCTCCCTGGATGATGTTAGAAGCTCCTTCTTATAACAAAACCACAAATTCAGGGAATATGCCCCCACAAATTCTGTATTTAGTTAGAATTGAGAGGGTGGTGTAGGACATCACACTGTGCTGGGTGTGTTGGTAGCCTACTTCTAAGTATGGGATTTGCTAGTGGGTAACTCCAGAGAAGGACATCGATGCACCTTCCTAGAGTTTGCACTACAGAAGCTTGTGTACCTTGTGTGCTACGTTGCACAGTGAGAATGGGAAGTGTAGACAGGAGAGTTGTTTCTGGATTGTGATCAGCTCAGTAGAGAGATTCCAGCTGCATCCTTCCTCCACTGCTAGAAAACTGAGAAAAAGACAAAGACCAGTCACTTACATGACTTTTGAAAACATCTCCTGGAAAATACTGGAAGGCATTAAAGATGCTGAGCAATAAAGGACTTAATAGCCACTGTCTTAAACTGTCATGCTAGTACATTCATCTTAATGCTGTGTTGCAGCTCTGCTTTTCTGCTTGTTTCAGACTAATGTATTGACATGATAGATAAGGAGTTATGCTCAGTTGTTGTGCTACTGTAAGAATGTCAATCTTCAGTATGTAAAATGCCGTACTGGCGTTCCGTAGCTGAGGCCATTGTACTACATTTTGGTGACAGAGAATGGGATTGTAAAGGATCTCTGGGCTGGCTTGTGCAAATTGTACTGCGACTCAGAATGTGGCTGGAGTTGGGCAGACAAAGTAGGGACACTAAGGGGGAAATATGCTTGAGACTGACTATGACTTTATTAGTGTTAGACTGTATGTATTAATATGAATAGACAGTGCTTCACAGCTCATGTAACTGTGACTTTCAGTTTTTTCATATGTTCTGTTAAAGCTCAGCCTAAAGCGTCCTCATAATAGGTGGCACTAGGCACTTTCTGAACCCCACTGAATAACAAGAGCTGACAGGCAGTCCATTGTTCTAAATTGCTGTCTCACAGTAAAGCCAACTGCTTCTGAAATTTCACCCACCTGCTTTATTTGACTAAATCTCTACACATTTTCTATCCCCAAAATGCTGTCTGAGAAAGGTATAATGATCTTCTATTATACCATCAGTTTTACATCCTGCTACTTTTCTAAAAAATTCAAATTAATTTTGCATGATTTCTTCTCGAAGTAGTTTCCAAGTTATGCTAAAATGACTGAATAATTCTGAAGGCTTACTGAGGCATTTGTAGTTTGACCTTTTTTTAACTACAGTTTCTCTAGAAGGCATATGTTTTGTCCTTTCATGAAGAAGTGTACTTAATCTCCCCCCCCCCCCCCCTTCTTTCTGATACTTAGGTCTGTGGGGATTCTGCTAAATACAAAGAGTTGGAGATTGGTATGAGTGATGAACATGGAAGAAGTATGCAAAATGAGAAATTTGAAACAGTGATGTTGTTATGTAAAAATGCTTCAATTTCCTGGAAGCACTAAATATTATATTTCTTATGTTAAAAGTTAAAAATAATAGTTATGTTACTTGGGAAAAGTTAAGTTTGCAGCTTTTCTTTTGACAGTCCATCATCTCCCTGTTTGATAGGGAAAGGGGAAACAGTGGTATATAATAACAAAATAATTGTTACTGTTCTACTCTGCTCAGTCCTGCAGACTTTTATCTCTACTGCTTCTGATTCAGGTTGGTATACAGTGATACCAGTACAAAAGTAACAAAATATATGAAAATAACTATTAATTACTTCAGTGTATGGACGCTCTTTTGCAAGAAAAGCTGTTTAAGTGTCCTAAAGAGAAAGCAGTTTGTTACATGCCTATGTCTCCTGTAGTTTAGCCTAGACGGGTATTTCTAAAGTACCTTCAGTCATTCATGGTCAGTTAGTAACAGAAAAGTCATTAGGATGTGTGAAGAGTATTAGACTGTGTTTTTGTTTCATTTCTGAAGCTCAGCAAAGAGGAGTATTAAGAATATCTGTAAGGGAAAAGCTCATTCCCATGTGGGAGGAAAAAATAAAACATGATCTTGGCTGCATTTGTAATTTTGTAATTGTGTGCCTCTTAGGGAGATGATATAATACTAACACATGTGACTTGCTTAATGAATGATGACATCCTCAGAACGCTAGTTCTGCTGATACAGAAACTATATGGACACTCACAAATGGCACTGCCATTTGCAGTCCTAAAACTGGGATGTTTCTGTGTGTTATGGCATTGCAGTTAATAACAGTAGGTTAGGTTACCCCTTGAAAAAGCTGAGTTAGTGCAAACCCAGGCTCCAGAGTCCGTTATAGCCTGCATGATGTGGAAGATGTGAGTAAAAGAGGGATCTTGAACTAAACTAAAAACAAACAAAAAACCCCAACCACCAAAAAATATGTAAGATCAACAGCAGGGTCTAGGTAGCTCAAATGAGGTCAGCATTGCATACTTGAGGTTGAATAGTTATACACAAACTTCTGGTATTTTTGCAAGTGAGAAATCCAGAGAGAGGCCATAGATGGGAATGGAGGAAGCTTTTCGAGCATTTTACTGTAGAGGAACTCAACCTTCCTTTGAAAAGCAGAGGTGACTGACTTTCTTACCATTCGCTAGAATAACCAGCAGAATCCTAAATAGGCTGAGAGTCTTTATCCTTGTAGAGGATATTGGGTCGTTATGCACAGTGCCACAAGTCTGACTTCTCTGAGCCATTTTGCTTCTTGGCAGTACAGTCACATTGCCAGTGCTAATCCCAGTCCTAAAAAGTGCATTATTTACAATGGATTTCCTGAAGCATTGAGGGCAGTGGAACAGCTCTAGACCAAATTCTTGGGTTTGGGGTGGGGAGCTAGCTTAGAATTTAGCAGGGGAAAGAGGAGTGCAATGGCATGGCTGGCAGGCCTGTGGGATGGGTGGGTGGGTGGATGGATGTGGTTTTGAACATTCGGAATGAATTGGTTAAGTGAGTGTTCTTTTGTAGCGAGAGCTATCAGGGGTGCAATACTAAACTGCAGACACCGTGTGCTTTTCCTTGGGTTTTTTCTGCATTTTTACCACAGGTTGTATGTTCAAAAGCCTTCAATGCTGACCTCTTTCCACTCTTATTAGAGATCATGTTAAAAATCTGACTGGCTTAAATGAAAACAATCAGGACTGCTGCAAATTGCAGACAGGCCATTGCCCTATGTGAGATTTTTGGATGTCCAGCAGGTGGAGCAGCAGTCCCACTGGTTAGGGACTGGGGACCACAGTCACGTTCTGCCTCTGCAAGTGTATTCATTCTCTCCTGCATGACAGTCACATATTGCATTTTCTTTGCTTTTGTAGTCTTCTGATGCTGTGTTGTCAGATAAAAATCTCTAAGTTAAGTGGAGAGGGAAACTGCACTACATGAGCTATGCTGGTACAGTGGACATGTTGTTAATGTTTTGTGTGCTATTGCAGAGTATATGGCACTTCCCAGAAGAAGTAGAAAGGTTCGTGAAAGAAGTGAAGATGATAAGTGGGTTTCTTGTTTTGTTGGGTTTTTTTGGGGTTTGGGGTTTTTTTAGCTGAACATGTCACAGTAGGAAGATTCAATAATACTTATTACATGTGAAAAAAAGGCAGAAGGTGATGGTATGCCCACTGCCCTGTCACCCAAGGGTAAGCCTGTCACAGTGTGTGTTAATGCGACAGTCTTTAAGACATAGGCCATACTAAGGAATTCCTACTTGCAGTTTCTCTCCTTCCTCTCACATAAATGTGGTGATGCAAATTTAGGCTTTTGGTGCTGAGCTGTGCAGTGCCAGAGGAAGATTCTCTAGCTGTGCCCATTTTTTCCCTAAAACTGTCAGCAAGGTACAAGGAAGCTAGTCCTCAGTGAGCTAGACTGAATTCTTCACTTTTTTTTCAGGCACATCAAACTTGTGTGATGGAGAAAACAGTGGATATGCTGTATGATTTAGTCTGTATGGCCATAGTGGATCACTCGCTCAGTCTGACAAAGACTGGAGGTGTTATCTTCTGTCCTTCCAGTGACAGTAAAGTTGAAAAGTTTCTATGGGGGAGAAGAAGTACCTGGCTCAAAAGAAAAAAAAAAAACCAACTGTTATGTTAAAAAAAAAAAAATTGGGTCACAGAGTTATCTAAGGTGTCAGTTGCTTGCACAGTCATAACAAATGCATTAAAGATTACAATGTTTATTATAATACTGTTGTGAATATTACAACAAAGTCTTTAATTCTGTAAGTAGATAGTGCACATTTTTTGCACAATGGCTTTTTTTTTTTTTTTTTTTGCACCATATTAGTGATTAGGGCTGAATGAAGCTTTTTATCCCTTCCTCTTCCTGGTGAGTCTCCTGTGCCTCCTGCATTCTGGAAGAAATAACTCTTCTGATCTTTTGCAGCAGCAGTTGAAAGTCTGTTCACAGCTGATCTTGGCACCAGGGGCTGGTGCACGGGGAGTCCCAAAGCAAGTGGATGAAAGGGAAGTTCCCCTCAGATCAGAACTAGTATAGCCAGAGTCTTCCTATTAGCTAACTTTCACCAAACGTGTTATGATGAACCTGCCTCTTCGCCTAAACTTTTTAGTCAATAAAGGTGTTCACTAAGATTGTAAAAATTGTGCTCTTAATTTGTAGTATAAGGACCTTTTGCAAACCTAAAGTGAAAACACAGAGCCTCTCAACAAAGTTAATTGTAGATTCTTTTTTTTAATTTTTTTTAATGAGTGTGACAATGCGTTCCACCCAAATTTTGTTGTTTAGAACTGGTTGCTTTAGCTCTGATGAAACTTGAAATCAGCTTGGTGCAGATACCAGCATGGAAAATTTAAGCCTAAACTGACATTTGGCAGCTTGAAACTTGAGTCTTTTAGTGGATCATGTTAGGCAATCATTAACGAGGGACAATGCTGCTGTGAAAGTGGACATATTTGCGAGGAGGCATGCAAAGTGTCAGTGATTAAGAACAAAATCCTAGGCTGTTGATGTTAATCAGAAAAGTCCTGTCAACTATCAGGGTGGCATTTTGATACATTTTACATAATAAATATTCACAGTAGTTCATAAGAAATGCTACTGGAGAGCAGTAAAGTCAAAGTGTTCTTGTGGAGATCAAAGTACAGAGGTGTAAGAGGGTATTGTTGACGATTTGTTGTTAGAGCCATTTCCTGGTAATCATTTGTGTATCCTACTATGCAGAGGATTATTTGAATTGCCTAATGGAAGAGAGTATGCACTAGTTTTCACAGAGCCATGTCATGTGGTTCACATTAGGTAAAAGTCTTTGCCTATGATGCTCCAGCTAGGGCCTCACGTTTTTCAGCGTTACCTTGAACAGCTAATAAGGTACAACCTTAAAGTGGGCAATGTTTCCATCACTGATTCCTTCTCAGCCTACATAGCTAGGGGGATCATTAGGCAGAGTTCACAGAAACTTGGAAATTTCTAGTCTATTTCTCGTATCAAAATGAAATTCGATTTACATAAGAGGAAGGGAAGTCTTTTGAAATAAAAGCTTTCCAATGGTGTACTGTCATTTTATCACCAAATAAACGTTAGTTCTATTAGTTCTTTTATGTATTCTGATAAATAAGATCTGAAATTTTATAGAAGCAGCTGAAAGCTTATGGCACCCTGTCTGTTCTACACTAGTAAATTGAACACTGCTGGGTAATATTCTTGAGATGCTGCCATTTGATTGCTACTGAATGTTAGTGTGGTCCTCAGTATGGCCTTTGGTCTATGCCAGTGGGCATTGCTGATCAATTCCTACACAGTTCGGGTGATAGCACGTGCCGGGGTGATTCCTAGAGAGCAGGTTACATAGAGCCACCCTACTTTGGAGGAATTGTCTTCAGTGCTAGAAAATGGTCTTTACACTTAATTTATATATGAGGGTATGCGTAGTTTCTATGTAAAGCTGGCCTGGTTTTGGATCAGACAACGAGTCTTGGAGATCAATTGAATTCACCACGTAGATTTGTTTCTACAGTCTTTTGCTTCCAGATATGTTACTTCTTTTTGGTTCAGTATACGAATATAAAGATGCTGGAGGATAGTTCAGTTGTTTTTGTAGTTCTGCTCTCATTCCTTCATGAGAGTTTTGTGATATGTTTTTTTGTGATTTATTCAGAACAATATTGAACTGTTTTGAGGCAGGTAGTACACACTGGCAATGAAGGTTATCTTTTACACTAGTATACACTTAGTTATCTAGTTGGTTATTTTTTTTTTCCTCTGGAATATCTGTTGGTTTTTTTCCATTAGTAAAACCCCTACGTCTTTTCCTGCACAACAGATGAAACCTCTGTGGAAAATTCCAGTTGCTTTTCAGTCCATTGTATACCCAATTTGTGAGACAAAAGACACATGGGTTTTGAAGATAATCAAAGAGGGCCTGTATCTGTACAGAAACCCGGAGCCAATCCTTTAGGGTAGAGGACAGAGCACAAATTACTGCTCCCTTCAGTCAAGTTACCTTCATCTAAATTTGCCTCGGGGTTAACACTAGTTTTGTCTCTGCTACTCAGAGTGCATGTTCTTGGTCTGTTCTGTAGCTGACTATGCACCCCTGGAGCCCAAATATATATATATATATATATATATATATATATA
>JAVJGG010000021.1:14225254-14272105 GCA_035590195.1 Aviceda cuculoides
ATATATATATTGCATACACATGGAGGCCTGAGTAAGCTTGGGAATAAGTGACTGACTTGCCTTCTATCTGGTGGGAGCTTCCTTCTGTGTTTCTGTCCTGTCTCAAGTTTTCCCAGTTTTTTCATGTCATACAAAAGAGAGAATGTCACAGCCTAGGGGCCACAGCAGGGTCGTGATACCACCTTCTCAACCATGGTATATGATGGGTTGCTGCTGTGAAACACTTGAAAATGTGTCACGGGATTAGCATGCAATTTTGTAACTGATGTAGATGATCCAAGAAGGCTTAAGCTACTGCACCCCAGAACAAGCATTCATTATGCTAGTGTATGACTATTGTAATTAATCCGAGTAATTGCACCTTTAATGGAGGTAAATGCCATTAAAATGGTTCATAATCAGACAAGGTAATAAGACAAAGTTTAGTTTCCTATTCATCAAAATAGTTAAGGTATCTTGGAGAACATATGGTAAAAGCAAACTTAAACTGCTGAAGTATAGAGGAAAAAAATCACTCCAAAATGATTTGAATTGATATATGGACATTTGTATTTAAGGTAATATGTAGAGTACAAGTCTGATGTGTAGAGACTAGATATTATTTATAAAATTGTTATTTGGCCATTAATCTGCCCTATTAGTGTTAAATATTAAGTTCAAACAGTTACAGGTAAATCTGATCTGGACATTCAAAAAATATTTAGGACATTATCAAACCCTTGCATCAAAATGATTGCCAAATTGCATCATTGATTAAAAGCCTTTTAATGTTAATTCACGATTTATTTTTTCTTCTCTCTTTCATTTTTGAGGTTGGAGATGAGATAGTTCGTATAAATGGATATTCTATTTCATCATGCACACATGAAGAAGTCATAAACCTCATTCGTACAAAGAAAATAGTGTCCATAAAAGTAAGACGTAAGTAACATAAAAAAATCACCTGCATCACTAAAGATTGCTGGTGATCTGTAGAAAGTGTTACTTAAGAGAGTATTTTTCTTTTTTCAGATATTGGCATGATACCTGTCAAAAGGTAATGGTATTTAATTTGAAAACAAATTAGATTATTAATTTTCACATAGACAACATCCAAAGAACCTCTGTGTTTATCTTTATATTTGAAAATGTGTGAATGGGCGTCTCCGCAGCTGATTAAAATGTCATGTCCTTTGTGATAAACAGGGAGATGTCTTGTTTGATGAATCTGACTTCTTATGTCAGTTGCCTACTTAAATGAACCAATTACTATTTCCTCAGTATTTGTGGATATTACCTGGAAATTTCATTATCAATGCACCTACCTTAACAGAGAGCTCCACTGCTTCTCTACGTACATAACATTTGAGGATTGCTTCAGAGCTTAGAAAAATTTCAAATTATTGTCCTCTTCCAATTTTTGTTGAAAAGTTGAAACTTTAAGTGTAATGTTTGAGAAATGTTAATGATGGGAGGTGTCTCTCTGCATAGACATTTATATAAGCTGTTCAAGTTTTTATGATTATTTTCACAGTCTTTCTTAGAGTTTCCCGAAATTGTTTCACTTGAGGAAGTTTTCTCAATTTTATGTTTGTTGAGCTTTACTAGCCTAAATAACTGTATACCTGTTTGATGTTCCATTTAAATTGCTGGAAAATAAACCAGTTGTTGTGAATGGTATCCAAAGGAACTTGTGGATGCAAAATAGGAGGCCACATTCCAAAGCAGCTTCTTGAATACATTCACGTTTATTTTTGTCCCCATTATTTTAAATTACTTTTTCTTTCCAGTTCAGCAGATGAACCCCTTAAATGGCAATATGTGGACCAGTTTGTGTCAGACTCTGGGGTAAGAGATCAGTATTTCATTAAGATATCTTCTGGGAAATCTGTAATGGTTCTGAAACACTTTCTCCTCTGACCTTATCACAGAAGTTATTGTATGTATTTCTGTGATGCAAGATCTTGTTACAAGTGTTCTGGGAAAAACATCTTCTGTAATATGAAATTATTCTAAAATCATTAGGTAAGGAAAGGGCAGGATACAAATGAAATATGTTTTACTCGTTAATTGGTACTTTATTTTACTTGAGCTTATTACCTTACCAGGCTATAGTTCTATTGTATAAATCTTTAACAGATTATTTGGCCTATCTTAGCTATATTAGTGAAGGAATGACAGGTATGAATGCAAGTGGCTAATATGTGTTGCAGCAGTGAAAAGAGAGATCACAATTACAGATCATTTGCTTTCAAGAAGAAAGACTTCGTTGAATAGCGAGCACTTTCATGTATTTTTCCAGCTCTTTTGTCACTGAACATCTAAGTGATTATTTTGCCATATCACTTTCCTCTAATTTTCCTTCACCCTTTTCTGAAGACAGTTTGATTATTTAAACAGTATTCTCCAAATAGAAAGATAAGTTCAGTCTTTCACCTCAGCCATGCAGCTCTGCTGAAATGACTGTACTTCACATTCATCTCCAGCAGGACCTCAGAGGAATCTTATCTTGTTGGCAGGTTTTGATCCTGGCTTTATGAAGTTTTGCAGTAGTCTTGATAGAGTTCAACACAGAGTAACATATGCAGCATTTTTTAATCCTGTTACAGGAAGGAAAGGGCAGTGTTGCTGGGCTTGCTTCTTCTGGAGGGAGAGACAATAAAGAGAAAAAAGTCTTCATTAGCTTGATCGGTACAAGAGGCATGGGTTGCAGGTGGGTACATGTTTCTTACTTAATGTCACTGGCTTGTTAAGTGAGACATCCAAGGCAGTTATTTCCATCATTCACTGATATGATACCAGGAAAATGGAGATCCATGCTGGTTCAGGAAGGCAAACTGGAACACGAGAATATCTGTGGTCCACATTGTGTATTATTAGACAAATCATAAATACCTGTGTCACAAGTTCTGGCTTTAAAAGATTTTTTTGGTTTTAAAATAAGAGCAGGCTGAAAGTCACATAATACAAGCTGTTGTGGAATTGGATCTTTTAAACGCTTTTACATTTTAAAATACTTTTAAATGCTGCTCTGTCATGTAGCAGGTTCCAACACTGTCCAGTGTCAGGGTCACTCCCTGAACTTAGACTGCTTTATGTGGCCCTTTTCAAAACTGAGAAACCATCACAGAGATATATCCAGTTCCTAAAAGTAATGTTGAACTTGCAAGATTTTTAGTAATATGAACAGATGCTTTGCAGACTCCTGTCCTAGATGAAAAGCTAGTTATGGAGGTTTTGAGGAAGAAGGGATATTGTAGGATTTCTTATATATTTAGGAATATATAGCTGAAGTTATCAAGATTGAACTGCACAGAATGTTTTCAAAAGCATGACTTTTCTTTCATATTATTTGGAAGATCTAAAGGGTTTTTTTGAGAATTATTTACAGATCTGGAGGGGTGGTTGAACATCACCTGCTGGATATATTATCTACAAAAATAATTTCTGTGTTTGGGCCCAGCTTAGACTGCAGGTTAAAGTTTCCAGGCTGGATGTTGGCCCCTGGTTGAAACATCATACTTGCTTCTAATAAGTAATCCTGAAAAATAACATTGTATTATATATACAGTATAACGCAGTTCAGTGAGTAAATGTACAAGCAATTAGTAATTCTTCATTGTGTTAGATGCTTGCTTTTGATTGTCATTAGTGTCCCAGTCCCTTAGACAGTGTAGGTCAGTATACTGTTAGTTTCAGCATCTAAGGAAAAATCCAGGAGCTTGAATATTTTTATTTTAGCTTTCTCTCAAGTCATGGTTTTGTGCTGCAAGGGATGGAAAAGTAGGATGATAAACCGTTGTGTGTGTACTGGCAGATTTTGATATTTGTTTCAGAGTAGGCTAATACCACAAAAATATTCTTTAATCAGAAACAAATTATGAGAAAACAACTAAGACTTCTCACTGTATTACACTGTACTATTCTATAAATATTATCCTTTAAGTGTTTGTGTTTTATATTACACCAGTATTTCCAGTGGTCCAACACAAAAACCAGGCATTTTTATCAGCAATGTTAAGCCGGGTTCTCTTTCAGCAGAGGTGGGCTTAGAGGTAAGTATGCCACCATCCAAGGTAGGTACCACAAGGAAATGTTGTTTGGTATTTACTACTTCGAGGATTCTGGATCACTGTGAAGTCACTAAGTGTGGTGTTTTGGTTTTGTTTTTGTTTTCCGTGGGAAAGAAATACCTTGTGGTTATGTTTCAAAATGAAACACGTTTCCTAAATTTTGAGAACATGAGAGTGTCCTCCTGGGTCAGACAAATAGTCCATTGAGCTCAGTATTTAGTCTCAAATAGTGGCAACAGGAAACACTAACACGGGAGGATGTGCAAGCCTGGCCAATTTCCAGTCTGTTCTCCTTGTACTCTGCCAGTAGCTATGATTATTGTATTAAGAATGTTGGAGAGTGTATCTCTTTCTATTTTCATTTAATATATGTACTCATTTAGCATCTGTACTAAAATTTGAATTAATTACTTTAGGTCGGTGATCAGATTGTTGAGGTAAATGGAGTGGACTTTTCTAATGTGGATCATAAAGAGGTAAGATCAACTCTTCCTAATTTGCTGAATTAGTAGTTGTCAGCTTATTAAGCATCTGTCTGATTTTCCTGGCTGCAAAAAATATATTTTGATACTGGGCTACTTAACCAAAGAGGTTATGTATTGAACATGGGAATGTGGAGATTTGAATACCTACCACCCTGTTTAGTTCAGGCAGGTCTGGAAATCGAGCTTTGACAACCAGCGTCTTTCATCCTATGTATACAGGACTTTTATCACTTAATTCAGACTGATCTTTGTTTTGTTTTAATTTGCAGGCTGTCAGAGTGCTCAAAAGTAGTCGTACTTTGACTATCTCTGTGGTAGCAGGCGCTGTAAGTAGTATATTTTAAAAGCAGAACATTTGTGAAAATTACTATGTGGGCAAATAAATGGTAAAAATAAATAGATAAGAAGTAGAGCTGTGTTTCTTTATAATGTCTGTACCACTAAATTCTGTCAAACCAGGGCAGCATTGAGTAACTTTTGATTATTTAATTGATAACTATCCACAGTATTCTCAAATAAAACAGTTTCATGACTGTGGGTCAGTGCAATACCATTCCCTTGATAAGGAATTGAAATTAACTTTTATTGTAATTGTTTCTCATGTTTGAGAGCTTCTGTTCTAATAGATAGCTGCTTCTGCTGAAACATGAAAGGTGAATTGGAGTAAATTAATTTTTCCATCCTGAATAGCTGATGTCTTAGTCTTATTCCAAATTAATTCCTTGTGTAACTGTTTATCTGATCTCTTTAGTGTATCAACACATTGTAAATTGTTCAATTTTCCATTTCCACTGTTTTGTACAACAGAACTATATGCCTTTTGGGGCCTAATCTAAAGCCACTGAACTGACTTCAGTGTGACTTTCAATAAGTGTTTTAATGTTTTTACTGCTTCAATCCTTCTTACAGTAAAATGTATAGTTCTATACAAGAGGATACTCAAGTTCCATTGACTAATCAAAGATGGTATTTTCTGATTGCCTTGCAATTGAATTGAACAGGGAAAACAAGATTTATTAAATGATTTAAGCTGCTTCCTAAGAGCTCATGTATACTGTGTAGCTATAGTAAGGAATTAATCGTTTAATTAAACTACTCTTACAGTAACAAAAGATGCAGTTGTCCAAAGGCTTTGTAGAAATTGTCTAAACAGATGTTCCAGACTACATGATTAAGCTCCAGGAACTCAACATCCTAAGGGCTTATTTTCAACTCCCAGATAAGTTACCAACTGTTAGAAAAGATGGGATCTACTCCAGCACGTACCACTGGGGTTGCATCCTTAAAATGATGAATTGTTGCTATGGAACTCTTCTGTTCCACCCTACTTCACCTTGCATGTCTCTCCTTTCCTCAGTACACATCTTTGTACTGAAGAAGAGATTGCAAAGGGAAACAGCTTCTCTACTCCTGTTTTTTGGTCAGATAAGACCATGGTGCAAAGGCATTCTTCACTGCCTGTTTTTGTTCAAGCTGTGTGCTTTTGAGCCTTAGAGACATGAAAAATCTGGCCTTCCTAATTAACAAGGGATTGTAATTTCACTAATGAAAATTAGATAAATGTTATCCAACTGTTCCACACATAGCACCATGGAAATACCTTTCTTGAATAGAAAATAGTGCTGGTGTCTTAACTGTAAAGCAAATGAAACACATCAACTATATAACCTTTTGGCAATGTATATTCCCTGTGTTTGAGTTCCGTGAGTGATGATGCATTTCCACAGCAGCCAGGCCCAAGAGCATTAAAACACAGTAACTGTGTAGTTGCCTTCCATGTTGGCATTCGTTCAATGTGCTGTTCTGTAGCATTGCATTGCTCAGATTTCAAGGAAGTATAATGTGGAGTTTTTTCTGGGTGGCACACTGAACATGTCTCTGGCATGACCCCTACGCTGTTGTTGCTGACTTCAGTAGTTGCATGCCTCTTCTGAGTTACTTAACATCATAACTTTGATACTGAAACTGGGGTAGCTCTTTGGAATGAAGTGGTCAGATCTTTCAGGGTCTTTCAGAAAGCATTCCTCAGAAAAAGTGATGTAAGGAAATGGCAGATGTTCTAGTACATAATTGGTTTTGAATTATGTCCTAGAAGAACTGCATTCATGAGACTTTTTCACAACTGATTTGGGTGGCGGTTCTGATTGCAGGGAAAGGAGCTGTTCATGACTGAAGAAGAAAGGCAGAGAGAAGCACGTCTTCGTGAGCAAGAACGCCAGGAGTTAATGCATCAAAAGAGACTTGCGCTGGAGACTAACAAAATCATCAAAGAGCAGCAAGAGAAAGAGAGATTGTAAGGACTTTGTATAGGACAGTCTGAAAAATTTAGCTTGGATTTAGAAATGGTATGGAAGACAGGAGCAACTGTGAGAAGACTCCCAATTTAGATAAACTTATTTTTGCTGTTGCAGAGTCTCTCTTCATAAATCCTTATCCCGTGGTGCTCTTGATGTTCTGGGTTTTCAAAGCTGATATCATTCAAACATGTCTTGAGTAGAGGGGTCACCTTGTTCCCTGACTGTCGTACCCCTATGATTCAGTGTGATATTAGTTATTTTCCCAATGCCATTCCCTCATCCTTTATTTTTAGCAGGACAGTTACAAATTTTATACTCTTACAATAGCACACTATGGAACTGTGTCAGAAGGAGATAGTGACTTACAGAGTTAAATAGATGATATGCCCTTATCCAGATGGTCATGAATGTCCTCAGGGTTCCTATGAAAGTATAGTGAACCCTTGGTATCTTAAAGATAACTTTTAAAAAGGAGCATTTTTCCCCAATGCATACGTATTTACTATCCATATCTTTTACTAACTATATGCTGACACACTTTGTGCAAGTTCTTACTCAGAAAATACTATTTTTATCATGGTGTCCTAATTCCTTTTATTATAGAAGAAAACTGGAGATTTCCCAGAAGGCTGCAGAGGAAGAAGAGAGATATCGCAGAGAAATAGAGCAGTAAGTACAAAGCTTACATGGGCAATATGCTGCCTGAAAAAGGGTCCTTATATATTAGATCTAGATGAAAACATTCTGCACGTTCTTTTCTGATAATAAAATTGTGTAATATTTCAATTTAGTGAAATGTAGGGTCCAGTGCATATGAGTAAGTACACCAGTTATGGAATAGGAAACTGATCTGAAAATCAGCACCTCAAAAACATGAGGGTTATGGTGATAATAAATTCAATGTGAAATTGAATTTGAGTGCTTATTTTAAAAATATATTATAAATATATAGAAAAACTTAAGATTAAGGAAGTTCTGTGTCTCAGAACTTGTTTACTCTGTTGTCACTGAACCGCTACATCTAATTCTAACAGAAAAGAAGAAATTAATACTGCAAGGAAAGGGATCAGGGAAGAAATAGGAGAATGATTAAAGACCTGGAAAACATGCGTATACTCAGGGGCTTGATGACTTACCCACTTAGCTTATATTTAAAAAAACAAAACAAAACACAGGTAGTTTGTTTATGATCTGTAAGAGTGTACACAGCGTGGAATTTAATAGCCTTTTCAGTCTACCAGACAGTTCTGAAAACAAAAGCTGTGTAGATTTAGACTAAAATAAGGACTGTGTGATGCTAATCATCTTGAGTAGAAATTTCAGTTGTCATAAACTTTAAGTAGGCTTTTGCTTTTCTAAGGAGAGACTTAATTAAGTTAAAACTGTGGCACCTAAAGCAGGAAGTTCTTATAACCTACTTTATTCAGGAAATCTGATTTTTATTATCGCAGTCTATTCTGGTTTTAAAAATCCATGATTATAGGAACTAGACACATTCAAAGATTGTACTATAAATGTAACTTAAGCATTGTCTTACATTTGGAACTTTAAAATTAACCTGTATAACATGTTGTTGTTGTCACAGTAATTAATTTCCCTTCTAAATGATATTGGGAAATTGCATGAAATATAGTGTGAAATGGCACGGTATCTGTTTTTATGCATCCTTTTAGAGCTAAGATTGACCCTGAAGTGTTCAGCTTTGCACCTTTGACATCTTAAACAGTTTTTAATTCATATTCACTCACTTAAGTCCCTTTACATTTACCTGTATTAGCTAAAATTCTCTGATAGAAAAAGTCTAGGGATTTCTGTGAGGTGCAAAAAGGAATATATTCCCTAGCTGTCACAAGAGAATAATCTTCTCACAGCCCTGCTGTGGGCTCTACTGCAGCACGTGGATGAATTCTTACACGTTCTCCTTTTCTAATTCCTGGGGAATAGGAATTTCCTAGAACATCCTGTTCTTTATTGTGGTCTGCTGTAGAAATTGCTACAATAGCCGTGAAAATCCGCTGTAAAAGCAGACCGTGGAAGTGAAGAATGATTCCGTTCTCCAAATGCAGATTGCTTGTCTGTTATAATGAATGCTTGGCATCTGCAATATCCTTCTGAACTAAGTGTATCTTTACTCACTCAGGGAGGACTTTCATGATCAGGTTGCCTTGAGGGCTGCTCATTGGAAGGTCTAGCAAGTCTTTATACTTTGTTGTGTAATTTCCAAGTGCTGCTCAGGCACTTATTAAGCTTTTTGATATTACAATACAAACTGTTAAGTCTATCTCAATCTCATTGTTGTAGAGGAGGGAGGATGGTAGTATAGCAACTTCAATTTAATCTGAAGCAATTGCAGGCAGTTTCACTAGAATGTAATGCTTTCCTGTATTAACAGTTTGTGAGGATGACCCTTTGCTCCATTTATAAAATCCTTTCTGCAGGAATTCCTCATATAAATTCACTGTGGCCTTTATTAGTTATCTTGCATACATTTTAGGAAGAAATTTCAAATGTGCCTAAATGGCAGAGGTCCTTAACTCTGTGTAATTCAAGTTACATTGTTACTCCCCCCTGCCTTTTTTTTTTTTTTTTTTTTTTTTAATTAAAAGGAAATGTAAAAACAAATCTAAACATTCTGTCCAATGTTCCCTGCTATTGACTATGCCTCCAAATCTAAATACTGACCTCAGCTGTTGATTTAATAGTGCTTTGACCACATGCGGATATTTTTTAAATATACCTTAGCTAATTTAGAGATGCAAAAGATAATCCAAGTATAAATAGCATCATATATATCTAAGTTCTGGTAAATTTTTGAACCATATATCAGTTAACCAGTTCACGACAGGCTATAGCCAAGAATAGATCTTGGATCACTTAAAGGCACCATATATGAAGCTACAAGCCATTAGGTTATATGGCAGTTCTCTTGTGACATACTTGGGATTTGCTGAATTTTCCTTCAAAATGTGGGTTTTCTGATCATGGTGCCTTTCTATGTGCCTTCTAGATAATTTACTTGTTTTATGAGCTCCTTTGTCCTGAAGCGTGACAACTTTTTCTTCCACCACTACCCCCACCACCCCCCCTTCCCAAATGCTGAATTTTATGTGTTTTGTGTCTCAAGAGTATCTAGTTCTTTTGGGGAAGAGCCACTTCTTAGTGTAGCCTAGAATTATGTGTTTAGGAAGCTATCATCCAAATGGAGATAAGATACAGAAATAGGACACGCACTCTTGAGGTATAATTTACCATTGTAACAGCTGATTTAGGCATGTGTTAAATATTCTGTCACTTAGTATTTTAGTTAAGACTGTCTGTTTTTCTAATATATATTTCCCAGTTCTAAAAATGAAGAATTATTAGGTGAGAGGTGGCTTTTGGCTTCAGTTAAGGCAACAGTCAGTATTGCAGTGTATCATTCTGGGCTTAATATTTGTGCAGGTGTTTATATAACTGACCTTAGAAGTCTCAATATTAAATAAGAATATTTTACTCAGTTACATTGTATTTTACAAATTATCTTAGTAACTTAGTAAATGAAACTTAGATTGATGAAAGGAATTTGTTTTGGGGAAAGGGGGAGTTTATTGTGCTTTATATTAAAGAGAAAAAAACAAACATACAGAACACTAAATAATTGTAATGGGTTTATATTGATGATGCTGGTTTTATACTCAGAATTCCTAGCTGCCCTTTTTTCCTATAGGATAACAGCAGAGGAAGAGAAATTTAAAAAGGAGTGGGAAGAAGACTGGGGTCCTAAAGAACCTCCCAAATGTCTAAAAACTGTGACTGCAGAAGTGCACCCTGCCCCTCATTCCAAACACAGAAGTAAGTAATTGATTTCAATCTGCTTCCCAGGGAAAGTATTTGTTTCAGACACATCACTGAGCTGTATGGAATACATCACCAGTTTGTGTCCAAGCCAAGCTAGCTATGACTTGGTTATTTTCAGAAGGCTGGAAGCATATGATTGATTAATTTAATAGCTCTTATTTAACAGGTACCTAGCAAAATCTACATCCACTCAAGCAGTCATGGTTTTTTTGACAAGAAGCAGCAGCAGCAGGAAAAAAAAAAAAAGCTCACTAAGAAATCGTTTGAAGTATCAGCCTCTTTAGTTTGGGGTTTTGGTGCCTTGCTTTCCACGTTGTTTCTGTTCAGTGTTTTGCCTGTCAGCCTTTTCACAGAGCAGTTCTTGCATCACTAGGCTTGTGATAATTTCCACTATATGCCCAAATGGAAGCAGTGCTGCATTTTTTTTTATACACTATGCAATTATGTTTTTATGTCCATGTGGGTAAGCTGATATTCAAATGCTAAGTTACATATGTATGAGTGCTTTCATCTCAGTGAAGAAAATATTACTTATAAGTAATATTTTAGGTTTTATGGGCTTTTTGCTACTGGGTTTTGTTACTTTCCAAAATGAAGGTATGACAAAGGTGAGACAAGCATTTGGTTTTGTCCTTCATTTGGAATAAGCTTTGAGCTTTCTACATTAATCATATAAGTGAATAATTTAACATCATTTTTATATTTGAGAAGATATCTTGGGAGGTGGAGTGTTTGAAGGTAGAAAACGAGTACTAGATTTGCAGTCTCATTTAGACTGGATGAATGCACTTTGTACTATTCCTATTGTTACCTTTTTTTTTCTTTTCCCCGACTCTAAATCAGTGTATTACAGAGGGTGGAGGTTATGAGTTTGAGTATTTTTGTCTGCTTGCTCTTAACTAAAAAAGATAGATGTGGAATCCCTGCTTTTGGCTTGGAGGAAATTAATTCAGTGGTTAGTTTTCAGAAAGATCTAAAGATCTTCTCCCTCATCTCTTCAGCAGGATCTCGGTCCTCTCTTAGTTTGGCAGTCTTTGAGGGCTGTAGGAATGTCTTGAAGCTCCCTTGCTTCTCTTCCGTGAGGAGGAGTTAACTTAATTGAGTAAACAATATATTAAATGTCATTAAAAATTGCAACAGAAATCATTGTTGCAAAAGAACAGTGAGACACTAAACAAAAAAGAAAAATCAAAGATTCTTAAGAATCAGTGACTTAAGTGTTTTTCCTAGATCTTTTGACAAATGTGTTTCTTGCCAGCATGCCTTTCCCATCTAACTTATTTCTTCCCAGGCTAAAGTATTTACCACATCATTTTTCTGCGTATCACTTTCTTCAGTTCATGCTCTTTTGACAACTATCTTGAAAATGAAATGATGATGGTATAATAATATTTACAACCAGTGCAAAAATAATCTTGCATGCTAAGAGCTTGGGTAGCAAACATGTAAGCATGTACTAATTAAAAGCATGCAATCAGAACTTCTAAATCAATTCCTAGTGACCTAATTGTGCGAAAGCTAGGCACATTTCTAAGAATTTGCAAAATTCAGGCATCTGTCCATGAGTTGCTGTGTGTAGTAGCAGATCTGTTAATATCTGGAATAGATCATCTGTCAGAGTAGAAGAAAAATCCTGCTTTTTCAAGTGTGGTTTACTTGTAGATTTTGAAACACCTTTTCCTTACTTTTTGTTTTTTCTATTCCTCTCCTACTATCATTATCCTTACTGAATCTATCTGTTTTTCCTCCCCTGTCCTCCTTTTTCCTGTCTTTTTCCTCTTTTCATCCATTGCAGCAAATCTTTCACAAACAGGCTGTAGTCTGCACAGACTGAAAATTGATTTGATATCACTGGTCAGGCAGCTTCAGAATTAGTCAAGAGACTGAGGAGGTACTGTTTTACACTGCAACTTTTCCATGAAGAATTGCCCTGAAGTGTAAGTTTAACTTAGTTGTCCAAAGGAATTTAAGACCCTTGGAGCTTAATTGGCAGTTAAGCTAAATTGGAAGCTGCAGCTAATATGTGGAGAGTGTACTAAAGTGGTATTAGACAAAGGAAAAAGTGGGAAGTACTTGTTGCATAACTTAAAGGTGACCTGGGTCAGTTCCTAACCTGATTATGGGGTTTTTTTGTGTGACTTTGGGCAAGTCACGTAAATTTTCATGGATGAGAAACCGAGATGGCGAAATGTTTCTTCTGCAACTCTTTTTTATCCATTTAGTTTTCTGATTCTTCAGGACAGTATTTTCTCTGTATAGCATTTGCCCTAGTGACAGCACAGTAGAAGGCTGATGTTTCTTTTTGAAGCCAGATATCCCAGAACTGCTGATGGTTTAATTACAGGAAAACCCACCTACCTCTGCATGCTTCCCTTCACAGCAGAGCAGACTAATTGGCCATGTGCAGATCCTAACTGCTTTTCAGGGTTGGAGGAGGTTGGAAATGGATTTGATCTAAGCAGGACCTCTTTTTTTTTTTTTTAATTATGTGGAAAAATATCCTGTTGCTAACTTTTTATTTCATGGAAACTTCTAGTCACACATTGCTGATCTCTCTTTCATTTCATGGGAACCTCCAGTGAGACTGTCATTTCTATCTCCTCACTCCATTCCTCCTTTGTTTCTCTAGTAGATTTAAAGGGAGTTGCACATGACCAACTTGAAACAGATGACATGGATGAAGTGATCATGAAGCAGGACAAACAGGTTTGCTGCTCAGCCTTAGCTTCCTATCCTGATTCAGATCCTTCCTGTGTTTCACTTCCTCCTGACAGTCAGTCTTGACACTGAACTGATCATTCGATTTTGCTAGGGCAATATGTGTGGTCCCTTGGTAAATGATGAAAGGTATGACACTGTTGGCTGTCATTGCTTTCTAAAGATACCTTGATACAAATACAAAATGTATCAATCCTACAGAAAGGTGGCTTAAATTGAGAGCTGTGTGTGTTATCAGTGTTTCTTATATAAAATTATGGTAACAATTTCTTTTGTATGTTTTTACTTAGCAATGTGTTTTTTAATACTCTATCTACTTGGCTTGAAATATTCTATTGTAGGAAATGGAGCTTTTCTTGTGTCCTCAAACGCCACTGTGTTCTGCCACAAGCTCAAATGAGTTTGAATACCTGTTTCATTTTAAGAAGGCTTGTTAAAACTAGTTTAAAGTAGGACTGTGACCATAGATATCTTAGCAACGTATATGACTGTATGGTTCTGTAGGAAGATTACTTGTTGCATTTGCTTTGTTTAATATAAAATATGTATCACTAAAGTAAGGGTAACTTGACTAAATGTACTAGCACAATTGATCAAGAAGTCATCTAAGAACTTGTCATGTAATATCAAACCTTTGGTCTTGTGCCTTCAAATAAATTTTAATCAGTTATGTGTTTCGCCATGGACTGATCTGAATCTGAACCAGTCCTTGACTTTTCTTCCAAAAAAACCCCGTTTCCTTTACCTTTTGTAGCTTTTGGATGGTTTTATCGGTATGAAGGAAAATTTCCCACAATCCGCAAGGTACAAAGTTTGATATGTAAATTTGTTTGCTGTGCATTTGAATTTTAATTCCTCTTTTTTCTTCTTCTCTGTTACTACTAGACATTCTTTATAGTCGAATGCTTCTTCTTTTGACGTGTGCACAAATTCAGATGTGTTTGGGATGCATCTGCCTAGGAATTTGTCCTTTTGAATACTTTGGACTCTTCCAGTTCTGCCAGCTGCAGTGGGAATTATACGTCAGTACTTTGCAGAAGGTGTTCAGTATAGGTGGGCAGTACGTGTCTTTATGTTCTCCAGAAGTCCTCAGAATAATGTATAGAAAAAGGTAGAGACAAAAATTCAATGGGAATCAAGTATGCAGTTCCCAGTTATACCTTTGCAAGTCTCCCAGTAAGAGGAGTGCTGAAGGCAAAAAGCTTTTAGGCATGTACATCACACAGAATGAGAAAGGAGGAAGAAAAAAAAAAAATCTTTTAAGTTTGATAGAATACTTTTATATCTGTAGAGCTGCTGCTAAAGTATTGCAATTTCAAATTATTAGAGTTTAATAATTTATTCCTGCTGTTGCTTTATTCTCTTTATTTCTTTCAATGTATATTAGCCATATTATAGGAGTTTTGTGGTTGTGTTGGTGATGGGGGTTTTTTTCTGATGGCTGATGGTCATGAACTGGGGTAGAAGTGTCAAGAAGAGTTCATATGTCTATCTTCTGAGAGCTCAAGGTTTTTGAGGAGGTCAGGACTGTGTCTGACAGATTAAGTATTTGTGTCAACATTTAGGACTATTACTTTAACCTTCTGTGTGGACAGGAAATGCCTGTTCACCTTAATAGAGAATAGGAAATGATGGTACACTCCGATACCATTTTGTACTGCTAGCAACTATAAATCAACGTGGATCTGTAACTTGTGTGAAAGCGAGTACAGTTAGGATATCTATCTGAAAACTATAAATACATGTTATGAAAACTCAGTCTCTTCACACAAATAGGTGATCTTCTGTATTGCTGCTGACAAAGGTAGTTTATAGAATGTCCAAATACCTTTTCATACAGTAATGAAGATCTTACCCATTTTCTGTTGAACTCTACTGCACAGTGTGGACTAGAAGCTTGAAAAGATGTTTTTTTTAATCTTTTGCTTTCAGAAATGTTTTTAAATCTGGAAGTGATGAATTTTCATCATACTCCAAATTGCTAATTGATATTTTGTTTTGTTTTAAAAACAAAATTTCACTCTGTACTAAAAATGTCTATAATAGGAAGTAAAATGAATCCATGGGGAAAATGGGTGGAAAGGATGACTCATCCTGTTGTATCTGAATGCAGTGAATGCAGCTAAGATTGTCTGATATATGTTTGTGTTCTGGAACACTTTGGCGTGTTTACTGTTTAGTGTGCCTTTAAATTCAGTAATTTTTCAAATGTTGATACCTAGGAGGTTGGCCTGCTAGATGTTACATTTAGTACGCAGTACTAAATACATCTTCTAATTTATTAGTGGATAAGATAATATCAGCAATTGTTATTAAGGTACAAACTAATTAGCCCTGAATAAAACATGCCAACAGAATTATGTTTATGTTAAAACATTAGTGTGAAAAGCTAGGGGGGGTTTTGTACTTTTTAAAATTTTTGTCTCCAGCAATTATTGATATTTTATTTATTTATTTATTTTTATTTTTTCCCCCAACAACAACTCCACTTAACCACGAAGCAATAGAAAACATCCCACTGAATTCAGTAGTACAAAGTTCCAATTAACTGCTTGCCTGGGAGAATTAACTTTTGTAGCTGCCAGGGAAAATGTCTGGTTTCCAAGGGTTTATTATCAATATTACACATAAAAGGTGGAAGGAAGACAAATAATGCTATTTAAGGTGAAGCCTGTTCATGCTTTGAATTCCCAAAACCACCATGAAGAGTCAGTAGCTGATGATAATGAGCAGAGCAAAATCAAACCCAAAGCATAGCCTTTCTGGGCACTGGCAGTAATTTACAATAAGTGGCCAGCTGCTCCTCCTTTTTTCTTTTTCATAAATAAAAGGAGAGCATGGGCTTTCCAATACCAGTACAAACAGGAGAGGGTGGCAGAAATGTGACATCATTAAAGTAGAAATAAGGAGCAGGATGTATTTAGAAAACAACAGGAACAGAGGCTCCAAATAGACTATGTAGTTAGTTGACCTCTACATCTAAAATTTTAGAGTTGCTTTGTGCTGTATTAGTTCACTCACATGAGCAGGTTTTATCCAGTGCTCGTAGAAGCTGCTTGGCCTTTGTGATGCACTGTTCTTTCCCAGGAGCAATTCAGTTTCTGCACTGATCTAAGCCTTTCCTTTGTAATTGCTTATTTCAGTTGTATTAAGGCAGGCAATGCTGGTTTTAGGGCATATGCATGAAGATGTTTTACACCTAGAATATTCACATCTACCTGTACATGAGCATCTGTCACCTGAAAACAGTCAGTCTTGTATTTAGATAAAAATGCCAGAACAGAGTGATGGCAAATCAAGACCTAACCAAAATTGTTCGAATATTCAAAGTTTTGTACTGGGCCTGTGTGCCCTAATGTTGTAACTTTGCAGAGGAGCAAGAAAGTTGAGCTGTCTGATCTTGTCCAACTTATGTTAATGTCCACAAGCACTCCACCAACCTTATGGTTGAATTTCCTGCAAATTGCTGGGGAAATGGACTTCAGATTTTCTTTTAAAAGACCATCGTCATACTTGCACAGACTAATTAAATTTTCAAGGCAGGCACTCATGTACTGAGCTTGAAGTTTGCCATGTCTTTAGCTGATGTAAAAATCTGTTTAACTAAAAAAAAAAAATCAAGAAAAATGAAACCACCAAAACTTCCCAGAAAGGGAAAGAGCGAAAGAAGTCAAAAAGTGACAGTCTGTGTGAACAGAGGAAGAATAAAAAGGAAATGGAGTTTGAGCAAAAACTTGCCAAAGAGAAAGAAGGAATGTTGGAGAGAGAAAAACAACTGAAAATAAATCGTCTCGTACAAGAGGTATGTTATGTTCTCCTACGAAGTGCAAAATTATATTGAAAGAAAATGAGCTGAATCTTTAGTGCAATTATCTTAGCAGGACACTTGTTTAATTATTTCAAAGATAATGAAGTTTTAAAAAATTGCTGTTTCACTGCAGAACTCTGTTCCCGTGTTTGCTTGTTTCTACAGTAAGTTTTTGCCCAAATGAAGATACCTCTGCAGTTAATGAGTGTCCATGTGTAGTGAAGAATTTAATGAAAGAGAGCAGAACAGGAAATCATTCTCAAAAGCATTATTAGTTTTAAAACTACTTTAAATGGCATTTCATACTTTTGAAACATCTTGTATTGTAACTATACCTATAACCTTTTTTCATGCACTGGTGTTATGGTTAAGGTATCTGAGACAGAACGAGAAGACCTGGAAGAATCAGAAAAGGTGCAGCACTGGGTGGAAAGACTTTGTCAGACACGGTTAGAACAGATTTCCTCTGTGGAGAATGAGTCTCCTGAGGTAAAATTCTGGCTTCTCCATATATTGCATGATCTCTAAATAACTCGGTAGTTGTGTCCTAAAAGCAACAGGTTTTTACCAGAGAAAAATCTGTCTTGACCTTTCCCTCTCAGCCTTCATTGTAAGAGGGGAAAAAATGTCAGTTATTGATAAATTACAATCTATATAATTTGCTGTTCCTATATTTTATTGAGCTTTTTTATTATTTTAATGAACTGGTTTTATTTTGTCCTTTTTAAGTATGTTATCACCACAAAATTAACAGTTTTATTGGCTTGTGAGCTGTTTGGCCTAGGTGGGATGTGCTACTAATAATAAAACTGAAACTAGAATACTCAGCCATATTTTTTTAGCATCCCATGAAAATAAGAACATCATTGACAATGAGCTCTTGGATGTTTCCTTGTATTGCATGGAATAAAGCTACAGGTTAAGAAAATGACAAAGATAAGAAACTCCCAAAGAACAGGGTTTGGTTTTTGTTTTTTAAATAGTCCCCTTAAACAAAGGGAGTTGCAGATAGTGATTGTGCCTTAGAGCCTGATGGTTCTAGATGTGGAGTGAGGCTTTCCCACCATCCTGCTGCTCTGGCTCTCTTCCAAGCACAGCTGCTTTCAAGAGGAACACTGCAATCTGTTGAACTCCCCTGGGATCCCCGAGAAATTGCAACCACAAAGGGGACCCTTGGGGAACACTCTCACATGAATTTCCTTCAGGTCAATGTGGAGCTGCTCTGAAAAAAGCAGCTGGTCTTCTGTTCTTCCTGATCTCAGGCTCAGATCCATGTGGCTCTTTCAGTGCAGGTCTCTAGGACAGTGGAATGATTATGCTGAGTTTTCTCTTGCTACACTATTTTGGCTGCCTCTGTTCTGGTAGGTCTTTGTCCCACTTGCTTTGTAAAGTAAAAGGGAACATTACAGATTAAAATCACTGTTGTATTTTCAGAGCTCTACCCTGATTTAAGACAAGTACCGGGTTGTATTCGCTCCATCAATTCTTCTATTACATTACATTACATATAAATATTCTATTAAAATTCTTCTACAAAACTACCCGAGCAGTTAAACTCACGTAAAACAAAACCAAAATGCTTCTGAGGGATAAATGCAGCTGAACAATATTCAGGTACTACAGGCTTGAACTGCTGCTTGGGTATAAAAGCAGTCAAGATCTCTTGACCCCTGCCAATGAAATACCTTTCTTTCAGTACCAAGGGGTGAGTATGGCAGATAAGGAGATCCTAAAGAATGTCAACAGAGATACCTACCTGAGGGAAGTATTGTCATATTAGACTGAGATGCATGTGTCTGCAGGACAGCTCATCTCAAATATTTCCTCAGCTGAGTCTACCAAATAGCAAAATCAAAGAGTATCAACTGGATTTTTTTAAATACTTCAGTTTGTTCACTGATAAAAGACAAGTTAGCCGCTCTAACAGCATATGTAGAATCCTTCTTTGCACACACAGCCTTATTTTTTGGGTGAGCTGCTCATTACGTTCAAACTCTGGAGTTTGTTAACCCCACCATGTATCTGGTGTTGATTAACAAAAATTAGAAGGTCCAGAACCTCCTGAGGATCTGAATTTCATAGCACCCTAAACTTTTTGTTTTGATAGCTGCTTAAGCTTACTTTTCTCACATGTATTAATGTCTTGTTATGTTTATCCCAGACTTTAGCCCCTTTCCCATTTTAAATGGCATGGAACTTCAGGGCCTTTCTTCAATTACTTTCCTTTTATATAATCATCTTTGGAAGAAGCAATTCTTGCTTTCTCTTCATAAGAGCTAGAGAGGCAAGAGTTGTGTTATCTGTGATTTGTCCTATGATTTTACCTTCTGAAGACTCCATGCAGTTGGGGTTTTTTGGCTGTCTTTTGAGGGGTTTTCTTGTGTGTCATCTCCCCTGCCCCAACAGCCAAGGCTAGTGTCACAGCACTCCAATTTTCTTTCCAGTTTAGAAGTAAAGTGCTTTTAAAAAGTCTTTCAGAGAAAAAGTTTATGTATATTCTGTGCGGGAGAAGCCAGGAGCTTCCTGTGCAGGAGCAGTTAGGCTGAGTGATGTTCTACAATTTGCCACTAATTTCTTCAGAGCTGTTGCAGGCAGATGAACCATTAAGGCAGATTTCTGTTCTGTTGCACATAGTTGGCAAGTGGACGTCCTTCTGCTTCTCCTTCTGCCACATCAGTGCGGCGTTTTGCTGGTGGCCTGCAGCTTCATACCACAGATCTTGATGATATAAACTTAGATGAAGTTGACAAGCCTAAACAACATGTGGCACCACCTCCGCCACCCCCCCCCACTGTTACTCCAGCATCATCAGCTCATCAGCTTCCTACATCAAATGTTCCACTTTCAAGAGGTCCAGCCCTGGCAGTAACACCAGCTTCCCAGGTGACCTCGTGATCTGTTCAGATGCATGCGCCTTTACCATTCCCCTGCCTGGCTTTCCTCCCCTACGCCATCACCCACTTTACCCACTGGATCTACCTATCTGCCATATGCAGTGTTAAAAGAAGGAATGGTTTCATTGCTTCATAGTAGTGAATGCAGTCCAGAGATAGATCGTTGTTGGGTTTTTTTGTTTTGTTGGGGTTTTTTTTAATTTAAGTCCAGAGGGTTTTACTCTCTCCTCCCTATGTACATTGTAATCCTACCACATGCAGGTATCTTGGGCAGAATGTGTCAGCTAAAAAGACAATTTGGACTTGAGTGTTTAAAGATTAAAAAAAAAAAAAGCAATGGCAGGCAGCAGATTTAACTCACAGTTGACAAAAATATCTCTGTCGTGAATATGACTTGTGAAAGTGTTTTAAATGTCATCAAATTGATTCGTTAGGTGAGAAGTGTGGACAAAGAAAATTAGCCTAAAATCAGAAGCTCAAACATTTAAAACATTAACACTGTATAAATTACCAGTAAAACACTTTTAAATGAAGAGCTGGTAATCAGGTTTGACTTTTTCTGCACACACAGGAGTTAGGGATTTCTTTGAGAAAATGTTCTGATTTTCTCCTTATTACAATCTCAGTTCAAAAGAGGCTCAAATATAAGAAATCTTGTGCCAGAACTCACTTTAGGAGAGGAATGGCGGCTGTTTCATCATAATTCCCTTTGCTAAGCACTGTAGTGGGATTCATGTACTCGTTTTTGTGGCAAAAGATTCTTATTTGTTTCAAACAGCAGATGAGGATCCCATATGGTCACTTCTTTGCTGCACAGTTTTCTGCATGGATTGACTGACTGCATTGTTGGATTCAATTTTAAAAATTTTTTTTTGCATGTTTGCTTGGAGATACTAGGCTTTGCGTTTGCATGATTCTGGTTGGGTGGGGAAGGATATGCAAATTAATCACTTCTCAGGGGAAACTTGCAGATTATTTCTATGAGAATAATTGCCCTAATGTGAACTACGAATCTGTTCTTATGAACTTAAGTAGACCTCTGATAGTCCTCGATCTATGTCCTTTATTATGTTTGAAGTGCCAAAGATATGCTAGATCCACTGAAATGGAGATGTCAGATGTTCTTATGGATAAACAGGTTTCCCAAGTTATTTGTGAAATAAAAATGATGTGAAATGACACAAGTGTACAAAGTGCTAGTGTTCAGAGGAGGAATACATTCTCCTAATGCTAATAGAAAATATTCAGATAAAAGAAGTAATATAGGAACTGCCATACTGGATATGACTCCAAACCCATATATTACAAAATATGTTTCTGGCAGTTTTTCACTGCTAGATATGTTAGAGAAAAGATGTTAATAATTAAAGAAAAATACATCAGGTAACAACAACAAAAGAAGACCTAGCCTTCAAAAATGGTAAGTCATTTTTCACTGAATATAATTAGTGTATATGAGGAAAGAACTAAGCTCTTAGTAGAGTATTAATACTGAGCCAAAGCTGCTTTGCGAGTAGATAACTCGGTATTTCTGATGTGGTTTCAGAAATGGAAGAAAAATCAGAAGCTGGACAATTTATCATTGCCACTTTTTAAAAAGTGGGTTTTTACCACCACAGATAAGCAGAAGCAGTGCATTTATTTGATGTTAGCAATTAAATATCTTGTGTTTATGCCTGCTAAATCCAAAAATAAGACAACTGTTGTTGTCCCATAAGTATACTTTTCTAAAATTACTCAAACCGGTAAATCTTCTGTGTTGCTAAGTTGTTAGGGTTTTTTTTTTTCCCCCAAGATCATTTAATTTTAAATTCAGCTTGAACAAATACCAGCCAAAAAGGAATGAAATACTGTCAAATACATTCTTGACAACTAACTGTTAAAATATATGGTATAAATTGATCTGTTTCTCAAAATTATTATTAGCTATATACTTCATATGAACCCAGTACTAAGTCTGTTACTGTTTAGGTTGTAAGAAACACCTCCCACGTCGGCAAAGTATCTTCTGTGTCAAGCAATCCACTGGTATGTCATGTACCGTTAATAATGACTGTAGTTTTATGAACTTCCCATGTAATGCTAATGTCAAGGAAATGCCAAGGGTTTGACTCTGCATGGCTAATTTATTTAAAATTCAGCATTTGCATTCATGCACGTGGTTCCATTGCTCTGTAACAAGATAACCTAATACCAGGTAGTGGAAGTGACTCCTAAATGGTCTGAGGACTTCGTATTTCAACACTTCAGCAACATACAGTCCATGTTTGCCTGTTCTGGATATCTGTATGTCATGGAGCATATACTTTGTTCTTCTGCCAAGACCGACAAAAGGAACTAGGACCAAACTATATTTTAAACATAATGGGTGCTAAGAAGGAAGCTTTCTTCTCAGAAGAACCAGTGTTTGTTTGATAACTCTTTGCACTGATTTTGATTCAAGATAGCTGGATGTCAGGTTTGCCCATTCTGAGGCACTCTAGAAAAGTCTGTCTCTAAACTGTGCAACTGCAGAAGAAATCATCTGGTTCTCATGCAACTTTAACAAGTTGGTATCTGTGAACCTGCTGATTCTTCTAAGATCAGAAAGCTTAATGATACGATATATTTCGCAGTGTGGAATAACATTAGTTGAGGGATATCCACAGTGACTTTAAAAGATCTAGTTCCAAAACTTTTTTCTTAAACTATTTTAAAAAAGGAGAAAAAAAAAAAGACAAAACCCACCACCACCACCAAAACATTCCAAAAACTCCCTGTGAAAAAAAAACAAACAAACCATGGCTTAACCAATTCGCTGGAAGCAATTCAAATAATTTCAGAGGATACAGCTTGTACTACATGAATGATATCTGGAATACATCACATTTCCTATGAGAAACATTGACAAGAGTGTGCTGAATGTTGCTGGGGTTAAGTCAGAAACTAAACCCAAAGGGGTCAGTTCTGAACTTGAATAAAACTATGCTTGACGTCAGTGGGAGTTTTGACTAAGAAGTGTACAATCGGGTTAGTACGTGCTGGATGATTAGGTCTTAGATGCCTCTGGGTATCTGTACTTTGTACAGTCAAGGGTAGGTAATTAGCGTAACTAACCCTTGCTCTTAAGTCAAGATAAGTTAACTTGAAATTCTTTACAGAAAGCTGATTGCTGCAGTCCTGGTGAATTTAATCTTAAAAGATCTATTTAGCCACAGATTAGTTAAAAACTCATTTCAGGTTCACTATGTTCTTATACTCAACTTCAGCATTTTTTTTTTCTTCCTGTAGTTTCTCATTCAGTTCATTGCCTTTACAGGATAAATGCCAAAAGCAGGGATGAGATTTTTCCATAATCTTGGTGGTGAAGTCAAAGTTTAGGGGAAAAAGCTACTATTTGGATGCAAGAGAAATTATGTTTTGGCTTGTTGGCTTTTTAAGTCTTAGTTAAAATAATTCTGTAAGCCTTTTGTTGTATTAGTGTCATTAAATTGCTTACCATAAACTATTTAAATTGAGGCATCTTGATGAAATGATGGATTTGCACAAATTACATTGTGAATTGTAATTTTCTTAAATTAACCCCATAGCAGCTTGCTCCAAGTCCACCTACCCAACGATCTCCAGGGGTACCAATAGTCTCTAAACCTGTCATGCTGCATCCTGACCCAAACTTTATGGTCAGGCCAACAATCAAATCAGAGGCCCTGGTAAGCCTTTTAACGTTATTTTTCCGAGTGCTGTAGTACTGTGGGATTTGTTCTTGACTTGTATTCAAAGAATCAGTTCTTGTCTCATTTCCTGCTGACTAAAATTCATGTAGATTGTCAGGTGATCACTAATGGTAAGTACAAAAGGGTATTCTCCCCACCCCCCCATTATCTAGAAGTCACTTTTAGTGACAATTTTTGTACAGGGGTGCATAATTCCAGAGCAGTGTAGAGTCTTAGACTCTGTAGATCCTTTTTTTCATTTATTCACATGCTGGTTTTTATTTTTATAAATTCTGAATTCATTTGTCAGAAATTAAATAGTAAAAATTAATTACACTGTATTTTTCCTTTGTAAATAGTCACGGCCATACTTGAAATGTAGATATATATCTCATCATTTCATTTCAAGAGAAAAAAAAACATGTATTGTCATATCTTAGACTCTGATACACTGGTCATGCAGTGTTCCTGCAAAGTTGACTCACAATCAGATTCTTATTTCTTTTCCGTTTTTGTTTCAAATGTAAATGAAGAAAAAACTCTTAGGTTAAGTATTTTAGGTATTTCCTGTAGTATCTTCAGGAATTGTGGTATATAAGGCAAAGTGAGCCAGAGCGTGCTGGAAAAAAAAAAAAGATAAATACTGCTCTGACAGGTGATAACTCCCAAGTGACAACCCTGAAAATTCATTCAAAATAGGTGGTGGACCAATTAGTAGTATTTATTCTTGAGGGTCATCATGACTTATTGTGTTAGAATTAGAGTTGTGTGTCTGTTATATGCATGTGTGTGTACATGTGTGTATGTATACATTTATATAAGCAAGACAGTGTATTGCAACATGTAAGCTTTCTAAGTGATGAAAAAAACCATCACATTTGCATTTCATTTATTTAAGTACAAGCTTATGCTGTATTTGACAGTAAATGATGCGCACAATATTCCTAGCTGTCTTTTATTAAAGTGCAATGGATTTTTTTTTTGTCATTTTCTGCTTTAATAATTTAGATACTCTTGTTCCTTTTTTGTCCCAGTTACAGTTTGAACAAATTTAGGTGATACTTAGTAACCAGTTTTCCCACAGACATAATAATCTTCAAACTTCTATATTATAAATGGATTGAATGATAAGTGAAAGCAGTTTTTATAAGTTGCTCAAGAGAAGGCTACACAAGCTAAAAATAAATCCAAATATCTCCAATGTAGATATTTCCTTCAGTTGCATGCATTGGAGCTTTCATTTTGACTGTGTTCAGTAATTCAGCATCTCTAAGCAATATGAAATTCCTTAGGGGAGGAGTGAACAGAGTAAAATCATAATCTGCAGTTAATACAATCTAGCTCTTGAAAATAAATGCCTGGTGTGCAAATATAAACTAGTCTGCAAAACTGATAATACCTTTACATGTGATCAGACCCTCTTGGTACAAATTGAAAATGTTTGGTTGTTCGGTTTGGTTTTTTTTTTTTTCTTTTCTAACTGCTTACAATTAGTTTGAGAAATAGGCAATAAGATTCACCTCCATAGGGAAATTTCTATGATTTGTTAGGCGTGTGTGCACATTTTCCAAATCACAAGTCTGCTAAAATGTTTCACATGTCAATCATCTTCATTCCCAAACTGCCTTATATTAGTTGGAAGATCACAATTTCAGTGGGAGCAATACTCTGGTAGGACTTTGAGAGAAACATCAGTCTATAAATTGGTTTTGTAGACCTGTTACCTCTTACTTCCATTTATGACTTCAATGCAGTAAAGAGCCGCAATGAAGTCACAGTAGTATGTGCCATAAGACTTCTATGGGTACCAAAGTGAAGAGGGAGGCTACTTCTGTTAGTTAAAAAATGAAAAGGCCAGTGTATTATGAAACAGACAAGAAGGTACTTGCCTGTCTCCAGAAATGTATAAGAATTATAATTTGATTTCATGCGGAAGGAATGCTTTTTGTTTGTTTGCAGGGGGGTCCTTATTTAAGTCAATGGTTCAGGTACAGAACCAGTTCAGCCTCTCTTAGCGAAGGGAGGTATCACCAAAGGAAAAGTATCTTTTGCCACCCTGTTTCTTGTCTTGCTAGATTTCACACACCTTATGGAACTCTAGTCTTTATGTCTTAATATGACATAACGCACATAATTTCTTCTGCCTTGTTTTTATCGGAATTTAGCTGTCCTGAGTACCAAACTCTAGAAACTGGTCTTGATGGATTTACTTGATTCAAACAGTTAATCAAGTGAGCCTATACTTAAGCAGTTCACTAGTAAAGAAGATGAAAAGCGTGAACATAAGAATAAATTAAACATGCAAGAATGGGTAAAATATTCCTGTTATCTGGAAGGTAGTTGGGCCAGATAGGAATGGTGAAGTGTCTGTTGTGACTTAAGTCTTCATATTAACTGAATTCAGATGACAGTTCCCAGGTCTTTGAACAGTTAATGAAAATGAAATTGTTCTCACTTATAAATAGGGAAATGATGGGTGAGGATTAAAGTTTGAGTGTGGCCTTGAATGCTGAGGGCTTCTCTGGGTCAAAATCAGTGTGAATTGTTTGTATCTGCTGTACTAGAGTGAATTGGAATACACTCATGGCAAAGCTAATTAAATTTTGGCTCAGAGAACAGGAGAGGATTGTTATGATTTAGTGGTGGGGTTTTCAGAGAAGTAAAACCAACATGAACATTAGCCTCTGCTCTCCCAACGATCACAAACATCCTGTCGTGAGTTAGAAAACTTTGATGCACTTGCTGCTAATAAAGATTTTTCCTCCCTCACTGCTTTGTGGTTGGATGCAGCATTTATGAAAGGAAGAACGAATGTTTAAGCTTTCCTCTAATTTGCAAGATTTGAAGCCAGATTCTGCAGGACTGCAGTCAAGGGACCTGGGACAGGTGCTTAGGTACTGTGTGGCAAGATGTGCTGTGATAGGAAATTTCAGTTGTTATTGGTCACAGCTATACCAAAACCATCTGTGTTGAAAAGGAAATTATTTTTTTTTTCTAAATGGCTAAAGAGGACCTGAAGAGTTTTGTGGAAAATCTTGCCAGACTTGCCCAAAAATCCTTCAAGACAAAAAACTCTGTCATTTTATTAATTAAATGCAGACAACAAATTTCTCATCAACTCAGGAAAAGATACGTTTTTCCAAGTAAAGTATGACTATAGGACACTGATAGAATCAGTAGTGAAACTGATATATAGTAATTTGTTTTAAAGCAAGTTGAGTTTGGAAATGTAAATACCATAGTTTAGTCTGTAGAAAGTTGTTCTTGTTTCAGAAGACTCAAATACCTGATTTGATGCAGGGTTTTGAATGGAGGCTGGAGGGTTGTAAGGAGTGTTTTGTATAAGGTTTGGGGTTGTTTGTTTGTGGTTTTTTTAGCCCATTTTATTTTTGGAAATTTTTGTAACATATAAAAGGTTCTATATTTTAAGTGATTCCAAACTACGGTGTACCATTTTGTTAACACACTGGAAGCAAAAGAAAAACAGAATCAATATGGGATTAAAATCACTGAAGCCCAACACAATAAAATAGAATCCAGCAGTTATTAATCCATATTGTGAAATTACTTGTAGATATCAAAATCGAAGCAAGACCACTCAGAAATAAGTCAATTAAATTCAGAAGGAATTTTTCTTTAAGTAGAACGAACCTGTACTAGTAATTTATATTTAAGTAATTGCTTCTTTCCGGATGAACCCAAATACACATATATTTTCTTTCAGTTTATCAACTTTTAATTTAATGCTGGAAATTAATATTAATTAAATTATATTAATTATATTAATGTAATTTAATAATGAAATTCACCTTTCAGTGTAGGAAATCCATGGTAGAAGAGCAAATCTTAAATGTGTAATACATATTTATCATGACTTTTCAATAGTTTGGAAATTACTTGTCTAGCACTTTGTTCATGTGGGTTTTTTCAGTTATTTTTTCAAAATCGTGGAGAAGAGACCCCAGCACTGTTCTGTAGAAATTGGAGATAAAAGGAGTAATGGAAAATATTTTTAAGAAATCTTGTGGTATGGAAATGTGCATTATTTATGTAGTTTCTCTAGAATTCTTTCCTGTTTGTATTCAGTACTATTTCACTATGTGTGTTCTCTCATTTTGAAATGGTAAAGGGAACAAGCACTGACAAGTGCAAATGTGATTCGGTCCCTAGATGAGCAAGAAAAACAGTGAGTTTATTTGTGAGTAGGTGACAGTTCTTAACAGCAAAAAGTTAATATCTGGTTTGGCAATTTTCTTTCTTTTGCAGCCACAAGAGATGTTTAAAAGGATGGTGGTTTACAATTCATCATTTAGATCTAACAAAAAACAAGTAAAATAACATTTTCATGTTTTGTGTGGTACTTCTTGGTTTGACTGGTCATAGATTTAAGACTTTCCTTTCTAATCCTGTTGCTCAGTTTCTAAAACAGAGGTGCAAGACAGCCCTAGTGCATGAAAACTGCTAGTCTTTGTAAACTTTCAGTGTGTGCCTGTGGCTCCTGCCAGTCTAGACAGATGAAGAATGAGAGGACAGTAAATCCTTCAGGTCGAACCATCTGTAACTACTTATATGCTTAGTGCAATCTTTAAGATAGTTGAACACTGATAACTGATCTGATAGGGGCAAATTTTTTTTTCTATTCCTAAGATTTCCTTGTTTCTTTTAGTCTCCAGTTGCAATGCTTTCAGTAATAAAATATTTTCTTAGTTTAACAAATAGAGCTATTATCATAACATAGTTATTAGTAGGAAATCAGAGGAACTGGTGGTGGAAAGCACTTATTCATATAACCTTTCTGTATTCTGTAGAATATTGCTGTTGTGTTACTACTTTTATTGCTTCCCTCTGTCAGTGATGAAGTTTTCATCTCTTCCTCTTTGGTTGACTGGTGGTTCAATAGATGGTCCCTTGAAGAAGTGAACTTTGGGCTTAACTTCTCTGCTGCTGTTAAATGTGTCAGTTTCTGTGCAAAACACCATTAATGCAAGCTAAGTTAGATGCATTGCCATGTTATATGAAAATGTTGGCACACAGTTGTGAGCTCATAGTGTGAGCTTTTGAGTGGTAAACCATTAAGATCAATAATTAATTTTTTTCTTCTTTTGATCAGTTTCAATCTAGATCTAGAATGGAAAACTGGATTTGACTAAGATAAATCAAACTTTGAGATTGGTCAGTTACCATTGTATGTTAGTATGTTCTGTATATATATAATAGTTGTTTTCTTAGCAAATGTGGTTTTTGGAAAAAATTGTTAAATCTAGTCATAGGTTTCTGTTTCAGTTCTTTTTTGTTTATTTCAGTCAGGTCTCAATTGCTATTGACTATGGATGCTAGAAGCTTCAGTAAGCAGTAGCATTGGCTTAGGTGCTTGTGATTGGGTTTGTGTTTCTTTTTCTTTTAGTAGTAGCTTTACCTTTCATCTAGAAGTCCAGACAGTTGTTTCAGTGCAATTAAACATTTTAATGTTCCACATTCTACTTATGTTCAGTCCTATGAATATCACTAAGTCAAGAAAGGATTAGAATGGTCTTCACTCTTTCACCTGAGATATGTGTTGAGTAGTGAGAGGGTGGGCTTAGCACTGTGGTTTCCACTCAGTGTTGCTTGGTCTGTTAGTCCCTGCTTGGATATGGAGTGCGCTCTCTGCTCTCTGAATTTGTGATGCCCATTTCTGTGAAGATTTATTACAGTGCAATGGATGTCTTCATTGTATCATATCTGTATTTGTACATTATTGGATCCAGATCGTGTCACTTCTTTGCTTGCAGGTTTTTTGTTGTGGGGTTTAGTGGGGTTTTTTTTTTCCTGTTTAAAAATTATTTTCCCAGGCAAACTTTCTTCAAGGGCAACATCTGTTTTTCATGAGGGCGACCTGGGACAAAGAGAGTTCAATGACTTCCTTTAGATTACATAATGAATTAGTGGCTTGGCTGAGATTGGAGTCCTTTCCTCTAAGTTGCTTGCTCCAAGACCGTAGATGTCTACTTCAGCCATGATTCCAAAGGTCAATACAAATTCAGCTATTCAAACTATTAGTTGTTTAGGTAGCTATCATTGTAAAATATTTCTCTTAGTTTTAGTAAAACTATTCATAGTATTAATACACTTTGTAAATGAATGAATGATTGGTTTTTTCCCCAGAATGAAATTCTACCCTCGCTGAAGTCTGTGATCAAATTCCCATTTATTTAGTTCCTCAAAGGTAGCGGTTAACAAATGTAATAAAACCTATACTAATTTAAATGCTAAATAAGGTCTGTCATGTTCCTATTCCCAAAAGATGCTTTTAATATATATTTCCCTACAAAAACCACCTGCTCGTGGCAGTAAGCAAAAGTTCTGCAGTTGTTTCTGCAGTTCTGATGATTTAGCTCTCTGGAGCCTGGGGAGACAAAGTCATGCTTCAACCCTTGCAAATGTTTCTTCGTCTCAGAAGAAGCACAGAACAAGGACATGATTTGCTTAAGTTGGTCTTCTGACCTCAGGGGAGCGTAAAGGGAGAGGCAGCCTGCAGGAAAGCCAGGGTTCACGCTGTACAACTCAGTATGCCTGTGCGTAATGACTGCCAGTCAATGCAAGAGTCATCAGCACCACTATTGCATGGTCTGTATAAGTGTGGTTAGACAAACGGGCAGCACTGTTGTACACTTGAGGGTCTGCCAATGCAGAGCTGTGTAGTACTGCTCACTGACTTTGTCAGAGGTAGTGGTGGTAAGGATGAGATCTGACCCCAGAGGATCATTCATAGTCATGTCAAAATTAGGCAACTGAGAGAGATGATAACAGCAGGAAGCATTAGTGTTTTCTGCTGCAACTTTGTCATTTAACAGCCAACCCTTAAAGATACCAGAGGAACCTTAAGCTGTGCATTTGATTTACAAGTGGAAAAAGGCTTAGCTGAGTCTGAGGGCAGACTAGACTTTGTCATCAGATGGATCCGGTAGAAAAGAGGGCAATAATGCATATATAAAGCTTGATCCCACACTGAACTACTGGTCTGCATCAGATGTTGGCTTGCCTGCTGTGTCAGCAAAGGGTTGTGTGGTTCTGTGTTGTTCCCATATCCCCAGGTTATTGCAGCTTGAAGTCACAAGAGTGATGCAGCATTTAGATGCCTCAATAAAGACTTCTGTTAGGTCCCCGTAGTCCTTACGTTAACATGCAGATTAAGTGCAGAGTTTTTATAAATCTCCAGCATCGCCCACACAGTCTCACCTGGTAACTGCTAATCCTCCACAAGAAACCATATCCAAACACCGTTGATTCCTGATTGCTGACTCAGGAACTCTCATCTTTGCAGAAAAGGTAACTCCTGCTTTTTCCCTGCAGTGTTGGTCTGACAAGTGTAAGGCATTAGGTTTTGAAAGTTTAAGAAGTTGTGAGTCCTCTCAAAGCTTAAATCTTGCTCTACCTAATTGCAATATTATCTTCCCCATTTCAGACACTCCCTGCCAGAACTTTTAAGTCCTCCACAGAACCATATGAAAACAAAATTGGTTGTTGTCCTGTGTTTGCTTGTGGTATGGAGCCAACTCCCTGAAACTCTGGGGAAAGGAGGAGAGAATGGGGCTGGAAAAGGGTCCTACAATGCAGACACCATGGAGTAGTGTTGCTAACAGGTGAATTGGAGCCTGTTACTTCTGCCTGCGTTAGGTAGTGCCCAACATGGTGATAGTCCCAAGAAATGTTGTTCAGAAGAGTGTGGCAGAACATACCTGCCCGTGATGCTTTCAAGATTTGTTTCTGTTCTGTCAGATGTAGAGAGAAACTGCGGAGCTGACAGAGTGGTAAACTGTTCCTCAAAACTGCTCCATAGTATGACCAGCTCAAACTGCTGACCTGTCATAACATTTTGAAATGTCTTTTGACTGTCAGGATGGACTATTGCTGCCTTTCTGTGCTTTTCTACATTTACTGTCTTCTTTCATAGCTTACAGAGTTACATGTTCTCTCGCTAATAAATAAAATGGAATTTGTGTATTAAGTGTGTGCATGAGTCTGATGTTTTTACAATTAAGTATCGTTTCATTCTCAGGGCTTCCAGAAATATTTGGAAGATTTTGATCCATATTCGATGGTAAGGAGAGAATTCAAATATGTCTCACTGTTTAATATGAAATACACTGGAAAAAAAGCATCCTTGATTTTGAGGGCTAGAAGGGTGTAAGATTCTTGCCTGTTGTTTTGCTGGGGCTTGTGTATTTGTCTTTTCTAGTCATGTTAAAAAGGAGCTTTCTTAGAGGAAAAGATTATCTAGTGTTTGATCTTCTGCTAACACTATTTTGGAGGAGGGAAAGGTCCCTTTTCTCCCATAAACTACATAGATCAGCCTAATTGTTTTGTGTTTCCAAGGTGGAAATGACTAATCACTATATCTTTTCATAGTTTACCCCAGAGCAGATTATGGGAAAAGATGTACGGCTATTACGAATTAAAAAGGTAAATACTATATTATTTGATTGATATTTAAAGAGTTCATGTAAGCATTTCATGTACAGTCCCATTTACTGGGAAGAAGGAAAGAGTAAGTTCCTGTTGATGGCAAAAATTAACAGTCTTTTCCGAACCTCTTTTAATAGGAAGGTTCATTAGACCTCGCAGTTGAGGGAGGAATTGATTCTCCAGTTGGAAAGATAGTCGTGTCTGCCATCTATGAGGGTGGTGCTGCAGACAAACATGGTGAGTAGCAATGAGGAATTTGAATGCTGCTGCAAAGTGGCTCCTTATGCTAGCTGAGAGTTATTGGCTGACTTCATAGCTATACCTAGTACTGAGAGGCACACTTAGATTGTCCAAGATAGTCAAGTTCTGTCTCAGATCTAAGGGCAGCTCAGAGAGAGGCTCATGGTTTGAAGGGTGCTGCTTAAATTAATAATTATGTAAAATTTATAAATAGTGTTTAAGAAGAAATGGTCACTGCTGCTGTATTCCTATCATTACAGCATTTTCAATGATGTGGCCTGAAAATGTAGAGCTGCTCTATTAATAAGGACTCCCCTTTTTCCAGTCTGGTACAAGAAAAAAAAAAACAAACCCGGTAACAGCTGCTTCTCTGGTGTATTATGTTAATTAAGGAAAGCAGCATATGATCTCCATTATTTCACAATTTCCAAGCAATGACATTTGTAGTACTTCCATGTGTAAAGCAATCACCTGACCGTGGCTACACTACACTGCTTAGTTTTCTTCTTAATGCTACTTTCAATAATTTGTAATTTCAGTACTTTGTTTTGTATAACACCTGGCTTTAGTCCCAAAATTCCACTAAAGGCCAGAGTCTTCTGGCTAACGGCTTAGCTCTCTGGAAGGCACAAGAACGTGTATACCAACACATCCAGGCTTTGCTCCTGGTGGCCAGTATCTCCATCCTTTCCTTGAGAACTCTAGCAATGACCAAGTAGACAGACAGGGCGATATCTCCTTATGTCGTCTTTGCTGACCTTGTCCCAACCTGCACCTAAGTTCAAGTCACTCTTGCTGTGAAAACATCTCAGCCACTTGATCTCTCAAGTACTCTGCTTCTTTTTGACTCTTCTCTGTAGTGAGGGTCTTTTATAGCTAAGGCTGTCTCCTTACCACCTGTGCTTTCCCCTCTTCAAATACAATCCCAGTTAGTTGATTGTGCTTCATTCCAGATTAGCAAGTCAAAATCAGTTCTAAGGACTAAACATTACACAGGCTTTTGCAAAGAAATGACAGTTCTGCAAACCCTTGACAAATGTCACTTATACCTTCAGGTCTTTAAGTAATGCTGCCATTTTCATAGTAGTACCAGCCTACAATTAACTCCAGTTTGTAAACTGTATAGATGGATTACCCAGACAGGCAATCTGCTACTACGGAAAATCTTACTGAACTAGTTTCTTACTAGTCATGATCCATAAGAGATCAGTGTGGCTTTTCCATGCCTAAAAATTCCTTTTGCTTTTGCCTGTAGCAAACTTCCTTGTTTATGTCAACTTTTAGTGTAAGCCTTCACATCTAGTGAAGACACTTTTCATTATACTCATTACTGCATAAATATGGGACAGAAAAGACTCACAGAATTTTTTTTTTGCTTACGTGTATGTATACCATATTGGTCTTTTCACCAGGAGGCATAGTGAAAGGGGATGAAATACTAGCTGTAAATGGCAAGATATTAATTGACAGCAGGCTGGCAGAAGCACAGGCAACGCTAGCAAAAGCTTGGAACATGGGTGGGGTAAGTAACCTGGAATACTTCTTCATTCTACCTATAACACTCATATGAGGTATACTTTTCTTTCATGACATTGTCACATCAGCACAATTAAGGCTGCAGACATCAAAAGTGACAGGTATGCCACATACTACCAAAGTGAGCTGAAATCTGCAGAAGATATTGGCATACAGCATATCTGAAAATCATGCATGTAACTTACTGTGAAAGTTCATGGCATTTAGTCGTGTGTCAAGATTGGTATTTAAACACATTACATTCTCAGTGTTTATAGTACATTTATCTGTAGAATCTCTCTTTGATATTGAAAATTACTTGCAAGCTGATTGGAATTTTATGATAATAGATTATCTTATCTTTGATTTCTTAATGTACAAGTAACACTGCACTACAGCTACAGTTTTCTCAGGAAGAACTATATTAACTGCTAACATGACCAAATACAGGATGACTCTTAGAATAATGATTTTTAAAAACTCATTGCAAGACCAGTAGATTTTTCTTTAATTTCAGGATACAAATATAAAAGCTCAATCTTGAAATGATCTTTCTATAGAAGTCTTTAATAGAGATCTTTCTGCTGCTCCCTGTGGTTTTCCAGAAATAGATTGCCTTCCTGATCCTGTATCTGATATTCCATGGTGGTCCATTAACCATCTCTAAAAGCAGTATTTAGCAGCATGTTTGCCTGTGCATTTCTTTTTCAGGATTGGATTGACTTAGTCATTGCGGCATCACCTCCAAAGGAGTACAATGATGAAATGTACGTGCATAAACTTTCTTTCTCTGGGAATTAAAAGGCTAGTAACAATAGTCTATACAGTTTGCTTTTATCAGACATATTTCAAGTATTTACTTCTTGCGGACTACGTAACCTGTGTCACATGGTTGCTAATTTGATAGTTATAAGTAGCTGTCACGCATTACAGCAGTGGTTCCCAGACTCTTCAAAATGTTGATTCTCAGAATTGGTTGTATGTGACTACATACTGATACTTTTGGTTTAAAGTTTGAGGATTTTGGGGGTGGTTTTTTTTTTTTTTTAGAAATTACTTATTTCAGTCTGGATCACTTACTGTGGCCTCATGGATCATAATTTGAGGAAACAAATGCCTACAAGCATTCTTCATCACAACCAGACATTTAATTCTGTTTGGGTTTTTTTAATTAGATCGCAGTTACTATCCTTGTCTAAGCCAATGTAAATGTAAAATTTTCAAAAGAGCCAAGTGATTTGGGTGTCTTGGCAATTTGTGATGTTCACAGTGTCCTTTATTTAAAGATAATCAGCATAGGTGTGAAACAGAAGAATCCATGGCTTAGTGTGATAGAGGTATCAAGTCGATACAACTTGCTTTACTTTGGACAAACAATTTCAAAAGCAAGACCGATGTTTTTTAGCTTGACTGAACAAAAAGATTTGAAGATATCCTTACTACCATGCAAAATGGCAGAGGAAAGTTTTGTAGTCACTGTTAACCCGGACTCTTGTTCTATGTAGAATACTAGAGTATTAGTTGCTGTAAATCAATATAGTTTTACTGGCTAACACCAACTGAAGATTGCTGTAAAATTTTGTTTAATACCTGTGCATAAACTAACAAGCAAGGAAATAACTGTCACTGTTGCTTTTGTTTTCATATCCTGTGTATTTAGCCCTACTATTCCCTCATCAGCAGTCAGTCCCAACACACACAGAAAGGTTTTTGAAGGCAGTGCACCCGTGTACAGACAAGGGTATCTCCTGCAGCTGTAGCCACTGCAGTGTTCCCTCATGGTGAATAGCCAGACCCGAGTTAACATGACTGTCCATCGTGAGGCTGCGTTATTTTTTCAGCATGTGCCTGCCTGTGCATTGCATGCCATGCTTGCTTTTGTTCCTGGCATGCTGGAGTGTTCTTTGGGCTTTTGCCATGCCTGTCCTATTCAAATACAAGTATTTAGTTTCTACTTCATAATGTCCCTTAGATGTCCCCGGCAGAATTGGTTTATCATCTGCCAGACTATAAAATAAATAGGCCCTGCCAAAAGAAGTAGGATTAATCTAATTTTTCTTCCTTATCTGTGGACCACTGCTGTGGCTTTGTGAATTCATAAGTATATAAGTAACTACAAATTACTTCCTTCTTAAGGCTTGTCCAAAGAACAAGTTTCTATTTGTATTATATGATAGTGTGCGTGTAAACAAGTATTCATGACTGTTTGGTTTTCACTGAAGTTTGCCTGTTTTAATTTGTCACTATACAATGGGTTTGTCCCAAAATTATCCATGTGTCACAAACTCAGTTTACTGTGTATGGTTTCTCTATTGTGTAATTACTGTAAGAACAGTCATAGATCTCCAGAAGAACCAAGGTAAAATTTCTTGTTGCATGTGGGTATTTGTGGTCTTCTCAATTGCTACTTACAGTACAAATCAAAATGACGCCAGTAAGATCCAGTTATATAAAATTGTGCTTACCAGAAAGACTAAAAATTGCACTACAGCTAACAGCATCTGTTTCACTCTCTCTTTTTCTTTTTTGCTGCAGGACATTCTTCTAAAGAAGGCTATACTGGAGAAATGAAGTCTTTCCCCTGCAGGAACCTGCTGCTCTACAAATTAATACGAAATCAATAACCACATGAAATGCATCTTTATCTGAAAGAAATATGAGCAATCAGACCTGTAAATTGAACTAGAGACTTCAGATTCTTCAGGTAATTGGAGGAATTTCAAATCATTCTATACATATACAGCAAGAAATTTTTGCAAAGTCATTGAGAAGGACTGCCAGTGAGCATGGTTTGGTCTGTGAGAACTTAATCTATTTTTTGCTATTTTGGGGGGCCAAATTTTGAAAATTATGTTCCTGGAAAACTATCTTTCCTGGAAATAGACACCAAAATGACAAACAAAGATAGAACACAGATGTCTGTTCCCACATGCAACACTTGTGATTACACGTTCACAGGCTAGTTTGGGTGTGAAAAGTATTATATTTTTACTCCATACATAGTGATTTTCCCTGGAGAAATGGGAATCTATATAGGTGACTTCTGTTCTCACTCATATTCTTTTAGCTCTCTTAGTGTCCATTTCTGTTGCTCAGGTGTGAGTTGTTTTGAGTACAAAAATCCTGCTGGTGCAAGAACCAGTAACACCAAGAGTGCTAGCGTAAGGAATAATTTTGGTGATGCTTATACAGTATAAAGAATCTTCTCTACCAGCAAAATAAATAGCTAGCAATTAGTCCAGGTAAAATCATTATGTGTAGTCACAGTTATACCACTGAGTATTTGTATTGGTGGCAAAAATTACTCCCTCATATAGTCATGGGTGGAAAATTTGGGTGTGATTTGCAGTTATGTACTTTGTTGTCAGTGAGGCTATATACATGACTAAACTGTACAGGAAGTCACTAAGTGTAACATTTTCTCTTGGTGACTATATCTTCTGTTTGAGTAAATTCCTCAAGACTATAAAATCTATACTAACCTGGCTTTAAATAAATATGATTACAGTCACAGGCTTAGTAATTTCTTATATTATCAAGATACCTCCTTAGAAATGTCTTTGTCTTCCTTCCTTCCTTGTATATGCCAGTTTGTGTTCTGTTTTTCATATTGTGTTTAGATGTTTCTTACCTGGACTAATGAAAGCCAGTTTATAGGTTTTTTGGCATATCAAATTCCCACCGAAGTCTCACCTGTTAAAAGTTTGGAAACCCTCCTTTCTGTAACACAGAAAAATAACTATTACATTCCTGAGAACTCTGTACTTATACAGGAATGATTAATTACATTGACTTTCTTCATTTGCAGTGTTGTTTCAGTATGCCAATTAATGCGTCTGGCAGGGTACACGTATTAGAATGTTTAAAATTTTAATTCTTACAACTAATCCAGAAATAAAATTGCATTTGCCAAATGGAAGAAGTCTTGTTTCCTCTTTGCCTCTGGGTTTGTACATCATAGTAATAGTTCATCTGCTCAAGTACACAGATTTCTGAGTTGATCTGTAATAACAGACCCATTTGCAACAGAATGCCATCCTTGTGGAATTCAAAAGAAAATTCACTCTGCACAGTAGGGGATTGTCACTCAGCTGAGCTGCAGTAACCTTTTACTGAGTTTTTATGGGCAAATCTGGTCATTTTATGGTTGGCAAGCTACTGAGTGCAGCTGCTCCAGTGTATTTAGTTTGTTTGCTAGGTCTTTGGGTGCATCAACCCAGAGCTGTAGGCTTCCTAACCAACAGACTAATCTAAATGCATCAAGATTAGCGCCAGAGGGAAAATTGCAGCAGGATGTACTCCTCCTGCTGCTCTGGTTCCCAGTTGCCTACATACTGCAACCATCTGGACTGTATGACAACGCAGATAGATGAGTGATGCTATAAAATGTTGTCTTAAGGGATGCTCTGATGCAATGTACCAGCAAATAGAGCAGCACAGTAATGCGCCAGTAGTGAACTTCAGTCTGCAACCAGTGCTTGATTGTGCTAATCACTGTCTCAGCACACTAAGAAATGTAACACAGAAAACTTAAATACTAGAAATATTTTTACTGTTGTTATTTTTTCAAAGACAAAAGGAGCACAGAAGACTGAGATGGGAAATCTGTGGGAGTACCAACAGTTGAGTTGTAGCCATGCTTCTTAGTCACAAAACTATCTTTCTTCTCCCCATCTACCCTGTTAACTTGATTTGCTTTGATACAGCTTGAAATGCATGAGAGGCTGTTGAAGAAGTAGTTACTGCACATATTACTTCATGTATATAAGATAGTGTTTCTTTGTGTGTTTAACCTGTGTTAGGACAGCAGAGTTGCTTTAGGCAATGTAAGTAGGTGGTGTGAGAAAAAAGGAGGCTGCCATATCTGAAATCTTAAAATTATCTTAAGCCATTATTTAGGTAGTGTTTTACTTTATTTCTGGCTTTCAGTGCCCTGGGACTGGATCACATCTTTCACTTGCCAGCTAGCTTAAGGAGTTGGAGAATGCTACAAGAACATAGAGTTTTCAAGCAACTTCCCTTTCAGTTACTTTGATGTGTGTGAGCAGAGTGTCCCAGATGTAAATAATTTAAACAGGTGCACCTGTTTGAGTTGCTACTGCATTGTTTTCTGGTTGCTGTAATAGTCACTACATGTGCCCATGCCTCATCCCTGTTTGATCAAGCCAGCTGTGAAAAGATAACAGTAAGGGTAGATGGGACTTTCTCTTTTTTTCAGGCAATGCTTAGTTTCCTTTGGGAGTATGGAAACTCTGACCTGATGCACAAAGCAGGAAGAAGTCCAAGTACTTCACTGAGAGTATCATGAGTGCTTCAAACCGCTTTTAACATAAGATGGTTTTTTGTTTTTCATTCACTGTAATCTCAGAGGGAATATGTCTAGTTTCTCAGAGCTGTTTGTTTGGTTAAGACCACTAAAACCCACTATCTCTCTCTATGGGATAATAACCCAGAGGAAGAGTTTCTCAGAACTGTTAACAGTCATTCTTATTCTCTCAGGAATTTCTTGGCCGCGTTAGTCAGTGTTGTCTTCAGCATACCCTCACAGTTGCTGAACTGGAGCATGAATTACATTAGAGACTTGTGACTTTCACATCTGTTCTGTGAGCCTGTGCGTGCCTGTGTGCAGGCAAAAAATGTGAAACCTTATAGATCAGAACCATGACATGCATTACAGGATAGGAAATACTGTTGTTTATTAATCATATGGATATTAGCATAGGGAAGTCTGATCTATTTATTACTGCCATTCCACTACTTTAAGAATTCCTAATTTAGCCATTGTTTATCATATGACCATGGCATCTTTTAAAACTTGTGTTTCAAAGAAGTTATGATTTTTTAAAAATGCTCTATTCATAAAAAAAATTATATACATAAAGGACAGGTGTATATGTGTACACAAACAAATGAGATTTTTTAAATTGATTTGAGTAGCACACATGTACAGATAATCTCAGTACTTCACAAATATGAGATATAACCTCTGACTATAAGTTGTTAGAAAATGTTCTTACCTTAAAAACAGGGCTGAAAACCATGGTTTCACATCAAAGGACATATATCTGGTTATAAGGAGCTTGGTACACAATAGCTGATACATGTTTTCTGTATGTTTTAGCTATATGTTGAATTTGATGTAGCAGGATCAGACTCAGGGTAGCTGCTGTGGAATTCTTAGCCACCTCTCACCAAAGAAATGTCCCCCTGGGATCTGTGCCGACGTGAACAAACTTTACACCATCTAAGGACCAGGTCTAGTGTAGAAAAGCCAGCGTTTTACCTGTAAGGAGCTGACCCATAGGATTGTAAATCAGATGAGTCTAAAATCCTTTATTATCAATTTACGATAAGCTAATAAGTGTTTGATCCTGATACTAAGTTTGTCCTCCAGTGTTTTTCTGACCATCTGCCCATTTTATCTTTTGCTGTTGTTCTTGTTCTCAGGGGGTTTCTGAATTTTCTGACCTTCAGAAATTTCTGGAGCAGATTCCAGACTTCCCTTCTTGCAGACTTGAAATCTTAGGAGGCTCCAGGTGGGCTGCTCACAAGTCATGCAAACTATTTTCATGGAGATTGACTAGAATGCTTTCTTTCCTTCTTCCTAAGGAAGGTAGCAAAAAGTTTGCCTCTGCTGGAATACTTCTTCCTCTATTAGTAGGTCTGCATTTGCTGCATTACTGGAGGAAACAGATAATAGTACAGCATTTTGGTGGGGCTCAGGGTCTATCTATATTTACAACAAGGTAACTCGGGCTACATTTGATCTCCACTGAAAGCATCTAAGATGAAAGAGGAAGTGGAGACAGACATAGGAAAAGCAGTAAGATTTCTGTTCTCTAGAAAGGAGCTTTTTGAAATGTGAAGCATGTTCAGCTTTGGGAGGATCATGGATTACAGGTAAGAAAAAAACAAAAGCACTGTGATGCTGGATGTGTGTGATAATGTCCAGTGAAGATGCTAAACTATTAGTGTAACAACCACTGGAAGGAAGTTTTAAGGAATTAATTTCGAACAAGTACACTGCAGACTGGCAGCTTTTGGATACTTAAGTCTGAATGGCTGGTATTCAACTGGGACTTTTTGTCTGCATGGAAGAACTGTGGAGTCTGATGCATGGCAGATAGCTGCTTCATCCAGTATCACAAAACCTGCTACGTGATTAGCAATGGATTTCCCTTACACATCTGTAAGGTAATTTTGCTTGATAGACACTTCCCACTTATAAGATAGCCATAGACTAGAACAAGCAAGGCTCTGATCCAGCAAAGCACTTAAGCTTAAATTTAAGCATGTACTTATGAGCCAATCCCATTGACATAGGTTGACTTCACTAATACTACTGAAGTTTAAGGGCTTTGCTGGATTGGGGCCTGAAGTCAAAATCTGAAGGCAAAGGATGCCTAAGCCCTGTAGATGCTTATTATAGAAAGTTGTTATTGTTAATACTGAGGTTCTAGTATTCATACTGAATTTCAGTTCCTCTTCATTTTCTCAAATAATCTTTAAATGTTATTCCTCCTGCCAGCCCCCCCCAGCCCATTTTCTTGGCTTGTCCTCCTCTTATCTTTTCTCACCATTTCTGTTCCAGATATCAGTAGAACCCATTAGTCTTCAATAGCTATAACAGAGGTTTTTTATTTGGTGCTTAAAAGAAAGTTTGGCAGAGAGAGACTGAGACCCTCCCAACATAAACTGAGTAAGATAGAAATCAGACAGCTTTTTGGAGGACAAGGACTTTTCTAAACAACAGGGAAGTGAGATGGAAAGTTGCTAACAGTTATCCTTTATGTAAAGCTACCCCCACCCCCCAAAAAAATTTCAAATTACTTCTCTCTGAGTTTTTGTTCTCTTCCCTCTGCCTTTCCACTAAGCAGTTCTGGATGCTTTAGCAAGAAGGGGGACTGAGACTCTATGTTCATGCTGGCAACAGCTTGAGACATTTGAGTGTTAATGCTGCTTAACAGAGAGAGTGTAAATAACAGTGGATAGAAAACATTTGGTTAGAAACACTGGGCACAAAATTAAGACTTGATTTAAAATCTTGTGATAAGTATTTCCCTGACAGGGTGAAATAGCTTTTCAGGGTTATCCTTTGAAACTGAGTAGATTATAATTTTTCAAGTAACAATGTGGGTTTTGTTACCCTTCTCTCCTTCCCAGCATAAAACCTGGAGTTTTCAGAGGGGAGGCACCCAGGGATACTTTTTGATCAGCAGCAATTCCAAAGAGGAGAAGAAAGAGAAGGGGGGATCCACGTTTATATTTTTGGTTATTTACAAAGAATTGTGATGAAGCAGATCTTTGAATGTGAAGTATCAACTTGGTAGGACAGAAGGAATATTATTTCACTGTTCCTTAGTGAAAATCAGGCAGCACCATCTTAGTGCAAAGGATTGACATGCATAGCAGGAATCAAAAACTGAAGAGTTCTTCAAGCCAGGCAAGAGAATTCCAGTTCAGAGCAATTGCTTAGAACAGGCATCAAGCCATTCATACAGAGATTGTAGCTGTTTAAGAGAATAGAAGGAACTGAGATGATTGAGATGTGTCCTTTGTGCCCCTGACTCCAGGTTGCTTTTTCTTCACAGACGGGAAGGCAACTTCCCCATCACATAACTCATACATCTGGGTAAGGGCAAATTTTCTATTTTCAAAGAAATCAGCATTGTTATAAAGAAATCGGTGTATGTGGCATGCTGTGATCTACAAGTCATGCAAATGATCAAGACATAAAAGTCTAGATTGAGAGAAGGACAACAGAAATAAGTCTATTCTCCAGCTAACATATAAATTTTTCACTGGTGATTTCAGCCTTAACAGGTGGGTACAGGGTAGTTTATAATGTTGCTTTTCTTCTTGGAATAGAGAATTTGATTGCAACAAATTTGTGTTAACACTCATAGGACAGATTAAAATGGAGCGGGTGGGCATATTTTGTGGCTGGATTGTTTACAGGAAAAAGTTATTTGAGTGTATTAAGTTGCCTGGCTTACTTGTAATGATTTGTCCTAGATTGTACTGCTGCAGGAAAGCTGCTTGTTTGCTTTTTTTAAAACTATGTCAATATTCACGTTTCTATACCTCTAGTTAGACAAACAGATGCAGAGACATATTTTTCCATTGTGTTATTGAAGTACTTCATGAATTACCTACCTTCTCGATGATAAAATTACCTGGTATTGCCTTTTCTAATGGTATATTTAAACCCATGTGTACGTGAACAGATGTGTTTAAAATACCATAGTAAATAGATGGAGAAAAGTGGCTAGATTTATAAATGACACAAAGGGACAAAATGCTTACCCTTCTTGCTTACCACAATGCAAGTGACTTTTATATGAGGCATGTCACTATTTTCCTAGAAAACAGATTATACCTGAGGATTGAATTTCAACTGTTTTTTCTTTATTATTGATGTAGTCTCTTAATCATGGGGCAATGACCAGTATAGTCAGCCGTGTTCCCAATAGTGGAAGAGACCATCTGCCGTAAGTGAGGATGTTCAGGATTTACTGCTGCCAGGTAACAGTGTCACAGACTATGGCTACTTCCATGCAAAGCTTCCACACCTATGAATGCAGGTACAGCACTTTGTTGTACACAAACAATACTGTACTACTCCAAGAGATTGAGCTTCACGTTAAAATCATGATGGAAAAAATGAAAAACAATTTAAAAAAAAAAAGTTCCCACTGCCTAGGAGTTCAATTAGTAAGTAGAAAGTTAGTAAATTAATTTTCTGTATATTTTCTGTGGGTATTGATTGTTTTCATTTCCTTGAGCCTCTGAAAATCCCAAATGTAGTCTGCATGTGGGTTGAACTCAAGAGGAAAGTCTCGTGAAATGGGCCATTGACAATTAGTTATGTGATAAATCACAACAGGGAATACACGGTCTTGGCTATACAGGATCAAGGGTTTTGTGCATACTCATGATTTTTTTTTTTTTTTTTAACTGAATCCACAATGGGATTTTTTTTGTTGTTGTTTTATTTTAGGAGCTAGAATAAATGCAATCTATTAAAAATAGATAGAAGAAAAATCTGTAGTGCAAAACCTCATTAAACTGCAACACCCTTTTCGTTAATTTTTTGTATAATTTTGTCAAACAGCAGCACAAGAAAAGTACATTCCAAATCCAAGTCTGAATTGACAGCTTTAAGTTTCTCTCTACTGGTTGTGTTGGTTTTATCCACGGGATAAATTGAGGATAGCCTGGAACAATTCCCAGGTGGTGAATAACCAAATCAACTAACTACAATTTTCTAGTGTGCCTGAACAGAAAACCATATTCTATTCTGAAGAGGAAAGATGGTAGCTTCATTTTGTTTCTAATAATCTTTAACAAACAATTCAAATCTTAGTTTTCAGTCTAATTTCTGTTTCTTGGAAGAGTTCCTAGAAAGGCCAGTGACTTTTAGCCCTGTTATCTTTTAGAAATTAATGCTGGTTATGTGTGTGTGATTCTTGTAGTATAAACAGGCAAAATAATCTTTTGTATACAAGAGTCCATATACAAGACAAGCATCATAAAGGCACTTAGCTGGATCATTAACTAAAATAACATTTGCTGAAGAATACCACACTGGAGCCAGCATGCGAGTTGTTTATTGGCATGAGTTAGTCGGCAGCACTCAACTTATTCTCCTGAGGAAATCATGACACTTGTACTACAAGTACTACACAGGGAGTACTCAAAATATTAACCACTTAAATGCTGGAAAAATAAACTAAGGTACAATGTCACCAGTGAGATCACGCAGAGATTGTAAGAGTACATCTACGTACAAGGATAGTCAGGAGCGAATAGAAAGTTGGTTTAGGCCTGATTTTTTCAAAAATTCCTGCTGCTTTGGTTGCCTCAGCGTTGCTCAGCTCAACTTAAAATATTTTCAAGTGTTGAGCACCAACCAAGCTCACTGAAGCTGGGATAATAAATTACCTTCCAAAATACTTACAGGATGAGTCAGAGCCATAGGTGGAGTAAATAAGTGGGCAGATAAGAGGAAGGAAAAGCAAACCTTTTACTGAAAAGCTGGCTCTTCTTTTGGAATGAGAAGTGGATGCCCAGAGGAGAGAGGACTGATGAGTGCAACAGTAACCCCTCTGCCTAGTGAGAGCAAGGCGCGGAGTGCTGTCACTCAAGGAAAGCACTGTACCGGGAGAATATTGTCCTCACTGTTGTGGTGGACCCTGGTGATGCAGGAGGGTGGTGGAACATCAGGTGTATCCTTAGGTCAGGCTAGTAAGGGAAATAGCCTGCAGCTCTTCTGCTGATTCACCATGCGTTTCGCTGGGTATCACCCGATGCCTGAGTGTTTGTTTAAAGCTTCAAAGGAGCGTGAGCGAAGAGAAGAGCAAGCTTTTTCCTCAGGTTTCAAATGGCACGTGCTATTGCCAAGCCAGCACTGTGCTGGCTGTATTGAACTAGGAAGGTAGCGTTCAGCAGAGGAGCTAGTTGAAAGCAAGTGTAACTGCCTGAACGTTACGCTGTGTGTTGGAAAATGTGCTTTGTAAAATGACTTTGTGATAGAGGTCATGTATGTTAGCTGAAGCCGCAAGATACCTAAAGAGTATTCAAGGACTACAGTGACATAGTCTGGCTTCCTCAGTCATAGGTCAAGGAGAATGGCATTCCTTGAAGATGAAGTGGAGAAAACAGGTGCTGATAACCATTCTTGCCATGTAAAATATGGGAAACAAACTGAGCATTTGCATCAGCAATGTATATGCTTCTATTTCTGGTGATGTAACAAGTGGATGCAGAAGAGTTCCCATTCATTAGTTCCAATGGAACTCTGTGGCACAAACTTAAAAATAAGCTGTTCTAATCTAAAACACCTATCTGACCATTTGCCTGAAGATGTTTGTATTTTGTTTCTACTCTAAGATAGATCTGCTTACTCATAAGCTCTTTCTTCAATTTTAATGAAGGACAGCAATTAAAAATTAATAAGGTTTATTTAGAGAAAACCAGCCATTTCTGTGAACTTCTGCACTATTATGCTTATTGCACTATTTTTAGTAGTAGTACCTTAGACAATTTTTACAAAGCTATTTCATTTGCTTTGACAAATGATATCTTCTATGAAATTACAGAATGGAGTTCTTTGTTCCACAAGAATCAAATAACTGTTTTCTCTGGAGGTGATCTTCTCTGATTTTTTCCTCTCAACCTTTCCCAATGTGCTTTTGAAAGGGATTAGTAGTTTCCTCCCATTCATGTAAATTGCTTTTCCTCTCTACCTCCAAGAGCAAAATGTAATAGGAAGCAAAAGTCATAAATCAGTACATCTTGTTTAGCAAATTCTAAATCACAGTAAGGATTTGCTTTATTAGGTTTTGGGGTTTTTTTCTGATTAAGATTTCCTCTTAATACATAGTCCCACTAATAACTTTAAAATACACAGGAAAGTGAAATTTTCCTGCTTGATGCCTGAACTTATATGCTAACTAATTTTGAATATGGGCTGTGGCTGTTCAGAACTTTCAAAAGTGTATTTTTCTTTTGTATCTGTGTTTCTAGATGCAAACACAAGCAAAAACCTTCAATGTGATCCATAGTAGCAAAACATGATTTTTAGGGAGAGATCATTTCCCCTGCAGAACACTATTGACAATGAGAGGTCAGTGCAAAGCAGCTGAATAAGAGGAGCAAGAAACAAATGATGAAGGTGGAAAAGAAAAATGAAAACTTCCACATAAATGAAGACTCTTATCTTTTAAAAACAACTATCACGTTTTAAATTCCAAAGTGTCAATACTTAGCTGTAACTACCAAAACCTGTCTGCATCCTGTCAACAAACTCAAATTCCAAGGCAAGCACACAGAGTGCTTGGGGGGGGGGGGGGGGGGGCGCGGCGGG
>JAVJGG010000021.1:14275574-14286399 GCA_035590195.1 Aviceda cuculoides
GGCGCGGTGTCCGGGGGCTCCGGGCCGCCCCTCCCGAGGCTGCCCGGCCGCTCTCCGGGCGTCTCTCGGGCCCTGGCGGCGGTGCCCGTCTCCCGCCGGGGAGGCGGCCTGCGGGGCTCCCTCCCGGCAGGTGAAACCCACCCCTTGCGCGGGGGAGGGCGGGAGGGATGCTGGAGGAGCCGGCAGGCTTTGCCTGCAGGTTTGGGCTAGCAGCGCGGGAAGCGAAAAATAAACGTGCCGTGAAAAATCGGAAAACCTGGCAAGTAAGTCTTAGGTGGTCAGATAACGCTGTCTGCAATTACTGAAGAGTTACAGCAGCCCGACGGCCCCTCCTCATTGCTGGTAACGGCGGGGGGGGCTGCCTGGGGGCTGTAACTCTTGTCGTGCCTGCAGCGGGTATGACTCCATAGCGTCAAACTGGGGTTACCAGTAGGTGGCCCGGTGGTTTAGTACATGCGGTTGTCACTGTTTGAGTACCCTTCTCCTCAGCCTGGCCTGGCCTCTAGGTTGCCGTGGCAGGAGCTGCGGGGTTTGACGCTCGCGTCTGTTGAGCTTAAAAGGTGCTGAAATAACAGTATAGCTGTTAAAACGGGGTCGGCTGAAGAACTGCTTGGGGTAATCGGTGTTTATCTGGCTTTTCTCAGAATTGCTAATTTTTATCTAGATCAAAGAGAATGAGTTACTTTAAAAAAAAAAAAAAAGGTAAGGTAAGGTGTAAATTCTTAAATGCATTGAAGAAAAAATAGCGTATGTGTTATAGTGTTTGTGCCTGTTTGTCAAAATGTTCATTTGTTGTTTTTTAAACTGCTAATATATTTGAAAAATGTTTACCACATGTAATTACTTGATAGTAAGACACTAAAAGTATAGGAATTTAAGGCTGTGTCCTGTCTGCGGTACTGATTTTATTCTGTATGAAGGGAAGCAATGAGAACACAGCTCTGAAAATATTGAAGTATGTGCATGTTTAACAACACAGTCATGTCAACTTTAGCACACTAGTTTGTTATATACGTGCTTTTCTGTATGCAGGAGCTTCGTATGTCACTCTTATTGTTAAGAAAGCTCTTTATAATTTTCTTTTCCTGTTTAGGATGGGGAAGTCAGAGTTCCAAAGTGCATATACACCATAGCACATGGCTTCATTTTCCTGGCCACAATTTACGCTGGATACTGACTTTTATCCTCTTGTTTGTGCTTGTGTGTGAAATTGCAGAGGGCATAGTGTCTGATGGGTAAGTGTGTATGTCTATCTTCTCCTGATAGCACTGAGCATGTTAAAGGTTTCAGGGTAGGTATTTTCTCCCTGTCTAAGTTCTCATCTAGACCATATTCCTTGTGGTTCTAAACATGTAATCTGTATTCTTGGTGATTAACCTACCGACCTTGTATCAGAAATTCCACAGACCTTGCCAAGTTATGTACACACGCACAACTGACCTTAATCATTTTTAGTTCAGCTTAATGACACTGTCTTTCCAAAGAGTAATCACAGATAAATCCTAACAATTCAAGCAGATGGTGACATTTTCGTGATATGGTTTATGTCCAAGGACCCAGTCCCACAGTCCTTACTCAGGCAGAACTCCCATGTGCACAGTAGGTCATACCATTTCCCCACAAACTGAGTTCTGCTCATCTTAATAAAAGGAGCGGATCTACTGGGCCTTATCTCACACCCCGTAGAGTTTCTTCTGATATTTGTGCAGTACGTCTGATCTGTTACCTTGAGCAGAGCAGCTCACATTATATGAGCATGACCTATCGTCTGTTATTCAACTTAGGAGGTCTTTAAACAGTAATCTGTAGGGGAAAATTATTCCCAGTGAAACAAGTGATACAGGAGAGTGATTTATTATGAAAAAAAGCTAATGTTGTATAACAATGACTATGGTCATCTTCCCCCAAGGAAAGGTCTGATTTTCATAAGTATTATGAATTTGCAACCCAAGGATTTGAAATTTGAAGCTCCTTGTTAAATAGAACAAAACCTCTCTCTTTAGCCATCTATACAACTGTCCACCAACTAGTGTGAAAGGCACTGCAGTATTCTGCTGTAGAAGCTGATATCATCATCGTTATTATAACTTCTCTTAAACATATATAAATAGGATGTTTCTCAGTGCCAGGTTTTTTTAAAAAGGATTTTTTTCTCATGCTTTATTCAGAGTTATCAGGGTGTGGGTTGCTCAGAGCAAAATCTCCTGCTTCGAGTTTTCTGCTTTATTTTGCTCTTTAGCAATTCCTCTCATTATATTTATTTGCTATTTAACTTGACTCAGAATGCTGCTGTTAAGTAATAAGTGTCACCTGATGAGAAACAAAGCTCCCAGCTATACTGAGGGAGTGCCAACCTACAGTTGTGCCTCCCAAGCACTCAGCAGGCTGGTGAGTGCTCCAGTGAACAAAAGCAGATTTTGAGACTCGGCAGCTTTCTAAGACACAAAAGGGATCATGTTGGTAAGTCCTTTTGACAGCAATTGGGTGCCAAAAGCTTTGGCACCTCAGCAATAGATGCGGTGTATTGAAGATAGTTATATAGGGGAATTCCAGCAACTTCTGTGAAATAAATTTAAAAAAAACCTCCCACTCCTGCAGTGTTACCTACTGAAGCTTAGGCTGTCTGAAGAAATCTGTTCCTATTGCTTGTTCTTCCTTGCTGAGAATTCAGCCCTGAGGTACAAAAAAGGAATTCAGAGGCTGGAGAATCTTTTCTAGTTTTGCTGTATACACGTACAACTCCTTGTCAACAGGAGGAGTTAAGTGTTCGTGACACAGGCTGTCAGCGTGGCTCCAGCCAGCCCTGCAGCGTTCAGCACTACGTCCGTGTGAGGCAGGGCTTTCCTTTCCCAGTACGGATGCAGGACGTGGTCCTCCTCAGCTCCCATGGATCTGCTGGTCATCTGGGACGTTCTGCTCCGAGACATGTGGTGTCCTGTGATGGTCTCCAGCTCCCTGACGGCACAGGCCCTTTTGTCTCTCCAACGTACACAAAGGGATGCTAATTTATTTTCCATGAGGTTCAGAGGACAAGATGTGAATTTCCCCGAGTGTTTGTGTCCTGAAGATTTCCTCTTGATGCCTCTTCTCCTGGCGTTGGTTGGGAGACAGAGGAAATTGTATCTCTTAACTCTATTACTTTTGTGAAACAAAGAAAAGGGGACGAGAAGATGGCAAATAGGAGGAAAGAGGTGGGGATGACTCTACCCACCTCTGCACAAACCAACAACGTTACCCAGCAATTCACATATTCCCAAAGGGCTGTAGTTGGCAGGACCCCCTCCACTGCTACGTGAAGTGAAGCATCAGGAGTGTTTTCTTTATAGGACAAAGCTTAAAGGTATATGATTCTTTTGTAGGTTTTGTTTGCTGGCTTGCAGTTACTGATAGCAGAACTCACTGTAACTAATTCCCACGCTGCGGTGCTGTTCCTTCTCCCAAACTGGAAAAAGAAAATGAAACATTTCTACCAAATGTTTCTGTAGGAAATCTTAAACTGTGCTGTCAGTTGGTCTTATCTACATATTTTGATGGACAGCTCCTCAACTAATTTTGCTTAAATTAACTGTTCTCGTTTTGGAGTTGAGTTGCTTATCTTAATTTAAACAACATTCCAACTGATTTTGGTAGGAAATAGGAGTACACACATTTAATTTTCAGCACAGGGGAGGAATCCGAAATCAAACTACGTGATTTTAGGTGCATAAATCCAGTCGAAAATCGGAGAGCTTTACATCCATAACTCATTCTAGAAAATCCTACGTCAGGGCTGGGTACAGGATCTAATCCGTAAATTAAAAGGAAAACATTTAAATAGCTAAGAGCGTTTGATTTTAATAGATGTTCACTTTTTTCTTTTTAAGGGTTTCAGAATCGCGCCATTTACACCTGTACATGCCGGCTGGGATGGCGTTCTTGGCGGCCATCACATCGGTTGTCTATTACCATAATATCGAAACATCCAATTTCCCAAAGTTGTTGATCGGTACGTCTCACAGCTTAGAAGGCTCCGAAGTGTGAGTGTGGTGCTGTGTGCCTGTTGGTTCTGTGGCAGGTGACTGCAGTCTCAGTGGTAGCCCCTGTGGACAAAGCTACCCCTGCGTTCTGGTCTGCCGGCTGCCGTCTCCAGACTCAGTTCTGGGTTTTCCTGGAACAGTTCATAGTTTTCGGTGCTTTTAACTTCTAATAGCATTCTGTATGCTGTTCCTGGGGATCCGATGGGCCAAAGGCTTCTCTAGGAAAAACTGGATTTGTGGGGAAAATTAGCACGTCAAATTCTTAACTCTAAAAGCTATCCAAATCCCCCTGCTTCTCAGCATGTTGCGTTTAAGCGTGATATAAGATTGAAGCCATCTTCGTGTGTGTGGGCTGCTGAAATATGCAGGGAGTCAAGGGAAATTAATGACATCACTGACTTTCAGTATGACCCTGGAATATTACTTTGCCTGCTTGTTCTTGCTTCCTGTTCCTCAGTCTCCCTTTGTAAACTGCTTTTGAATGAAAATGCTATGTATAAGAACTACCTAGTATACTCTATTTTCTGCAAGATTGTAAATAAGTTGTAGCTAGCTATGGGAAATCTGTTACTGCTGACAATCATGCAGTTGGTGATGTGTTCTCCACTGTTTAAGTAGATTGCAGATTGTGGATGTCTACATGTTTAGTCATCCTGTTAGCTGTTATTTCTTTGGTGGTCCTGCCTCATCAAATATTGTTTGAGCTGGTTTTCTGTATTGGTGGATCCTGCTAAGGTTTGTCTTGTCATTGTAGCTTTGTGTATCAAAGTTCTGTTCTAGTTTTTGTCAGGTGGTAAAAAGTCAGTAACAACTGGATTTGAGAAAGCGTTTAAATATTGAAGATTATTTTGAACTGCATGTTGTGTTAAGCGAGCATACTCTTCTGCAAAAGGAGCATGTAACTTCTGTAAAAAACCAACAAAAAAAAAAAAACAAAAAAGAAAAAACAAGAAAACCCAACCTCATTCCTCTTGAAAAACTTCAGATTCCTATTCAGGGTTGGTAACCTTTGTATTTTCTCATCTGGGACTGCTTTTCTTCTTGTACCCTTCTTTTGAGTAGGATCTTTTTTGTCTTTTATAACCAGGTGCAGTCATTTAGTTACTTTTTTCATAAGTCCACACAGTCTATTTAATGCCATCTCACAGCACTAGATGTTGTGTCTCAGGAAAGGATTGCTAGCCGGTTACAATCACCTGTGGGGAAAGCAAGCAGTGATTTTCTTTGGGGGGGGGTTGTGGTTTTAGATGTATAATGCAGTGTTTAATAATTCAGTGTTGCTGCCACATTTCTGCTGTTAAGTCATAGAGAAGAGTAGCACAAATTTACAGCTGGTAGTTGATTACCCATTTTTGCATAATCTCTTCTCTGTAGAGATTTCTCTTATGATAATTTTGTTCAGTATTTAAAGTGCTGATGCTGGATAAGCTCTGGACAATACTTGAATAGTAAACAGTTATACCAATGAATACCAACACTTAAGTGTTACTGATACTGAAGGTAATAATTATGAATTTTCATTTTGCAAGAATTTCCAAGGAATAGGTTCCTTTTAGGAAATCTAATCTTAATAGCTAACTCTTAGGCAAAAAAGAAAATCAGACTGGCAAAAAAGAAAATCAGACTACCACGGTCTTTCCCACTTAGTTGGTCTGATTTGAATTTTAATCCAACGTCTTCACAAGCTGATAGTCTTCAATTTTTATTTTATTTTTGGCTCTGTTTTTCTTTTCATTCTGCTGTGTTTGTGAGAGAACCTGAGACAGACATTTCTGGAAGTCTCCATCCTTTATTCTTGACTGCACAAGTTTATTGTTATCTAACTGCAAGGATCATCATCTTTCAGTGTTAATTGCAACTACTCCGTATGACACCTGGGACTAGGTGATGATTACTTTATGCACATTAGCCCAGTATGAGATAGTTAAATTATACCTATACTCAGCTATCAACCCACTAGAGTGCAGTGTGGCCATGAAGCAGCTTTCTTTTAGAGCCTGATACAAATGAGGTAAATGGGAACTGTGAGGAAAACTTAAGTTGGTGATAAACTTTTTGCTGAGTATGTGAGAAAGGAAACTGAAAGAGGGTTCTTTGTTAGTAAAACATTGGAGAGGAGATCTAATATTACACATGTGCACACAGAGTAAAGTAAATGATCTGATGTGGCATCTTCTGCTGCTTCTGAGCATCAGTGAAGCTCCACCTAACTGCAGGGCATCATCTGCCTCAGCTGCTGGATCGGTGCCTACGCTTGCAAAGAGTTGGTAGCCGTATAAAGCAAAGGCTAACAGAGCCTTACCCCAAATTTACTAAATCCAGTGGGGGAACTCTCATTGATGCAGGGCAGAAGACCCGTAAAGGTCTGTTCATTAATTCTGAACAGGATAAAATTTTCCAATTCTGAGAACCTTTGAGATGTTTTCTTTTTTTTAAATCTTTTTTACTCTGTACCTTAAAGAAACCAAGTCCATTTGCAGCTCTTCATAAACAAGTGAGAGGCAGATGCCATAACAGACCCGGGGATTAGCACGTTCCCTTGGGGTATGCAAGACAAGGACGCAAAGTTCCTGTACTGATCCCGCGCTTCAGCTTTATGCTCAGGCTGTTGGCTGTTTTGAAGTAGTTGTTCTTACTATCTCTTATCAAAAAAGGTTGATAAAGTTTGGAATATTTGTGAAGCTATTGATTGAACCCAGGGTCCCAGTTGAGTGCCCAAACTATTAGAACACTTTGATCTGGTCTGGATCTCTTTCTCTGTATGGTTTTGCCCTGTAATTATATTTCAACAAATATAGCTTTGCCAGTATAGCGCTGTTAACCAGGGGACTCTTGTAATAATGCTAATTTTTGTGCATTTTGTGTAGTGTTGCAGAATGGGTGCATAACAGCTGTACAGTTTAGCAGGACACATTTTAGAATGGTTTTCTTACTGAACTAGAAAAATCTGATAGTTTTCTCAGCGTTCAAAATATGTAACTGAATGGTAGCATCTGATTGCACTATTTTTTAAGTTAGTTTATTTTATAGATAAATCTCAAACTAAACAGTAGGACAAAATTATGAAATAACAATAGGACTTCGAGATTTTAATCTGAAAGGGATAGTAGTATGGGAACACGTGAATTTTTTTATTTAAGAAAATTGTCTTTTTTTTTTTTTTTTTAAAAACCAATCGTAATTACAGGACTGCCTTACCACTCTTGACAGCAATCTGTTTTTCTAATTTAAATTTCTTGTACCTTGACATTGTAGTTAATTCCCTTGGAATTAGTTTATTGTTTAAAATGAGACTTCCTATTATCGTATAAATACAGTGCTTATTGCTTAGTACATAAAATTTCTCTCCAGACAGACACAGGTTAATTAATACATCCCTCCAGTTAAGTGCATGGTTTTTCATATCTTGGGCTTAATCCAATAAAGGTATGGAATAGTTTGAGTTCCACATTGCTTAGTTTTCAATGGTCCAGCGCCAGGCAAGAATCTATGCTCTGATGTTATAGGTCGTGGTAGCTTACACGGCCCAAGAAAAACCGAGGTCCTTTAGGCTGCAGGCATCTAGAATAGATTTAAAGCAATTAAGTAAATGAAAGCATGCCTCTGTGTTCTGATTACTAGGCAGTTCAGGCCAGTGGATGTTCTTGGGGATAATTCTAGGAAGTCTCAGCCAATACGCACTCCCCAGCCAGATGATAAAAACACAGCTTAAAAGGAAGAGCCATAGCTATATTTTCCAAGGAGCCTTATCTTGAGGGGCCTGTGAACATCTGCCAGATTAGATTATGTACACTTGTATTCAAAGGTAAGAAGCTAAATATGTTCAAATGCTTCTAGAAGGTATGACAGTGGGAGGTCAGTTATCAGCTGAGAATGTTGCGTTTTGCTCTTTCTAATTCTTCTTAGATAAAAGATAAATGAATGTTCTAATAAAATAATAATAATTTAAAAGGTCATAAAGACCCTTATTTAAATTCTAAATAGGAGAATGGCTCTGCTAGTTCTTATTTCTAATTCTAAAAGCTCTATGTAGATACCAGTTGCGTTGGTTGGGTTTTTTGCGTGTGTTCTGCTGGTGCAGATTTTCAGCGTGCAATGTTTGTGTAAGTCCCCTTTACTCTGAGAAGGATGCATTCGCAGCCTGTTGTAAGAAGAATGAGACAAAACACAAGGATTAACAGATCAAGGTGGTTAGGAGTAGAACAATGTGGAATGTATTCTTGGATGAAGTGAGATTTTTAGAGTCAGACATACTGCAAATAGGAAGGAATAGTGCCTCAAAGGTAGGAAAGAGTCTGAAGCAGGATGAGGGAATTAGATTTGATGCAGTATAAATTGGGAAGACGGTAAGAAGCCTCACATAGGAAGGCTATAGTTTTATAAGAGGGATTCTATAAGTATGTGGCTTAAATCCTCTCTGCAACTGCATCAGCCACTAAAATATAGTGCTGAAATACCTGACCTCTTAGTGTTTTCTTCTTACAAACTGGCCTATTAATTTTAGAGGAAGATAAACTCTCTTGGCTAACGTCCTAATGCCCAGTACTCCTGTACTGCTCCATTTACGGTCCTCATTTAAATGAGAATTTTGAAATTAACTTCCATAGAAGCAGGATTGGCAGCCCCAAATCCCATACGGACTCTCTGTGTTGAATTTATTTTCGCTTGGCAAGGGTAGCCCCACAGTACGTCCTCACAGGGTGCCTCAGGGTAGCTGGAACACCACAGATTCTTTGGAATTTGTGCGAGTTCCTGATGATTGTCCATATTTGTAAGTTAGACTTAGAGTTGCTAATGTCTTGGTTGAAGACTTTCTCTGGTGTTGCAGCAAGACACTCAGAAAGCATATCCATGTTTTTCTTGGCAGTTAGAGCACATTCCAGCTGTTGTACTGTGGCAGATACAGCAGCAATGAAAGATTCATGTAAAAGAACATACCCTAGAAGGTATTTCCTTAAGAATGGGGAACAGGAGCTGGCTTATGGTGTGGCGAATGGCATGGAGTGTGTTTCCGAATCACCAGAGCTTACTGCAGGGATTATTTATTTATAACTGACAGTAGCATGAGCACTTTTAGACAAGAAGCTCAGTATAGAACTATCAAAAGTTAAAGTTGTGTTCTATGAATGCCAGAACATCCTTCCTTGACGTGCTTGTGTCTCTGCATTAGAAATTACATATACGGAATTCGCATTGACCAATAGAGCAGCAGCAGTTTGGAGAAAATATTTTAATATCTGTTCCTGCATATGTCCCAGAATTCTGCAGGGGGAATGAGATCAATTTTCCTTCAAGCCAGATTCGTAGCAGTCTTGTAGCATTAACCAAATTTGAAGAACATCATTCACAGCCACCTTCACTTGTGCAGCAACTCCCTCCCTTGAACTCATTGTGAGGATGCATGCTTACAACAGATGGAAGTTTCCTTCAGCAGCCTTCAGTTTGTGAAACTTTCCAAATACCACTAAATCTAATAGGAAAGGAATTTGGAGCTAACATTATCTTAATATTTTCATGTTTATGGAGTTGAATTAGGCTTCTGTTTTGACATGAGAAAGGCCACTCTCTGGTTTTACATACTCTTGTTGCATTCTTTCTGAATGAATATTTAGTACTGCTATTGCATATTTTTGTAACTGTGGAGCTGATTACCTTTTTTTTTTTTCCCCTACAGCATTGCTGTTCTACTGGACTTTAGCTTTCATAACTAAAACCATCAAATTTGTAAAGTTCTGTGATAATGGGGTTGGATTTTCTCAGCTTCGATTTTGCCTCACAGGACTCCTGGTTGTTCTCTATGGAATGCTACTAGCTGTAGAAATCAATGTCATCAGGGTGAGGGTAAGTTAGTATCATAAAAGTCTCCTCCTGTGTTTTTTGTTGTTTTGGTTTTTGGTATTTTTTTATTCCCCTTTCTGGGTACTTAGTATGAAATGCATTTTGAAAAGAGAGAGAAAAATCCAGTTAGAAATAGAAATATATTTGAGAATCAAAGTTAACCAGATTTTGTTAGGTGAGATGAATCCATAATTTCAAAAAAATGCCAGACTCCATTGTAGTTAAATTAAGATGAATTTCATCTCTTCAAGGTTGTTTTAAAAATATTTATTATGATTCACAGTTTCTGATGCAAGGAAAGACTGGGTGAAAGGAATTGTGTGCTCTATCAGAGAATATCTTAGACATACAAATAATATCTCTCATTTTCCAGGAGGCAATCACAATAAGTGATTTATTGGGGCAGCTGAGGTTGCTGTCTAGCCTCCCAGCTATATATTTTTTTTTTTTTTTTTTTTTCCCCTCTCCAGGGGCATGGCTGAGCTGAAACTTTTAATCAGGTTTAGCAAGTTTGTGCCCTGGTTGTGCTGGCAGCGTGAACCCCTTGAGGTGACCGTCGAGGAACGGTGATGCAAGAGCTGCCACAACCCCAGCCGTCCCCTGTGGCAGGGGGTGACACGTCGAGGGGGGACACTAGGACCCCCCCTCTGTGCTGGGGAGGGTGACTTGGTCACTTAGCTGCTGCCTGCCTCAGTTTCCCCATGCATCGACCTGGGGACCAGCCTGGTTTATCAGGTGGCACTGATGCCCCGGCAGCCAAAACCCATTTCAGCCCAGTCTGGTCTTACTGGGACACCGGGCACTGAGCGGGCATGGGGCTGGGGAGCAAGGGGGCTGCGGAGGCCGGGGAGGACGAGCCCCAGCTCACCCCCTGCAGCCTCACACCTGGTTTTAATGGGGTGCAGTGAGCAGCACATCCCACACTGATGGATATCTGATGGCCTGTTGGCACTTAATTAGCTGAGGAATTG
>JAVJGG010000021.1:14286499-14307038 GCA_035590195.1 Aviceda cuculoides
TTTTTTTTTTTTTTTTTTTTTTTTAATTTTATGGTAAATGAAATCATTACCTGCCTTTGCTGACGAGCTCTTTTTGACAGCAGCAGGTAGCCCAAACCTCTGCACTTCATTAATAAGCAGAGCTCCTGGCACTACTGACTTTATTACAAGAAAAATAGCAATAAAGCAATATCTGTATTAACTTTCCTATTTCACTTGTTTGCTTTTGAGAGGTGCTCATTAATTCATTAGTTCAAACCTTTCAAGGAATTTGGATTAAAGCATATTTGAAAACTGGGACCTCGGCTTCTGGAGCTTTTACCAAAACTCACTTTTTTTAGTGGCAGAAGTCATGTTAATTTCTCCCCAAAATACATTTCTTTATTTTCAGTCAATGTGGTCATCTTTACTCCAGTTCCAGCAATGTTTCCACTTTAGAAAGGATCTCCAACTCAATCTTAACTCAGTCTCTCCTCATACACATCATATCTAAGTATTTTTTTTATTATTTGTTTAATGTTTTTAAGAGCTTACCTTTCCTTTTCAGACACAAAGCCACTGCTGTTCCAGGATCTCATTAAGTCAACTTCCCTACTTTACAGATGAAAAAGTGACAAACCAGGAGGTGAAATGACCTGACAAGAGCTGCCTGGGCAGGCACCCACCTACCCATTAGCAAAGCTAGATACAGAAATCCAGCCTCACCTGGAGGGGTTCCTATTCTTTCCCACCCTGTGTCACCTGTGTGCTGCTCTGTATTCTCCCATTTATGCCATTATTTCTAAACTCTTGAATGATAATGAGATTATCTATTTATCAAGACAAATATTCTTTTGCTAGGTTTAAAAGCTTTTTTGTTGTTGTTTTTCTTCTTTCCCCTTGGAACAGCATTATGGTATCTCTATGACAATGAGAATGAAAACTTATTCCTTAAATTTTAACTAGGTTGACTAAATATAGGCTTCCTCTACTACAGTAAAGTTTCACACTGAACACGCACTATTTTGTTTCCAAATGACATATCCCTCACTTCATAATGATTTAAACCCCAAGAAACAGCCTTCATTACTTCTGCTGCATTAATTCCTTTGGCTCCCCATCCAGATCTCTTCTTTATACAGTAAATAGATATCTAAAATAATTTGTTTCATACCTATTTTTTAATAGATGAGATACTTAGAAATTAAATTAACAATGAACTTGTATTTGTTGTTCCTTTGCCAGTGGGTTAACTGTTATCAGTGAGGGACATTATTCTTTTCCATAAGAACTTTACACAGTTCTGGATATAGAAGTAGGAAGGAAAGTATTGAACTATGAAAGAACTTTCTCTATAAATTAAAACCCATAAAGTTTTGCTCAGCTTTTTGTTCACTGAACAGTTACCTTGACAAACAAATAATCCATATTCTAGTATCTCTCACCAGTGTAGAGTTCTTTATGCATGTTAAAAAACACAACTGTAGCTTGCTCTTTCTGTGGAGCAAAGTGCAGCTCAATGCAGGGCTGAAGCTCCTCTGTATTTCCCTAAACCAATAAGCTCCACAATGGGGAGGACCAAAAGTCTTTCTCTTGTGAAAATGCACAGGGGAGAGTATGTAGGGAGACGGCAGTTTTGTCTCCTCCCTACAATACGTCAATCATTTCAAGCATATATGTGAATAAAAATCTTTTCCATAGAAGGAGGTGATAGATATTCTATCTGCCCTGAAGTTAAATAGTGATCAGGCAGCAAACTCCAAGAATGTCAGTGTTCAATCTTTAACACTTTAACAGAGCAGCAGAATTGTTTTATGTTTTCAAAGGCAGAGGTTAATCCAGTTTTCATAGTTACCTGCTTTCACCTCGTTTTGTATATAAGGTTTTCCCTTTGATGGTTTGTTTGTCCAGGAGAGCTGATATATACACAAGTAAACAGACCAACATACTTTTCTATACTGAAGCAGCAAGAAATATGTCAGAGAGATAGCTTGGCAGAAAAGCATTTATGAAGCCTGTAACCCCCATTCTTTCAGTAATCTTAACATTCTACCCAGCAGAGTGAAGAAAACTAGAAATGTGTAAAAAAAATTAAAATAAAATCAATTTTCTTAAAGCAGAATAAACCCCTTTAAAATATTCTGGCCAAGTAAACTATTATAGATAAGATATGAAAAACCTTATCAACTTACTGAGTTGAAACGTATTAATAAATGATATATAGACTTCTAAAGCTAAAGTTGATTAAGACCATTTCATCCATTAAATAATGCTCTCATATTAATAGGATTTTTTTTTAATTGAGCTGTTAAATTGTGTGCTTTTGTCATTATTGGTAATTATAGTACTGAGGAGTTATTCATTTAGTAATATTGAGATAGAACAGTTCATTAATTCACATAAAGTTAGCATCCAATAATGTGTCCCACTAAGCAATCCACAGTTTTCACCCTTAGAAATTCTCTTTCTGGGGAAAACTGAGAGATTTATTCCTTTAAAAGTTTCAGGACAATTCAGTTATTGTGCTTTGGACTCAGTATTTAGAATAAAAATCTGTTCTCCTAAAAGAAGACACAAACCCCCAGTTTTACAGTGAATTATATTATTTTTTGTTCATTTCTTTACAAATACTTTAAATAACTGTTTGCCTGCCTTTTATTAGTTCTCTGAAGGGTCATGAAATTGATAATAAGAAAGTGATAAAACATTGCAGTTATTTCCTATTAAACAGAATTCTAGAACCTGCAACACGGATAAGCAAACAGAACACATTCTGCTTCTCATTTTCAGTTGTCCTGTTCCAGAGCCATTTAGCTCATCTAGAGGGGAAGCACTTGTGAATCTTGCTTTTAAATACAGCACAGGTAATTTATGACTTTGTCTACTCTTTGGAGAGTAAGCTACTTCAAAAGTGTACCCCTCTCTGCTCAGGCAGTAATAGCCAAATAGCCCATATGATTTCAAATACAGCCTGGATGACTCTCCCAGTGCATTTCTGTGTGCAAATCCAGAGTAATACGAATTCTTCAGATTTTAGTTTTGAACAGAGGATGACTTTTGAATCTTACCAATTTTGGTAGGAGAATCAGACGTTGCTATTTCAAGCATTGGGCAATTCAAATTATTTAAATCTTGAGAGGACAGTGTTCCAATCCTCCTAATTAAAGTTTATCAAAGACTGTTTTTCTGCCTATCTTTAGGATTTTCACTCATGAATGTTTAGTTTAAAATTTTGCTTGCTTCAGCTGTTATTGTTAACAAAAATGATTTTATGAAAAAAGTGGAAAAGGGAAATATTTTTTCTAAGAATGATAGTTTTATACCTCTTCAGAGCTTACAGTCATTGCTATACTGTACTTTGTTTTTCTTGGTGCCCTACTGAAAACAACTAGCAGAGCTATTATCAAATCATTAATTATATATCAAAAGAGAACTGTGAAGTACTAAATGCTGCCTGTGCTGCTGACAAATTACCACAACTGACACAAAAAGGCCTTGGGAGGCTATTTATTGCTGTAAAGACTCTTTCATGACACAGTTGCTAATATATTCTTTTGTTTTACCTCAGTTCTGTGGCATGTCTCACTTTCTCTTTATATTTTTATAGAAAGAGATTTTCTAAGTGACATCCAGTCAAAATGTAATAATGGCCAGAATAAACCACTGAGAAGATACAATAGTTTTATAGGTTACCGGGCTGACTGGTCAAAGATTTGTTTTATTGACTGCTATTCATGATTAACATGGGTATAAAAGTATATTTCATATCTAAAAAAGCATATATTATTCTTCACTTGCAGGAGAAAGTTTTGCAGGCAGCTGGAAAACAAGTTTCACGAGAACTTCTCATCCATTGTTTTTTCTATCAAAATTACCAAAAGATGATAGTATCCAGACTGAAGTGTATGTTCTTTCCCTTATTTCATTTTTAAAATGTATACTAGGTTTAAAGAAGTGAAGTTCCAAGACAGCTGCTTCCTCTTGCAGGTGCTGCCAATATTCCATCAAGAAAGATCCTTTCAGAAAGTTTAGTAGCCATTAAATCACTTAAACAGTTTATGATGGATGATGAATAAACGTACCGTAGGCTTAAAAGAATTTAGGACTGAAACTGCTTTTGCAATTGCCTGTGACTTTGTTCTGTTTGTTCAACTGATATGTAGAAGTAGAACAAATGATCCAACAATACATTACTGGCCTACAGGTTGGAGATTCACTAGTGGTAAAAAGAGCTGAACATTTCACTATGATGAAACTATTATTTCTATGACTGCTATGAGAAACATGTTTTTGCATTCAAAAATCATCAACTCCACAGAAAAAAAAAGAGAGGGAGGGATACTCTTTGTAATAGCATCCCAGCATGGCTCACAGTTGTAAATATGTGCCTAGAATGAGGTGCTGCTAGATTGGTGGATTTGTAGATTGGTAGATTTTGTAAGGCGGTCTACAAGTCTCATGTTCCTCCAGAGGAAAAAGTAGTTTTGTCACCTCCCATATTCAGCTTCTCAGGATGCAGTCATGCTCCTGCCAGAGCCTCCATTTTGATTTTTCTTTTTTTTTTTTTTTTTTTTTTCCCCTCTGTGGTGTGTGCAGTCGTAATCCAAACTGAGAGATGGTTTTGAAGACTGCTGGATAGATAAATGCCAAAGTTCTTGCCTTCACCTGTCTGACACTTAACTGTGTGCACAAATTAAACTTAGTCTCAGGAGGGAAAGAAACTTTTCCACATAAATTTTCTTGCTGTTTCCCTCACATTAGTATGTGAACTCTTTCCAGTAACACTTCCAGGAATGAGAGTTGCATCTATCACGTATTTGTTCTTTTGTGGTTTTCTTGGTGGATTTTGTGTGTCTGTATGTTTATTTGATAACTTAGGACAAAATTATGTCTAAAAGCAGCCTTTTCAGTAACATCTTTGAAAGAAAGAGGAATAAAACCCTCAATGTGGGACATTCAGTATTTATATCATAAATGAAAAACAGTGGATTGGCTTGTGTGAAAAGTAAAATTCAAGTGTGACATCAGAGACACTTGCTCATAGACCTCCTCATAATAGAACTGCATAATTAAACGAGATTTAATCACTGTGGAATTATAGGTCACAAAGAAGAATAAAAAATGGTCACTGCCTATTGTAATCTTTTTTTTATATTGTATTTATTTGGGTTTAAAAGATGTCATTGGTGCATGGAGCAGTATGGATTTCTTCACTGCCTGTTGTGTCAGTGGGAGAGTTTGGAGGGCCAGGCTTGTCGCAGCAGCTGCTGAAGGAGGGGGTTGGGTGCATGGACAGTTGGCCACTGCTGAGGAGGAGGAGGGGTGAGGGTTGGGGGGGGAGAAAAAGAAAATAAAACTAAGGGGTGAGGCCTCTATGCTAGCAGAAACAGCAGACCTCTCCCTCACCTTTTTTCTCCTGCCTTCTCCCATCTTCTTCCAGAAGACAGAAGATTGACTTGTTTGATTTTCAGTCCCAGCTGTACCTTCTCCCTTCCTTCTGCTGTTCCCATTGTTCCTCTAGGTGGCCTTTCCCAACCCCATCACTATTTTTTGTAGGATCTGTGAATTATTTCTCCAGCTGTGGTTGCAGAAAATGTAGTGAAGCATATCCAGAAATCCTACTAAGTTTAATAGGATTTAGGTAGTCATGAGTAGAGATTGGATGAAATATGTGATTGAGTACTTCTCAGAAAGGAAAGGTGTATTTTTAAGAGGCTTGGCTTTTCATTCCCCAAAACAAGTGATGTCTGAAAAAGTTTTGTCTTGACAAGAGGAAATCATCAGCAGTCTGCCCTCTCTTTTTTGATACTTAAGCCAATGAAAACATTTGTTGGTGCCATATGCACTCTTTAGTTGGGTGGTTTCCCAGACCCGTTCAGGACAGCACAGGTAACTCCGTGTTCCGAGCTAACTAAATGCAAGGCAGTGTGGTATGGAAGAGGAATCACTGTCATAGCCTCAGGGCTGTGCTTAAGCCAGTGCATCCCATGTGGCACTGTCTGGAACTCGGAGAGGAGGGCTGGGACTGTACTATTTGAAATACAAGGTAAGTATTTTTTTCTACAAGTATGCAAATTTGTACCCTATTAATAAAGTAATAGTGAATGTTTAGGATGATTTATTTCTAGACTGCATGCCTCCGATTTTACACAGTACCTGAGGAAACTGGCTTGCTCTATCGGTTGAATTTGAACACCTAAGTTCCCTGTGTACTTTTGAGAAACCAAGACTGATGCATTGATTATCTGCAAAATCCTTTATCTCTTATCTTTTTATTCTTTGTGGACTTTTATTTTTGTATGCATTTAGTGTGCTTCTTTTGGTATTTGTCTAAATTTCAGAGGTATGTTTTCTTCAAAACTCCTAAAGAAGTTAAACCTCCTGAAGATCTCCAGGACCTTGGCGTTCGATTCTTACAGCCGTTTGTGAATCTGTTATCCAAAGGAACATACTGGTGGATGAATACATTCATCAAGACTGCCCACAAAAAACCAATAGACTTGAAAACCATAGGCAAGCTTCCCATTGCTATGAGAGCTCTGACTAATTACATTCACCTCAATGAGGCCTTTGAAGCACAGAAGGTATGCAAAGCATGGAATTATGTCCGTCTGCTTGCTCAGTGCTTGTGTTTTTCATTGCTTTTTATGCTGTAAGCATGATAAAAATTTACATAAACAGACATGATGCAAGTGAATATCCATTAGCGTAGCTTTCCGTATACAGAGAGATCACATACTCAGTTTTAACTCATACAAACAATGAAATTTCTTTACCAAAACATTCGTATCAAACACATTAGTGGTTAAATGCGTGTAAAGCCAAATAGCCTCTGTTTTGATGTGGAAAGTAATTACAGACTGTATTCACTGAACACCATTATCATTCTTCCTAATAAGACCCTGGAATCATTCAATTACAGAGTCAATATTAGTGAGGCCTCACAGGACTATTTTTTCCATGTTATTTCAGTTACATTTTGTCTGTAGGAGAATTCAGGGCTTAAACTACTTCAACTCAAATTGACTCCCTGGTGGGAGCTGAGTGTAATCAGGATTTTAAGAGAAGTCTTTTGCATCCTGTCTAAAAAGGGTGTAGGTTTCCAGTCTCTATGTTCACAGGAGAAAAAAAAAAAAAAGCTGTCAGTTCCCTCCCTCTTTTTTTTTTTCTCCCTCAGCAAACCACAAACACCACACTTATTTGATCCCTATTAAGGGTAGGAAAGAAATCATGGTTCTTTTTGTGGAGGAGAGTACAAATTAATGCTTTGCTCTGACTCTATAAGAACAAATGAAACAATAATTGTAGTTCCTGTGCTTTTCTAGCTCAAAGATTGGAACTGGTTGTCAATGAATTAAAGCAGGGATAAAAATACCAATAATTTATCAGACCTGAGGTTAATGTATAACATAATCCTTACTAATTTTTTTTTATTCTGAACAGAACAGAAGGTCGTCGTCCCCACAAGGATCCAGATCAATTTGGCGTGCTCTCTGCTGTGCTTTTGGAAGACCCTTACTTCTCAGTAGCACGTTCCGTATTCTGGCTGACTTGCTTGGATTTGCTGGTCCGCTCTGCATCTCTGGGATTGTTCACAATGTTGGAAAAGGAAATAACACCATCCGCCCACAGGTACTGTCAAAATGTCATAAAAATAGAGGAGTCAAAAAAGTAATGCTATGACCATGTATTATTTGGCCTCAGTAAAGAAAGTGACTCTGCAATGTGTTTGTGAATGCTAGAAATGGCAGTATGTATGTACTGCCTATTACCCACTTTTATACCTTGGTAGGGAGGAAAATACATTATTCGCGTGTCTAGTCAGGCTTGCTTTCTGGAAAATAACCTTATTCAAGATAATGGTGAAGCATATCCAGAATCCCACTAATATCGTAAGGATTTTAGGTACAGTTGTGATTAAAGATTGATTCAAGTATGTGACCGAGTGCTTTTTGGAAAGGAAAAAGTGTGGTTTTAATAGGCTTGGCTTTTCATTTCCAAAAATGAGTGATGTCTAAGAGGATTAAAGCAGGCTTTTGTCATCACAATAAAATGCTAGGTAATTTAACTGTGACAAAGAATTTCCACTAGGGTCTTTGGGGAGATTGGTTTTGAAAGATCAGCTGAAACATATTTTTAAAGGATGCTACTTAAATAAATGTTCCCCAAGAAGAAACGGATGTAATTCTTGATTAACTAAAAAAAAAAAAAAAAAAAAAAGCAGACTCAGGAAGCATCTTCTCATTATAAGGTGAGGTCACTCAGGCTGTATTTCTATGAGAAAGATCAGTTTGTTTCTGCAGCTCACTTATTGTTTGATATATACTTTATTTCCAAAGTCTGTTGACACTAATGGAAATATACCCATTCATTCAAGTACACTTTGGATTAGGTCCACTGTAAATATTGAAATACATCAGATGCATTGCAGAGAATTTAACAAAGGCCTCAGGCTAAAATTAATTGTTTATCCATTTTGCAATCCTTATCCCAATATTTGGAAACTTTAATGTAGCAAGTAGATTCAATGGAAACCAGTTAAAGCAGGAAATGAGAAAAATTAAGGCTATAGGGCTACGTTGCAGCAAAGTACTGTGGGAGCTATTGAGCTCTGCTTCTTGATAAATTGTTTGGAACACTGTTTCAGCTGAAATTATAACAAGTCATGATTACGGATTATCCTATTTAATTTTCCTATTAAAGTGTCAGCTAGTGCTTCTCTGTGGAAAAAGCTCAGGTCTGGTCCAGATAAACCCTACACAGCCTCATCCAGTGTTGACACCCTCACCGTGTGTAGCGAAGTGGTAGCCTCATCGTTGTTGTCATTTACACCATTTGAGGACTACCTAACAGCAAGATTCACTGATGGTGACAGTCCACGGGTGACCCTTATGGGTGTATATTTACCTTAGCTAAAAGGTCTCCAAGAGGCTTTTCCTTTTGTTTTGACCTGGTTTGTACACATTCTTTTTCTGCTAAGAGGCTAATTACCTTTACATTGGAAAATTGCTTTTGCTGGATTAGGTGAAATATCTTCCTAAAATGTATGAAGGCTTTCTCTTCAAACCATCTGTAAACAGATGGGAGCGTTCAGGAAAACTCCCGCATGTATACACATACCTAGCCAACTGGGTCTACTTTGGAAAAAAAACCATCGGGTCTACTTTGGAAAAAAAAACCACCAGCTCTGCTACTAGGAATGTTACGTCCTTACTTGTAATGAGTCAAGAAAGGAGAACCTTGCTTTATTAATTGTTTGTTCCCGAGAGCCACATAGGTGTGAGAAACAAGCCTCCTAAAACACTGTCTTATGAAGGTAAAGGTAAGTTGGGGGGAGACATTTTTTGTGTCTGTTGTGCTGCTGAGTTTGAGGGCATTGGAAAGAATTGCCGTATGATGGGACAGAATCGGATAAGCAAATTAAGCTGTGAGTACAGCGGAGGGCATCTTTTACCCATCCCTTAAAGTGACATTTCTTTGTTTTATATAGATTAGATGGAGGAGATGTCGTAATGGGTCAACTGTATCTTTCAAACAGAAATTCTGTTTGTGAAACCGAAGGCAAAGAGAGAGATCCTAAGATACGATATTTGCTCGATTCTTCAGGCCCTTTGTGACAAAGATAAACTACCATGGAGCTGGGACTCTGAGATCACGCGGGCGTCATGGGCAGTATTAACTGCTTTAGTTCGTGCCACAGTTAGAGCACAACAGCATCTTAAATTCTGTCACACTCTTCATGTTTATTTATAACTCCAGTATCAATATTTATGGCCACCCCTGAACCTTCTTATGACATGAATTTCTCTGAGTGTTAGAGCCTACTGGCACTTCTAAAAAGTGGTATTATCCTGAAATCATCAGGAAGGGGGCGATGCTGAACGTCCCCAAAGCCATTTCTGAAAATAAAACATCTAATTAGTTCATCAACTTCTCAAACAAGGTTATTTGCCTTATATGCAAAAAGTTCAGTAGATGTTCAGTTATTTCCTTGTGTTTCCTGCAGGCAGACAAGTGTACTTAAACAACTATTGTAGTTTAAACACATAGATGCTCAGTGACTTTGTAAACCATAATGGCCTGATAATGCATCTGAGACTTGGCAAATATCTTGGTGCTTTCACTGTCTGTATGTGACATTTATGTATATATGTTTAAGTCCTCGTTTTCTCTCGAGTGAGTACTAGAAGACGTGACAGGAATACTCATCTCGCTTTTCCTCCTTGTTTATCTCTTATACAGTGTTTTGATGTGAATCAACACTGCACCAAAATCTCATTGGTAGAAAAGCGTGATTTATCAAAACATGATTGTGTAAAAAATGGTGGTATTTTAAATACAGTAAAAAGTGGTATTAGCTGCAGTAATTAGCAGTACTAGCCAGGCTTATCCATAGGACAGCATTGAAATTGTGCTGTTTCTATTACTACCTTTGATATAATACAGCACGACCTGTAACCTTCATGGTTCATGACTGTGATAATGCTTTAGCTTTTCTCTTTGCTGTCACATTAGTAGCTTTGACAGTCATGATATTCCAGTGTCACAGACTTGTATGTTCTACCTTTGCCTTGTTCTAGCTTTTTTTAGTTTTTAATATATTAGAGATGCCACTTTTTCCTGGATGTGACCCTGTATTGAAGTAAAAAGAAACCCCAGTGAAGAACTGCTAAAATAATAGCTGACCTGAGGAAGAGTAACTCAAAGGAGAGATTCTCACTGTTGCAAGTTAACAAGATATGTCTGAAATGAAAACATCACAAATGTACATGATCCTGGTTTTCCCCAAATGTGCTTTTTCTTTTTCTTTCTTTCTTTTTTTTTTTTTTAACCACCATGTTTTGCAGTTGTATAATGTTCTGCATTCTGTTTTGTATTTGAGTATGTAAACAGTGCACAGGAAAAAATAGGTGGCTCTTAAACTTGTACAATTGAGCAGCAGGGGCAGTCCTTCCACATTCCGTGTGCCTAAAACTTTATGCTTATATTTAAGAGTCAGAAAGATAAATTGGATGCATCTAATTGGCCATGGACTTGGCCAATTTGTGAATTTCTCTTTTCCACTGTCAAGGCCTTACAGGTAGCATGGGAGAAGACTTGGTTGTACTTGTAATTTTCCAGACCTGTGGTACATTTTCTAAAGCTTCCAGGCTAAATGTAGAGCCTTCAGTCTTCCTTCTTATTCTACAGAGTTACAGCAAGAATTGTAACACATACCACATAAGTGGGAAAAGGGAGTAAACCTAAGAAATCCACACAAGTCCGCCTGTGTTACGTAGTAGACAAAAGTCCTTTGGCGGCTGCTTAGTTTGGCCAATGTTTGAACAAGAGTCAACCACAATTCATTTGGAAGTGATCAGATATGGAGAGTGACTCTGCGGAGTTGATGAATGACCTCCCAGGCACCTCGACAGATGGTTAAACTGTTTTGTGGACAGATCAGGCTAGTTTACTCTCACGAGAAGGAATATTGCTACGTGAGGTGGGAGGCACTGTGTCAGGAAGCTTGTATTGGATGTGTTCTTGTATGTCCTCTTCTTATGGAGTAAAACAAAGGATCCTGTCAAAAACTGTTTTGCTCATCATCTTGTTTACTTGTTTACAAAGGTAAGCATACATTTCTCTGCTTTTAAACTTATAAATTACTCTACTGATGTCAAAGGGATAGATAGTGTGCTTACTACAGCAATGGCAGGAGCAATTACGAGTGTCAAAAGATGGAGTAAAAAGAGATGGAAAAAATACACTAAGGCTTTGGTTCCTCAAGAAGGTGAAGCGACCTATTGGGTGACCACTGCTGAAAGGACTTGCTCTTCCTTCTTTCACATTCCTCATCATCCCTGTTCCTGTTCCCTCTTTGCTCTAGCTCTGGCACCAACTGGACACTTTTGTGGTCTGATTTGGCTCATTAAATGAAAAGTAGCAGATTTTTTTCCTGGGCTGATCTTCTTTTGTCAATGATTTGAATTGGCTCAGGAAAAGATCCAATTAGCTCCCAAAGAAATGCATAGTAAGCGATGGAAACATGCAGGTTGGAGCAACCCAGGTGCAATTAGAGGTAGGGAGAAGTGCGTTCCTCTTTCAGCTGGCTCAGCCTCATCTTACAAAAGCAAGGCTTAAAAAACTGAGTTTAGCCTCTGTATTAACTTGTCTTGTGGGGTTTCTATAAACGGTTAACTGCAAGGTGCAGATCAGATCTAATAAAATGTACAGACAGTGAAAGTTTGTGAAATATAGTTTTATAGCAGTCTTGAAAATATCAACAGCAAAGAAACTACAGAGGCAAGAAGAAATGTGCTGAGCAAGGAATACAGCCATATTACAAATACAGAATACGAATACAGAATACAAATGACAAGAAGCCCTCTGAGCGGCAATTGAAAGAGACCTCTTCCTAATTTTGCCTTCAATGGCAGCATTAGCCAGCAAAGTTTTGAAGAAGCGGAGAGGAGAAAGAGGAAGGCAGAGACATTTTAGTTTCAGAAGGCTTCCTGAGGTGAGCCAGCCTCTCAGCTAGTTGTGGCACCAAAGGTGTCTGCTTGTTAAATATAATCTAGAATAAATGCACTGCTTTCTTAGTAAGCTATAGACATGCTTCAGAATGTACTTTGGTGATCTCATGAACTTGCTAGGAGGTAATGACCGTAAATAAAAATGCTGAACAAGATGCTGCAAACCAAAATAATGTGCATAGTTCCAGGAGTTGGAAGGATGTGGTTTTGGCAAATTTGTGAAGGTCATTTTAGTGTTCAGTAACATGAGGTGCTAAAATAAGGGGACTAATTTCTCTGAAAGGATGTTAACTAGTCCTTTCCAACAATGGGCAGTGCACATCTTTTAGCAAATGCCCATATGGAGTTACTCAAAGTGTCCTAGAGTTTTGGAAGGATATCAGAAATCCTATAAATGTCATTCTGCATTTAAATAAAGCTTACTGGGTTGGCACATTATACGACTCTTCCTTTGAATTAATAAATTGTGAGGTTTCAGGTAAGGTTGGGCGCATTTTCAAAGTCATAAACTGTGGTTATCTCTGCTTGTTAATTGTGCAAAACTGGTAATTAAATTACTATTGCACCTGATTTCTAACTTTCTTTTTTTTTTTTTGTAGACTAAAATTCTGGGTGTTTTCTTTATTTCATCTCAAGAGTTCCTGTCCAATGCTTATGTTTTAGCTGTACTCTTATTTTTTGCCCTTCTATTGCAAAGGACGTTTCTCCAAGCATCATATTATGTTGCAATTGAAACGGGGATCAACTTGAGAGGTGCAATACAGGTAGCCAATATATTATTAATTAACCTATTTTCATACAGTTTTGTGTATTTCGAAATACAGTTTTTAATTATAGTCGTTAAATTCTGAAACGGGTCTCTCCTGAAATGTATTGAATGTAACTATTGCTATTAAAGATTGTGTTGACTTAGACCTGCATTCTCATTCCTCTGCATCTTATTTAATGATTTTATATAAAAATCTATTTGTAATATCTAATGCTGTATTTCTTCTTACCTTTGAGCATAAATTTGCTGTCAGTAAAACTGAATGTAACTTCTGAAAGAATTTAGATTGTGAACTACACCTCTCCTGTCTCAAAGGCGCATTTTTGTAACATCCCATGCAAATAATACAGCTTTAAAATGTCTTGTAAGTATACTTTGAACAAAAGGATAGGTTGTATTCCCAGTGCATGTCTTATTCCATGGGTCATGCCACAAAAATCTGCCAGGCATTGCGGAGTCTGTAATTACTGAACATAAGTGAGATTGGTAAAATGGAGTCCATAATCATTGTATAACTGTGAACGGCAGATCAAAGTTTTGTGTAGTATACAAAGGTCTGTGCCTGGAAATGAGAGAATTGGGTGTAAGATTACAAGGCGATATTGCCAAGTGCACTGGCTGAAACCTACCCTCTGACAGCTTGAAAGCCAACCTTATAAGTTACACTATTTATCCACGGAACTACATAGATGCTGTGAGAGTCTGTGTGATAGATGGATGCTTTCAATAGCAGCGTAATTGAATAATCCTCTTTTGATCTTATACTTGGAACCACCTGTCAGCTGCCAGACTTCTGGATTCCACCCATTGATTTTCCCATATTAGAGGGAAGTAGAAAATTCCTAAAGAAATAAAAATTTGACCCAAAATATATATTAAAAAATTGCATGTATTGTGTCAAGCAGAAGAGCTGCAACTAACTGAAAAATACATGGACCACAGCAAGTGTAAAAGGGGAATTGTTGGAAAACAGTGCTACATTAATTTTGTTTAAGAAAAGCTTTGTGTTCTCTGCGCTGGATATTACACAGAAGCCTAGATAATGCCGGCAGTCAGACCATTCAAATTGGACAATTTCTAGCCATCACTCTAAGCAGCGGAATAAGTATTAATGGCAGTCTCTGTGCCAGTTTTTTTAATACAATTTTTTCCCTATAATTTTTCAGTTTTCTTTAAACCTTCTCTTTTCCTTCCCTGTGTAAACCTGCACCTGTTCAACATGCCCTGTATGACTTTATGCTTCATGATGGGCAGCTGGCACTTGATCCGAAGGCACTTATCGAATCAGGGTGCCTCCTGTCAGCCAAGTCTCATGACCGCAAAGCATCACCGTGTAGCCTTTTACCAAACCAACTGGTAAAAGCACACTTTCATTATTGTGTGTTAAGATACTATTATACACAGTGCCTGATTCTGCACTGGGGAAACTGCTTAATTCAGTACAGAATCAGACCTGTTACGTTAGTTGTCTGTGAATTAAACTTTGTAATGGGATTGAGCTCTCTAGACAAAATATAGCAACATTCTCAGCCAGGAATATGGTCCTGAAGTTGGATGGGATGTGAATCAGTTATCGGAGAAAAATAACAAGGATTATAATACACTGACTTTTATATATTGAGTGTACTAATATGTTATTAGCACTAGTTACAGCAAGGGCAGTACATGGAGAGGCTGGAGGTATAAATCATAGTTGTTAGTATGGTTCTTGGACCTTTGAGGCAGTAAAGGTTTCATTCTCTTACTGATCCACAGGGATGCAAAAAGGGAGTACTTAGGCAACCATTATGTACCTAATTGCACTGTGCTTTTTGTATGTGAACAATAAGACTGTAGCTTAAAATTTTTCATCATAACACAAAAGGCAAAACTTTAAGCTCTCCATTCAAGTTATTGGGAATGTTGGTTTCCCTCAGAATGCATGTGTTTTAGATGGAGCTAGAAATCTTATATTATTTCTGTATGCTAACACCTTTTGATCTCTCTTCCAGACAAAAATATACAATAAAATTATGCAGCTTTCAACCTCTAACATGTCTATGGGGGAGATGACTGCAGGCCAAATCTGTAACCTGGTTGCCATAGACACAAATCAGCTGATGTGGTTCTTTTTCCTTTGCCCTAACCTTTGGGCTATGCCAGTACAGGTAAGGAGATTGAACATGCTTTTCTTATTAATGCGCGTCAGTCTGTAGTGAGTGATTGGTTACGGATTTTATGAAAGTAGAGATATTAAAGGAGTTAAAGAGTAACTTGAAGTAAGATTCAAGCTGTTAATATCTAGAAACATTGTATGTAATATATTTCACATCTGTGACAGGACTCTAGGTATTTAGGATTGTATTAGGATCTTGACTGCTGCCAAATATGCTTTGCATTTTTAACAAGAATTTATAGGGTGCAGCAGGTCATGTTATTCCAGTGCATTCATTTATTACAACAGGGGAGTTAGCTGGCATATATTGCAATCATTTGTTTTCTGAATCCCCGCAGAAGCAAGAGAAGTAGCAGTTTGTTAAAAAATATGATTGCTTAGAGATGGTCCTTTGGACATCCCTTAAGACTACTGCTGCCTCGTGAATGGCACATTCTTGTCATCCACAGATTCACAGATGAATTATTAAGATTCACAGATGAATCTTGAATTCCACAGATTCATTTGTTATATGAAATGGTTTTGCTACTTTACTCTCTCTGGTGCCTTTGGTCTCCTGTCTCTAAATACCACCCTCCTCCCCTCGATCTCCTTTCCCACATGCATGACGTGGGGCAGATCACCGTTCTGAGTCGTGCTCAGTTGCCTGGTGGCTCTGGGTTCCATGTCCTGTAGCCTCACAGCGTGTGTAATGCCCAACGAAATACAATTGTGTCTTATCAAGTCTTTAACATGAGGAAAACAGAGTCTCATCTCAGAGGGTACTTTTGCGATTGATATAAATTAATCTAAGCCTGTTCCCTTACTGAAACAGGAGTTCATTGGCTATGTTCAACATGGAAACATGGTATTTTTATCTCCTTCATTGTTCCAGCTCTATAGATTATGTGTTGGGTCACATGAGCTTGCGGAGCTACAGAAAAACTAATCTGATGAAAATTAGTCTTTTTTCAGTGAGGTAGCATTCCTCTGAGTCTGTGAAGTGGTCTGTCTCACTGGATGGCCGTGTGATTAAGTTTAAGGTAGTAAAAGGGTAGAGCAGACACAGAGTAGTAGGAGGTCAGAGGGGTCTCAGTACAACCTTAGCTCATTTTTCGAAGTTTACCCTTGCTGAAACAGTGGAAAAGTGCAAATTGGTTTGGAAGAGCCAGTGCTTAAACAAAACCATAGAAACCTCCTGCACTTCCAATTAGGAATTTCCTGAGAAAACTGACAGTGAAGCAGATAGTTTCACCTGATGTTAATACATTACCCTGCAAGTCTTTCTGCTTTCTTCAGCTACGCAATGTATTTTTGTCAAGAGTGCTTCAGTGCTAAAAGTAAACACAAACAAAAGAGGCAGCAGAGTTTTAGAAAATACTGAGTGAATTTAAAGTATCATTTAGTTTCAAAAACATGATGGAAACTCCGTTGTGTTCATGTCACAAAGGTGGTCTGGTTCCAGCAGTATGCAGAGGCTGATTTGGCTGCTGGTGTGGAAATCAGAAGGCTGCAAGTAATCTACCCAGCAGCTTTGCATTTTATGTTGCCTGCCCTTGCCCAAAAAGGAAATAATTTTCATGAGATCGTATATGGACTGCAGCTGGCAGATGATATTTCCAGTCAGTTTCTAACATGGCTTTAGGAGTGTTGCTTAGGAGTTCCTGTGTCCATCAACATCTGATACTAGTGATTTTCTTCTGTAAGATGTTGAGCATATGGGAATACTAATTGAAAAGTTGGGGATAGGGAAGAAAAGCCAGCCACTCAGGTGATTATATAAATTATATGAATGTCCTTCAAAGGTGCTAGACTGCTGGCCGTCAGGAGATCTGGATTCTTGTCTGACAATAAAGATACATGTTAGAACTGAGTGGGTTTTATAGTTGTTCCTGTCAAAAACAAGAAGTCAAGCTGCTACAGATGAAATGAGCACGTCCTCCTTTGTGATGGTCTTAAAATCATCTAAATGCATGGTAAGGCAGATAAATTTCCTAACCTGGAAAAAAACAAACACCTTGTTTAACTATTTACCCTGTATTTGTTTTTTCCCTCACTGAGGAAAATACTGGGGAGAGGCAATGCAGGTCCTTCTTCATTGTCAGCGATAATGAGTTCTTGAATGCAGCTTGTGTAGTCTCAATCCTTCGGGAGGATTCGTTCTCTGGAAAGCCAGTTAGTGTCCTCTTGAAATACTCTGTGAGTCTTCACACTTTTGCTCTATGTTTGAAATACAGTATGTTACCATATGTCTTCTAGTATCTCTGTGGTCATGAGGGGTAGATTGCTTCCGAGACCGCAGTTGAACCTGGAGGAAGAAGTCTGCCTGAATCTCTGGTAAAACTCCTGCTGACTCCAGTGGGAGTTGTGTAGAGTCTCAAATCAGGACAGCGAGCACATTAAGGTGTAAACAGTCAGCAGCTTACGAACTGATGACTTCTTTGTGCTTTCATGCCTAGGGTTTGGATTTACTCTACATGTGTGAGCTGTATGTACTCTACATCTATGGCTGTAAAAATATTAAGGTTTAAAGTGCTTGTGGTCATATTTATACAGGTTATAGTGTGGCTGCATTCATACAGTATTAAATGTATTTGTCTCTTTCTTGTGCAGGAGTAACTGCATTGGGGTATAGACTAGTTTTCCTGATCCTGGAGAGATTCATATGCCAGTTAAAAACATTTTACTTTCTAGAATTAAAAAAGGGTGAAGTTTCAGGAAGAAACTTGACTTATTTTTTTAGCAGCAGGATGGTTTCCCTGAAAATATGGGGCAGAAAAAAGGGAACTAGATTATTATAAAGTAGGGAAAAAAAACCCAATAGTCAAGGAACATGTGCTAATATTGATTTCTAATTGCAAAAGAGAAGACAACTATAATGAAGAGAAACTGTTAGGAAATACAGTATTAAGTATGGTTACAGGTTGGCTCTTTTGTTAGTAGCAATTTGGCTATCAGAGTATTTTTTGTCCATTTACTAGAAGTACCCTGCAGTAAGAAGTCAGTGATTGTACACTGCTAAAATGATATTGCTGCAAGAGCTATGAGGCATTAAGAAGAGTCCACCTCTTTAATGATAACTTTTAGGGTCCAATTATCCCTAGGCTTAGTCTCCATTGTAAGTCTGTTAATAAAACAGGCTGTGAGAGGTACCAATTTCATGTATGCTTTTTGTAAGACCACTCTGGCAGCTCAGGGTAGGGACAGCTTTAGTGCAACTGAGAATTAAGCCAATTTAATTGCATATTCTGTAACAACATTTTGCTGTAATGTGCCAGAAGTCACGGACTCATAAAGTTTTTCTGACAGTCATCTGAAAATATGATTATATTTGCATTAAAACTCAGACCCTGTGATGCTCCTTAGATCAGGATGATCAGTGTCAAAGCATGCTCCTGTTTTGTGGATGGTGCACGCGTTGCGAGACACAAATCAACGAATCATGGTGGTCACAAAGGTTTCTCCAAAACATGTTTCTGCAACATTCATTCAATACCTTGTTTTATGAGGCAGTGAAAGCAATTACTGGATGCTGGAGAGATGGCAAATAAAACGTTGAACAAGCTTCATTGTTATTTAAAACAGGTTTTTAATTGTTTTGTAGCTCTTAACCTAACAATCGGCATTTCAGCATCTGCTGTGGATTTTGTAATTATCCTCAACTTAGAAGACCTAGCCATTCATAACAAGTTAGGTTTTCTATACAGTCCAGTTAATTTGAGCCCCATCTTTGCTCTGACTGGAGTCAATAGGAGCTTTATCATTGCCTTAAGTTACTCTTTGAAGGCCATTGAAATCCATGAAAAGAGGCCTGGGCATGTCCATCAGTTGACAGATGCCTTCAGTAGGCTTGGCTCAAACTCTGGGAGCAAAATGAGGCCCTATAAAGGCTTTCCCCACTGCCTTTTATAAACACCCTTGTTCGTTTTCATTGTTATTATTAAAAAATCCTGTATTCTCATATCTCTGGTTCATTGGCGAGGGTAGTTTAGAGTTGTAATGAAAGGACATTTGTCTCTTTCAAAACTGGCCACAAAGCAGTTTTTGGCTGAAAGTGTTTGCTATCTTCAATAAATAATCAAGACAAACTAAACAGAGCTATTGGTGAGTGTCTGGCTTGTGATATATATCTCTGACAGGTAAAAGCTTTGGGATTTTGATGAAAGGGAAGCAAAGTGTTTCACTGCACAGTTTTTTAAAAATATGCTCATTACCTTATCAGAAATATTAATGAGAGTCTTCCCATCTGTCAGATACTGTCCTCCAGCAGTTCACATATTATCTATGTACTGTTTATTTTTGACTGTGTTGTGTGCGGTATGATAAATATAGAATTATTTGCAATAATGCTTACAGATTTCAGCACTTTTCAGAGACGAGTATTCGTGTACTTAAGTTGAGAATATATATCTTTTTTTGTCCCGTACATGATGAATGTATTTTAAAAGTTTGCCCTTACTATCACAATATGAAGAAATTGAAAATGGGATCATTTTTAATCTATTGAAAACACAAAATTTTTATTGCAGAGGCAGTCCCTTTCAATAGCTAGGATGTGGGGGGAAGCAGCTGTGAGCTAGCAACTCCGTCAGGATCCAATAGCTAGAATAGCTTTCCCCTTGTCTGTGTGAGAAGCTGACACTCTTGTTTCTTGAACCAACCAGTCCCATAACATCCTTGAAAATCAACCAGTAGTGGGGGGAAGCAGGGGGTGAGTGTTCCACATTGACTTGGTAGTTTTGAACATCTCTTAACTGCACACTCTTCAATGCTTGCTTGTATTTTGAGTGCCTAGATTGTCTGCCCACAAAGCAGCAGTTGGGAATGAATGTCTTAATCTTAAAGACCAAGACCATTTCATATTTTGGAGGGGAGCTCTGCCAGGGCTTTCTTACAGAGGCCTTGCATGTTTTCTTTGGCTTCCTACACTCATGGATTTCCTGGCTTCAGATGGAAGCAGATTGCTCACTTACTCATTACTAAAAGATTTTTAATTTACAGTTTAAACTTTGCTCTTACTAGATGTGTGGTGTATATACAATAGGACTTTACTTTCATGTTACTGCATGTTTCCTAAGTAAATACTGTGACTCATTTTAAGAGTCATGTTTTAGTTTAGTTCATCTGCAGAGAGGCATCAAAGGATTGTTAAGAAAAAAAAAAAAA
>JAVJGG010000021.1:14307138-14339900 GCA_035590195.1 Aviceda cuculoides
CTGTATTTTCTCTCTCTGTGTGCCTTTTAATTCTTGGAAATGTCAAGATGGAAACGTGCAAAGTAAGGACTCCATTTTCGTTCATGGAAACACCCAGTTCCCATAAATATGTGTGGGAACGGATGGGCTTATGACTACTGAGCTTTAAAACGATGTAATATAGTGTTTCTGTAAGGATTATGAGGGTATGCAAATACAGCAAGAGTAGTAGCTAACGCTTTAAGGAAACGTCCAATTTTATTTTTTTTTAATTAAGGGAAATTATGTATGAAATTAACTTCCTATCACTATGTTTTCTGATTAATTTTTCAGCTTATACTGATAAATATAGAGAGTGTCTGTGCTCCAGATTGGCTAGGAGTCAGTCATTAGAATAGTGGTAACTAACATTGGTAGCTCATATATCTTGTTTGCATTTATTGAGCTGCTTACAGTATCCCTTTCCATCCAGACTGTGGCTCTCTGGATTTTATTTATCCAAAGACAAACTTTTTTTTTCCCCTTAAGCTGTTTTTGTAACCTTTTTTTAATAGTCATTGCCAGTCTGGTACTATGCATCTTTAAAACAATTCCTTGCAAGGTTATGTTACGGTTTATTTGAAGTGGACATTCTTAGTGATATAACTTATGATGTCCCTTTTTTATGTACTGGTCAGCAATAACATCATGTTAACATTTACAAGATAGTTGTATCTTTAATACTATTTCATACTAGCTTCTATAGTAAGCAAAGCAGCATTCCTTCTTTGTGCAAGTCCCTTGTGTTGTAGACTAGTAAGTTCTGTTCAAACTCGGAGATGTAATTTCTTCCCTGGTGTAAAAATGATTAATGTCAAAGAAGGAAAAAAAAAAAAATTGTAAGTCAAAGAAAATGCATGCTATGTTTTCTGGCCAATGGGGAAAGATATTTAATAGTGACTGCAAAGGGAATATCTCAGTGTGTGACTTGGAAGTATTTTAAAATAACTTTTAAAATTTTATTTAAAGGTTTTTATATAAATGTATTTATTTTTAAGTGAGGTTATTTTAAATAGCTGTGAGAGTTACATTATAAAAGATAAGCAAATCTGTACAACCGTCTTCTACTGTTCATAATGAGGAGTCCATGAAATGGAAATACACAGAATCCACCAGCTGGGGAGGAACGCTAGCTGGGTGTATTTGGTCCTCTGACAGAATATCCTGACCAATCAAACCCCGCTGTGCCAGTGAGGCAGAATGTATGATGTTTGGGGCCAGGGTTAGCTGCAGTGGCTGTTGGTTTTGAATATGCTGTCCAGTTACCCTGTGACTGGTCTTTGTGGTGCATATACAAAGTGAAGCCATCCCAAGCCTTCCCCTCACTTTCTTCTCTCCCAACAGATAATTGTGGGAGTTCTTCTGCTCTACTATCTTCTTGGAATCAGTGCCTTAATTGGAGCAGCAGTAATCATTGTCCTTGCACCTGTTCAGTACTTTGTGGCAACAAAACTCTCACAGGCACAGAGAAGCACTTTGGTAAGCATCTTCAAACTTGTACACAATATAAATATAATCTCTGGTAATTACGCATTGGTCTGTTTGGAATTACAAAGCTAACCGTGGGCATTGACCAGGAACTGTGGAGCTTAGAGGTCTGCTGAGTCATGAGCTGTTCCTTGATCCCTCACTTGGCTTGTCTATAATTTGAATCGCCTGCATCACTGCCGAGAAAGTTACCTTGGTTCATAGGAATTACCATGTCCAGCTGCTCTGAACCTATCCCCACATTCAGCCACTGTTGCGCTTCCAAGGAAGCCGTATGAACCTGTAATGGGGCCAGACAGCTTGCTGAAGTCTCTTCCACCACAAACCATGGGTGGTAATGAGAGTTATTTGTGCACATTCCTGTGTGAATGCTTTCACATCAATAGTATACACCCTTCTAGAAATGTAGACAATATTTGTCCCTGTAGCATCCAAGCAGACAGTCAGCATCACCTAGAAATTCCTGCAGATGGGAGCAGCACATTTTGTGCTAGAAATAGCTCCGCTGCACAACGTAGTGCAGTACAAAGATCCTTGAGCTAGCCTGAAAACTGGAAGCAGCATAACTTCTGGTTATGCTTTACTAGGAGTATAACTTTAGCAGTGTATTACTGTGCCTGAGCCAGCTGGCCCTGCTCAGAGTGAATGTTCCTTACAGTATCACAGCTTCTCACTAATGTGGCCTTGCTGCTTTGAAGCCTGGCATCGATGGTTCCACATCAAGTTGATGGGGCAGAGCGATGTGCCAAGTCGTAGCTTGTCTTTGTGTTCTTATCTTCTCTGTACATTGTCAGTGTGCCTGTTGAAAATTCAGCCACTGTGCTGGGCAGTAGAAGTCATGAGAGGCTGCCTTCCAAGTGATCAGAAAGCTGACAGAGGAGTAAAATTTTCAGTACAAGCTATATGATTTAGGAATGCCAACCAACTGCCTGTTCACTTAAGCTCTAGGGAAGCTCGCCTTCATGAAAAACAGTAACAAAACATCTGAATGGACAGAACTAGTGAAGTATACCTGACTGATTACAAGGGACTGCATACAATTTTTGTGTGATCCTTATGTTTATGACACAGATACTTTAATTATACTTTTAAAGTAAATATGTATGTAAATGTTGCAGGAGTACTCCAATGAGAGACTGAAGAAGACAAATGAGATGCTTCGAGGCATTAAGCTCCTTAAACTCTATGCTTGGGAACACATCTTTCACAGCAGTGTAGAGGAAACCAGACAAAAAGAAATGACTAGCCTCAAGTCTTTTGCCCTTTATACTTCCATATCCAGTAAGTCTCTTCCTTCTTTCTAATCCACTGTTCAGATGAAGTGCTACTGCATTATTAGCTACTAATGAGTTTACCATTTCTCTGTTGAGATTGTTTCAATAGCTTTAGGCTGTGGTCCGTACTCCTCACTTTCCATTTAGTCAGACTTTCCATTTAATTCAGTAGAATTTTGCCTGTATTGGAAGTACGCCTAAAAGAGAAAGTCAAGATTAATGCTTCATAGCATTAGCTTTTCTGGAGAAGAACTTCTAAGGGACAAGTGTTTCCCAGGCTGCCTTCAGCCAGCAGTATTCCCCTCTATAACATAGCATTCAGGAAGAGGCCTTTGTTAATGTTTATTTTTCTTTTCTTCCTGCATTTTGCACAATACCGTGTATCATAACATATCACAGGAATTGTCTTTGCATTGAAGCTCCAACAGATGGTACTTATACATTCTTACTTAAAATTTGGATTTCTTATAAAAACGAGTGATTCTTAGGAGCATTTCTATATCCTAAAAAGGTAAAATATGAGAATCCTGGCAATTTCTTCAGTCCATATCCAGATTCGTTTGTCTCATGTTAACTTTCAAGCTGCTTTAAGGCGTTTATCATCCTTTTAAAAAGACCTAGGGGCAATTGAACTCTGTGTTTGAGATCATATGCAACACCTGTATAATTGCTACTGTGATACTTTAGAAATAATTAGTAGTGTCATACTGTAAAACACTCTTCATATAATCTGTAAGATATTAATGAAATGGAAACTTTTAGTGAGAAGTGTTCAAATACCAAGAGCTACCTGTACAAATGCCTTCTAGACTAACAAGGAAAGCTACTCCTTAGGAAAATAATTTCCAGTCTGGTTAGTACTACTTGATTTCATTCACCCAAGAGATGGGCAGCTGACATTCTTCCTTGCTGAATGATCACAAAGGTGATACACTCTGAGGGAAAAAATCCTGATCCCACTGAATTTAACTGGCATTAAGTCGAGGTTTTCATTGACTTCTGAGACCAGAATTTCTCTCTGGGGATCCTGACCTCTCTGTGCTTGGAGGGTAGTTTCCATTTGACATAAAACAGAATTTAGCTGGAGTAGATTGTGTGACCAGAAACTCCATCCTACACCCGGATCAACATAGACAGGCTCCCTTTGTTTGCGCTACTTCAGGTGGCATTAAAATCTATAGTCAGAGCCGCCGGTTCAGCTGTAGGACTGAAGGAGCTGTGGAGGCTTATTTGATTTTAAGTCCTCACAGCATCATTTATAACAGATACAAAAAGGTGTTTTCATCTCAAGAGTACTGACTATTCTGTAAAGAAATAGTGACATAAATATGAAACCGTATTATTAAAAACAATTCTAAATAGGTACTGATGCTTCTTGAAACACGTGTACATTTGCATTCTTGTTTGTATTATGCGTGATATTTATTTATGTGTATGTAAGACACAGTAGATCAGTTTCTCAGCTGAGGTAAACCAGTGCAGCTTCTTTATGTTGCATATAATTTTGGCTTATAAAGAGTTCCTATAGTTTCAGCCTAGGAGTTCCTTATACCCTCTGTCTTTAGCAGAAATTACATTGATCTTTACAAACTTGTACTTTAGCAGACTACATAGGGAACATAAATATAGGAGAATTTGCTGGTTTCCTTACCATAAGTATAAGTAGAATGACAGGCATGATGAGCACAAAGTGTGTTTGCTACTATTACGGTGAAAGTATGATTTTGGGTTTTTAAGAAAGGAGAAAAAAAAAAAGCATGAAAAAAAGTAGGAGATGACCAAGAATTTTAGGTATTATTGATAAGAGGAAGACATATATTTCCTAGAACAATAAGAAAGCAGAAATGAGTTGGGGGTTTTGGGGGGTTTGGGGGTTTTTTTTGTTTTTTTTAACGTACACTGCTGAAAGGACTCTGGAATACTTTTCTAAGTATACTTAGCTATTAACATGAATGAATGAATGTGATTGGAGCTACTTCTATTCATGAAGAATAGATTTGCATTGAATTACAGAAAATATATCTGTAAGTTTCAGGGCAGTGTTGGCTAGACTACAAGAAAATTCCATTTCAAGACCACAAGGAAATTGAATCTCATCTGCCTTGCTCCTGTTCCTGGATCCACTTTGTACGTGTATGGAATTGTTCATGTATACTGAAAGAGCTATTATAGACGTTAGCTCTTCCTGTGATTTTAATGAATGTACCCACCAGAATCAAAGTTGGGTTGCAAAGTTGGTAGTGACACCTTTTGTGTTTCAGCAGTGAATTCTTTAACTGTAGCAAAGACTATTCTTATGTAACTTTTTTCATACTGATTAGTAAGATTATCCTATGTTCAGTTTTACAGGATTTAGTATATACTATATATTCAGGAAAGATGGAGAAAGGAAGGAATGGTTTTTGTATTTCTATGAATTTTTGGCTAATCTGTCAGAAGCAAAGCGATTCCAGGCTTTCTCACAGGAAAATAACAGTAGTTACTATCCTAAAATATTCAGAAATTACTGAAAACATTTTTCCCAGTTTTCAGTCTGCCTTTTTCCAGTAACAAAGTACTTCTGACTGAATCTAATTAAACCAGGTCTTAGCTGCAAACTAAATTTATGTTAGAAAACATTTTATTATTCTGAACACTTGCATAATTGAAAAAAAAAATATTTTTTTTAAAAAACCTTCCCAAACTCCAGTGGCTCAGTAAGCCCTTATTTGTTGGCTTGCAAGAAAATGTTTTAAGTGAAGTCCTTAGATGTACTTGTGATCTCACAGAATAGCAAAATTCAGAGCAACTTCTTGGGAGCCACCAAGTGACCCCAGCTGTCTTAATGGCAGTGGGCTTTGTCAACCCTACAGTATATTTAATCTGTCCAGCTTTGTGTTTGACAGGTATGATCTATGATCTCATACTGTAGGCAGCAGAAGAGCAGGATCCATCTCTGAGAAGTTTGTCAGCTTTGCTAGATTCCCTCATCAGATTCATTCATAAAAGCAAACTCATGTACTGCAGAAGTCTCGAAGACAAATTGCAAATGCAAGGATTTAATAGAATTAAGTAGTCCATGGTTGCAGGCAGCAAGCTTCACTTCTTTTTCAAAATTTCTATGCCGCAGCTACCTCAAGCTTATGCAAAGTGTGAAAACTGGGCAGGAAGTAGAACCATTAGGAGAAATGAGAGTCTGAACTGAAGCTGCTTTGTATTCCAACAAAGAAAAGAACATTTTCCTCAGATTTTTTTTTTTTCCTAAGGTGAAGAGTAAACCATGAATTTCTAGGCTTTAATACATACTCATCTTTCAAAGGCTAAGCTTTTATTTTGGAAATATATATACAAATATACCTACATTTTCAAACACTCTTCTGTCAAGGAATTAGAGCTACATGAAATTACATAGCTATTTTATTTATGCTTGAGTACAGAGTTTACAAGTATGTTACAGGATTCATTAAAGATCTTCTAAATGTAGAAAAAAGGAATGACTGACAGTATGTTAAGTTCTTCAGGGGCTTTATGCCCAGAAAAGGATGGCCAAACAGTCAGCCAGAAGTATTTGTGGGTCAAATGATGACACTCCACTTCAGATGAAGCAACTGGAGAGTGCTTTCACTGTCTGAACATTGACTGTACCTGGTAGGAAGAAAGATCAGGCATAGTTTAAACAAAAAAGAAGTGGCTAGCCGCTTTGTTTTCTCTTACGCATGTACTGACCTTTTAATTGTGTTTTAGCTATAGATTCTATACTCTTTCTCTCTATTGTTTACTTCATGAAATAAAATTGAGCGAAGGTCAAAATGAAAAGGTGATGATTAAATAATATCCTCAGGTTGCAATAGAGAAGACAGATGTGTGGGGTAAGGTCGTAGCTCTGATTCTGCCTCAAGCTTCCAGATGGATAACTGGTTTTTATTGCATTCTTAACCTGTTTTCCTGCCTGATCTAAAAGACATCCCTATACAGAAATGGTATTTGCTTGCTTCTCCCCATCCATCTGTTTAATAATCTCTGAATGCTATAGTATATGAGTTGCTATAGTGAGGGGATCCGAGGCACCAAGCCAGACACTGTTCAAGGTCAGGGAGGAAATGGGCTCATTGTTTGCATTTTAATAACGCCAGGCCCAGCTGAAATCAAAGCCCTACCACATTTAGGTACTGTTAGAACCTGTATCAAGCTCCCAAGGACATTCACAAGGTAGCCAAGCCTGACAAAGCGGGGCTAATTAGGAGTAAATTCTCCATAAGACCAAGCTAAATCAATGATACAGTGCAGGGTTGCCAATCTTTCCTCACCCTTTCAACCTTATCCTGACACCTGAGGGACACCACAAAGCCCCGTGCTTCAGAGGTAGTCATGGCACGAGGTATGTGCCGGTGCCTCAGCCAGGGGTCCTGCCGCTGGGCCGCGGGATGGGGCAGAGCTCGGCCTGGCCTGCAGCCCGCCTGCGCGGCAGGCCCAGCCCCGCCGCCTGCGCAGCCTCTGCCGGGTCTGCTTTCCTCTCCGTCAGGTACTCGAGTGGCCGCCAGACCTGGTACTAGCTCGGCCTTTCTGCCCGTCATGAGACGGAGACCTGCGGTGCCCCTCGCCTGAACTGCCTGTGAGCTGGTGGTGGCTCAAAACCAGTAGATCTAGTCATCTTCTTCATGGGTGCACTGCTGGGTTCTCTCTGTTCTGATGACATGAAGTAAAGTGTAGGTGTTTTAAAACAATGTACCGATGTGTGTAGATACTTGAGCGTTTTTTTCCAATCTTAAACGTAGAAAATACCATTGTAAACCAGTGCTAGTAGTATTTTAACATTTAGCATGTCTGAATGGAAATCGTTTCTAAATGTTCCTACGTGTTTTCCTCCACAGTCTTTATGAATGCAGCAATACCAATTGCAGCTGTACTTATAGTAAGTATGGACTTTTCTAAGTAGTGTTAATTACAACTGCAACCTCAATTATAAGTGATGTGGAAATGAGGAAAGAGGACAGGATGCAAACCTGCTACACATTTGCAATTCCTCTGGGAGAGAATGGAAAATGCCCACTTGTTGTCTGTGATCAGAAGCAGCCCGGAGTATGCAGTACCCCCCCAAACTGTTGAGAGAGTATAAATTAAGATTCTGTAATTGAAATGCTTATGAAATACGAAGTCTTTGTGCATTTCCTTCTTTATCACAAAACGCTGATGATGATGTCTGTCTCTTTGTAGACATTTGTGGTCCATGCTCATCTGACAACAAAGGCTGACTTCTCCCCATCTGTGGCATTTGCCTCCATCTCCCTGTTTCATATTCTTGTGTCTCCATTGTTCCTGCTCTCCAGTGTGGTCAGATCCACTGTCAAAGCATTAGTAAGGTGAGAACTGTAAAATTAATATCTTTGCTACCACCTCTCCGACTTTTGAGAATGTATCGCTTATTTTACAATTGTAAGTTTAGAGATAGTGTGGTGATTATTTATCTGTTGTCATAAATTGCTTCCCAGCTTTTTACCTTGCATGGTTCCCTTGGTTGTAGCATGTTGGCCAAGTTCTTTGCTGATACAGTTATCACAACCAATATTTAGTTGTCCACAGCTGATACTTCATTGTGTAGAACAGGTTGAGCTATATTGGTACTGCTTGCAACGTATATGTGGTGACTAGAAAGGAAATGAACACTTACTGAAGATTTAGTTTTGTAAATCATCCAAGTGTTTCCCTCCAAGCATGTAGAAGGGGAAAAGGTAATAACAGAAGCACATGTGTTTCAGCATGTATCTCTTGGGCTGTACTCAGCCTCCATACCTCTGCCTGAGAGGTCGCCTGTTGGAGGGATAGACTTAGTCAAATAAACAAACTAAAAAAAAATAATCTTTAAAAATCACTGTTGTGTTGAGTGTAAGCTAATGACTAAATATCTACTCCAGACTTGATGAGTTTTTACTTTCTTATGAACACGTTAGTCTGAGGGTTCAAGCGCTGAAATAATAACCAGTAGAACTGCTGTTTCACTGGGAGTTTTACTTGGAGTATCAACAGATTTGTGTAAAAACCTCTTAATGCTTTCCATATGCAGTGTAACTCTACCTGACTGTTGGGGGGGGAAGAGGGACTTTGGGTGGCTTACTTCATTAGGAGCTCTTTGACCTCCAATATAGCTGCCTTAAGAGCTTGTTTAAACTATGGGACAGGCACTGGACACCAGCCCTTGTTTAATTGCCTTTGTGTCACTTTGGAGGTGGAAAGGAGACTACAGCAGGAGACTGAGATTGCCCTCCCTGTTTTGAAGTTCCCTGACAGTGCAAAGTCACAGCTGTGCTCTCCCTCCTAACAAGTGTGAAATTTGAGAGTGTCAGCAGCTAGGATGAAATGTTTTGCAGCCACTGTGGCAGTCCCTAGAGTCATGACAAATTGTCATGCTAAGATTGCAGCCAGCAAAGTGTCTGGGGGCCCACACTAGCACTGGTAATGGGCATTTATTTTGGCTTGTCTAAGGATTTCTTTGTAAATGAATTATGTGCCTGTTAATGCTGCAGGAACAATTCTAAAGCAATTATTATCAACCAAGTATTAATTGTTGCTAGGTGAGAGTTCTTAATGAGTTATTCTATAGTTATCTTCTTGTTAGCAGGCTAATACCCTGCCATTTGTGCTGCAGACAGGAATCCCCCAGTTCAAACTCTACCAAAGTTGACATGATCCTTGTCTCCCTGGCTGGCTGTATCACAGTAACCCAGGTAGTGTTCCAGAGAGCATTGCTTTGTAGTGCTGCTCGTGCTACTCTAGGTGTGTCTTTGGAGTACCCCATCCTTCAGTGCAATATTTTGGGAGCATGTACCAGATATTTTCAACAAATGCAAACACATGCTTGCTTAAATAGTTTGGTAAATGTGAAAAAGCAGGCAGTTATTAGAAAGCAATGTTTCTGCCAATTGAGCACAACTCATGTTCACTTGCTGTAACTGTGTCCTGCTGTTACACCTTCCTTCTAATAAGCACCTGATCAGTAAGTTCAGGTAGAGGTAACCTAATTTATCAAGTTGTACTTCAGCTTTCTTTAGGCTGAGATACTCTAATTGGTTTTAGCAAGTGTACAAGACAGCTTCTCCTGTAGTGACAGAAAGGAGCTAAGTGAAGCAGAAGATGATCCAGCAGTGAAACCAGCACATAAAGGATACTAAGAGGGTGTTACTGGCTTTTCATCTTGGGCACTTCACAACCCCTGCTCTGTTAATATTGGCTACAGTCTCTGATGCCAGATGCTATTAAGGACAATAATCTCCACAAATAAACTTGTCAGTATCTTTAATCATTACACATATGCCCAACTGCAAAGCATCATCATGGTTTGCCATTGACACTATCAGAACAACTGTGTGAATGATTTCAGTGGTAAAACAGACTTAAAGCTTATGTTCCACATAGGGCCCCTGCAAACTTTCCAAGTTAAGGGGCTAGGGTGTTTACTTCTGAGAGGGAGAACTGTTGAAAGCCTTTAGGAAGGTAAGAAATTCTGTTATCTCTTTGAAAAGTTGTTTGGTTTTGTTTTTTTTTTTTTTAATATGTAGAGTGTTTGTGCCATTGAAAATTAAAACTGAGCAGTCAGTTGAGGTATTTCTTAAATGTGAAGTCTTCAAGGACAAAAGGTAGTGTACAATTTTCCATCAGCAAAGGTCATGTAGCAAGAGTGGCATTATGTATTTTACTGGGTTTAATATGAAACAGGTTTTTCAGTTAGCTGTGCAAATAACCGTGTTTTAATCAATACATCTGTTCTGTGGCTTAAAAATAAGCTCCCCTGTGGAGATATTGAAATACAATGTCAGTGAGAGCTCTGTAGACAACGTTAGGGTTTTTTATTCTTTAAGACTGTAGAATGGTGTGGCATCCTGAAATATGAGTTGCTGTCTCTAACAAAAGATTTTCTCACAGCTGTACTGTGTTTCCTCACTAATTGCCACAGGAGTGACAATTCCAGAATTAAGCAGAGCATTAGGCAGAGGTCTTGCAGAGGGCACTTAAAGTACAGCCAGCTTGATATACAACCAGGGAGCAGAGAGCAAAATCAAACCATTGAATGGTCTTGTTTGGGTATGCATGGTCCAAGAATAAGTTTGCTGTCTTTTTTTGCTCCCCCTCTAGACCCTGGAGCAGATACACAGGGGACTTCTCTATCTGCTTTTTATACCTTCAGAGCAATTATTAAAATGTCAATGCAATTTTCCTATAGAGAATGTAGGTGCAGCTGCATACCAACGGCATATAAGCAGCATCTAAACCATCATTTGGTCCATTTAAAGACATTTAAAATGTTCTTTTAAACATCTAATTCACTGAAGAAAAAAGGTAAGATCATTCCTAGCCCTGTTTTCCAGAGCTTTGTGCAAATAGATATCTAGATCTCTAGTGATGGGACTTCTGATTTCTTTCTTTGAGATAATCAACCTTCCCATTAAGGAATTTTGGTCCAACATTGATACTGAATTAGTTATTACTCCTCTTGTCCCATCCCAAATAGTTATTCTCCCCCTTTTCAGTTGCTTAAATTGTAGTAACTGCTCTAGCTAAACTCACCCCGCTGTATATCTCTTAGTCCTCAGCTGCCATTAGCAGCTGGGCAGGTTGACAGAACTGTAGAACTAGTTCTCTCCTAGGGAGTCCCCAGCTTCGATCTCTACTTGCAGGACAAGTGCTAACTGTACAGGGCATCTGCCTTAGGCAGTGCTGTAATGTCTTGGTCCAAGCACTGTTCTGGCACCAGTGGGGTATCTCATGAGGTTCTTAGAGGAAACTGTCTCCTTCTGAAGATGAAATCCCTGGCAGTGCAATGCAAAATAAATGCTGGGGGTTTTATTTTTTAAGATTTGCATAGTAGCAGATAGCCATGTATCACTATGCTACAGTGGCATCATTTGCCTGTTTCTCCCCAGTCAGCCTAAGGCTAAATACTGAAATCAGTTTTTTTAGTCCTTGTCCATAAATCTATTTTTAGGAACGTAAGGCCTTCTGGCACTTTAGCATTTTGGAGTCTGATAGTTAACTTATTTCCAGCTAATTGAGTCCCTTTGATGTTGAGTTCGTGATTCAATTCACTTCCTTTACAAATTTCATTTGTTGTCCCTGTAAGTAGATTAGACATACATTTTATAAAGTCAGGTACAGAGATAAAATTGATGTCATCATCTGTTAAGTGTCATAATAAAGGCACATTATCTCTTAGCTAATTAAATCTAAAGCAGCTTGTGAAGATTTTATGCCTTCTCCTTTGTTGCTGGTTGTCAGGATTCCTTTTATATAATCTATTGAACACTGTTCCATTAAGGTATATTTTATCACACCTCCTATGCGTTGTATTTCATCATAGCTGGTTGAATTTAGCTCATGGTGTATGGATTTCATCAGACTGCTACTGTTCATAAGACTATTCAGTAGAACTGACTGCAGCGCTTCAGTAACATAAATTACATTACGTCTACTTCAGCATGTAGCTTTAAAACGAGCTACTGTTTTAGCTGGTCTGCATCGCACAAAATGCCTGAAAAAATCTTTTATATAATCTCTCTGGCGATATCAGAAAAGACAAGAGTTGAGAAGCATCTGCACAAGCCATTAAAATATCATCGCTGACAACAGGGCGGGTTTTGTCAGCTTCCTTGTAGTAACTTCTCATTGCACATATTCATATGCCTGTAACAAAATGAAGACAAGCCATGCAGCAGACAGTGGTTGAAGTACTAAAAGGGAAGCTTTTTAATAAACGTTGTAGTGAACAAAGTTTTGCGTTCTGGGTTGACATGTGATTCTGTTTTTTCCCTTTCAGTGTGCAGAAACTGAGTGAATTCCTGTCAAGTGAAGAAATTGGAGAAGAGCATGATAAATCTTCAGAGCTAAGAAGTGCAGATGATCACAGCAAATACCAAGCGGTGGTGAGTAATGCTTTTTAATTGCAGGTGAAGTGGCTGGAGTAATTTGTACCCAGAATAAATTTTTTACTTTTCTATTTCCTACTGATTATTTCTTGCAATTGGAAAAGCTCTTTTTAATACCGTCTCCTGTATAGGTCATAATGTGGTTGCTTGTGTTTAGGACATTTTGCTGGTACTGCCACCAATTACTGCTTATTTCTGCCTTTCTGATTTTGCACAGCCACTCAAAGTTGTTAACCGCAAGAGGCCTGCCAGGGAAGACTGGAACAATTACAGCTCTCACATGAGAAGACCCATTAACATCACAGAAGCAGATGATTTTTGTGTAAAGGTGATGTGAAGGTCACTCTAATAACACTTACTATAGTTCTCTAATAGTCACTTTTTGTATTGTGGTGGCAGGTTCAAATTCAAGAACCAGCATTTGTTATGAACTGTCAAACATTTGTGCTCATGTCAGAGATTAACCTCCACCTTCTTTTTCTATGTCTTCCATTTTAAGAATTGACTACTGAGGTTTGTGTTATGATTAGCCGTGTATATTCCTCTAGATTTCACTCTGCAATTTATTTGAACTGTTTAAGTCATTAGCCCTGTTCCCATGACAAAAACTTCCTACTTAGAACATAGAACAACCCAGATTGGAAGGAACCTCAACAGATCATCTGGTCTGACCTTTTATGTATGCCAGACTCTTTCTTCCATTTCCATTGCCTGTACAGAAAAATGCTATGAAGAAAATTGATAGGAATTTGTTTTAGACACTCCTAAAATAATCTTGTCATGGGTCTTCCCTTCCTCTTTTGGAATTCTTAGTAGCCTTTCAAGATGAAGTTAAAAACTGAATCCCAAAGACCTAACTTTTTTTAAGAAAAATTTAAAATTATCCATGCCACTTTGAAGACTGATGCTCTTGATTTGCTGTAGAAATGGCCAGAAGTAATAAAAATCCTGATGGTTGTTAAAGTGGTGATGGAGTTTATTTAGGAAGTCTGCTATTACACGTGCATTTCCAGCACAAGAGAACGAATAATTTGGTTTCGTCGGATTAAACAGGACAACTGGTAGTGCTTTCAGTTTGGGTTTGGTTTTTTGGGTTTTTTTTTAGAGGCTGTCATCTGACATGCTGCTTTGGCACAGGATCCTTCTTGAATAGACTTCCAAGAAAATAACAGGAATATTTGAGAAAGGGGTTTGGGGAGGTGGTGTTGAATCAAAAGACGGCCGGAGTGACAACAAAGGAGTTTGTCACAAAGGAGAGGCCAGAGTGGTAACGTCTGTAAGGACAGTATTTATAAGGTCTCGAAAAGAAAGCTGGTACCAGCTATAATCTTTGGCTCCATCTGCTGACATTGTTGTCACTGGTGGCACCTGGGTCAGGGAGCTTCTGCAGTTTCTGTTTGTCTGCAACTCATTGCCCATGAAGGGACATTTTTTGAGAGATGATCTGTTGGCTGCCTTTAGTAATCTAGAGGGAGGAACACTGCACTTTCTTTTGCTCATTTTTTTCAGTTTTTTTCCCAAGATACAAGTATCACTTTTTTCTCCAGGGTAGGATAGAAGTGTCCTATTTCACTCAGATCAAAAAATGTTGTACCTTGCATTGCTGAAAGGCTTTGAAGGCTTCAGTGGCTCTGAAAAAGGGAGAGAAGAGGATCCTGTATAAATACAGGCCTTTTAAAATTGTCTCCTGTTTCCTATTTTTCACAGTATCCATGAAAATCTCCTTCATTTAAAGTCCTGAACAGGCTTTGTGTCTTGTTTTTAGTCTTTTTCAGTGAAAAGATTTCTGTATCTAGCAAAGCCTAGGTTATCTGAGAATCATATCAGAAATATAAAGGAAAATACTGTAATAGGCAGCAACATCTAATTTCTGTTGAAAGTTCTGCAAATCTGCTTGGAATTTGGACTGTGTAATTGCTCTATATGCTGCAGTGTGTCTAGAGTGACATTCAGTGCTTTGCAGAGAGCAAACCGTGACCCTGTATGTAATTTAATGGTGTCATAATCACTTCACTTATTTCATGTGCGCACCTTACAGATAACAAAACAAAAGAAACCCTGAACGGCAATTTTTTTTTCCTCAGGAATTTTCCGTAATTTTCTACTTGCTGTGCTTGTTTGCGTTCAGAGATTCTTGCATGTCCGAACACAGGCCTTTACAAAAATCACTCACTTGAAGATCTATTTCCTGCATTGAGCAAAGGCTAACTCTGTTCCTATGCTCAGTGTAATGAAAATAGAAGTGTCCCTGATGTTGAAAAAAGAAGTCAGCTCTAAAGCTGGTTTTCTGTTTCTTGTTTCTCTCCATCTTGGCATAGATCACAAATGGATTTTTCACTTGGACACCTGAAGGTCCTCCAGCATTGTCCAACATTGATATCCGAATCCCTCAAGGTACAAAATGACATTAGATATACACAATAAAATGTTTTTCCATGAGTGTTTGGTAGATCAGAAGTTTATATATGCCTTCTTCTCTCACAGGTCAGCTAACAATGATTGTAGGACAGGTTGGCTGCGGTAAATCATCCCTCTTGCTAGCCATACTTGGTGAGATGCAGAAGATCTCTGGGAACGTATTTTGGAGCAGGTAGTGCTATTTAAAAATTCAAGCTTGAGTTGAGTAGTAATGCAGAAAAAAGCCAAAATCTATCCTGGGAACCTTTTTGTGGAGTCAAGGATTTTGTAGGTGTACATTCAAGATAAAAACCTTACCCTAACGATAGGGGAGCACATCAGAAAGAACCCCCAGCCAGGGTCAAACAAACTATATATTCTGTTAATAGGAATAGATAACCATACTTGGGCATTCTGCACTCCAGCAACATAACCTGAGCGAAATCGTAACTAGTTTGGGATCAGAATTAATTAGCTGAAGTGTTCTGCTGCTACAGAATGGCATTTGCATTTTCAGGCCTGAGCTTGTGTCTTTGACTGGAACTATAAAGAGGTACCAGCTCACCAGCAGTGGTCCTTGTCTGTGCTTTTAGATCTGTGCCCCATCCCAGCACTGGTCTAGCACCTGAGAAATTGAAGAGATTTTTATAAGTGGCAGTGACCTCAGGGTACTCCCCCAGTGCATCCTGCCTGGTTTGACAAGAGGGAAATAGTCATGTCCTTCCCCCCTTTCCCAAGAGGACACAGCAGCTGAGCTCTGACAGACAGATACAAGCTATACTTGTATCTAACTTTCGCACTGGCCAGGAAGGGAGGAAAAGAATGCTATCGAACTCCAACAGCTGTACTGTTCAGACTTGGTCTCTCGACCCTCAAACTAAATGACAGATGGTATAATATATTGCAACTCCTGAATGTGATTTCCAGTAAATTACTGCCATTTCTAGTACACTGTATGAACATTTTTGGCCTGTTTATTTTACAGTACTAGACTTCCTAGCCATACAGACTACACATTGCCTGTTGGGATACAATTATTTGTAGGTAAAGCTTGACAAATTGCAGAAGAACCTAGAGAAACAGTTAATTTTATTTCCAACTGATTGGGAATGAAGGAACAACAGTGCAACTGTAAGTAAAATCCACACACTCCAATGGAAAGAGGGTCATTTTTACTCAGTGGGTTCTGCACTGATTTTGTGAAACAATTCTCACAAATTCCTTGAGTGTTCGTAGAGAGATTATTTATATCCAGTCTCCATGCGTAAGGCAGTCACACTACTCAGACTTGCACATGCTTTAATAGTAATATTACAAGGAAGGACGATTCCCTATTTTATAGGTGGGGAAAATGAAACATAAGAAGGTGACCCTCTCAGCTAGTGAGAGAGACAAGAACAGATGCCAAAGTTCCAGAATGTGGTGATTTATCCATTAAAACATACTCTGATTTTCTGCTTAGGAAAACATGGTGAGGAACAATACAGAATCCTTGCAGCCTTATTAGGTGAACTAATTTCATTTCAGCAAGGCTGTCATTTTTTACAGATGACATAACATGATTAAGAAGCGTAATTTGAATGTCTGATGCTAAACTAAAACAGATGACTTGATGGTTCTGATGAGACTGTGTTTTTAAATAGCACTTGTTTAGAAGTATGTTCTTCACAACAGTGTAAAGGTCAGAACTGGTTTTCGTGTCTTCTATATGTGCCAGAGTATCACAAGGTAAAATTCAGTTGTTATCACATTTGTTTTGCTATCTGTCAGATATGTATAAAGGGGCTTGTGGCTGAAACAATCTTAGCACTGTAAGTGCTGGCTGCACTGGGACAGATTATGTTTTGTCTCAGCTTTCAGAGCTGCTATCATGTGCACTCGTTTATTCAGAGTGATGGATGTAGTCAGTGTAGGCTGCGCACCTGTGTTGTAAAGCTATCAGATGAAAGCTTCCTTAATTTGATAAGAAAATAGTAAAGCTTGACCAGATACATGCAACATTATCCCAGGTTCAAGGAGAGTAGTCTTACCAAGTAGTCATGAGGGCTTGTAGCCTTAGCTCAGGCAATAAAATGTCACCAAAATCATTAAGATCTTTGTTACAGGTCTTTCTTTGGGATGAGTTGAATGCTTGGCTTCAGTCATTCATGTTACAGAATAGTCAATTATTTCGTTCCAAATTTCCTTCCCCTTCCCTTCCTCCAAGGTCACAGCTATGAAGATGAAGGATACATCCTGCTGACATGTCACTCAGTGCTCAAGAAATCTGGATTCTATTCCTGGCCCTTCCCTTGGACTAATGGATAACCTTGCACAAGCCATTTCCCTCTGTGCCTCCATGGTCTATTGATAAAACAGGATTAACTGCATATCATCTTTATTTGCCTCCTATAAAAATTATTTGTTTCAAAGCCTTAAAAAGAAATGTAATTTATTCCTGGGCTAGGAATCAGCTAATCAGAAGCGAGCACTGGCTCATTTGTGATTTTTTGTTGTTTGTAATACAGTGTGTGCCTGGAAGATCCAGCTCGGATTACTGCCCCTTGTCCAAAGCAGGCTGAGAGCATCTTGGCATAAATATTTTATAATATGGTTAGAGATTAACAAAAATAGAGAAATCATTATTTACATTCTGAACAGATGGTAAATAGTATTGATTTGACTGGATTATTGATTAAATAATTATAGTATATGCCATGCTAATTTCTTTTGGGCAGTATCTCACTTTAAGTAATCCCAGTCCCGGGAGCAGCTTATAGTATAAGGTTTTTTTTGGAGTAAATAATATCAGAAAATTGACCTAAATGAGAAATAGTTTGCTCAAACAAGATTGTCATTTGTTTCTAAACAAGACATCTATACTCCCATGTGAATCTAGAGTCCTTATAATGTGAAGGAAGTGCTAGATTTGTTAAGGTTGTTAACAGTAGATTTTCTTCTACTCTATGTGGAGTTGACCATTTTCATCAAATGACAATATTTTTAAAGTTATTTTGATGCCTAAAAAGTACATTGATTTTTATAAATGTGTTTACTGGAGTTTTCGGAAATGTCCAGGTACTTTATTTTATTTAAATTGGAAATGGAGATCTGAAGGCTTGAAAATCTCAGTAGGCACATATTTGCATCTTTCGACTTCCATATGCCTTGAAAAATTAGTTCTAGACCTCATTATCAAACATACATTATTCTGACATTTCAACGCTGGTAGAAGATGAATGCATCCTTAATTGCCAGGAATATCCAGGGAAAGGAGGGATAAAACAAAGTCGAAGTGGGAAAAAGTGACTTGAAGAGGCTGAGCTAAAACTCCAAATGAAGAATTAATTTTTTACAGCTACAGAATAGAAATACAGGTCAGGGAATTGATCAGACAATACTTGCATATAAAAATTGGGGCACCTGTAGCTGTATAGCAAAAGAACACGGTTAGCAGAGGAAGTCGGGACATTGCTGTGCACTGCTGCATCTCATGTTACTCTGAGAATCGTTTGTGCCCTGGGAGCACGGTGCTTTGCCCTGGTTTCTGAGCAGAAATGGGAGCAAAGCTGCGTGCCTGCAGTAAGCACAGGTAAAGTGTGCTAGCCGTGGGGGACCCTGGCTGATCTCTGCTTCTTCAGCTCCATTGGTGGATTATATAAGCTGCACAGCTTTCTGCCTGTCTTGCAGGCTGGTGTAGCAGAAGAGCACACCGTGGAGAGGGAGTCACTGTCACGCACGAATACTACATGTCACAAGTTACCAGGGTGTTCCCTGGTAGAATGGATGCCTGGCTGCCTTTTGGGGTGGTCCATGAAGCGAGAGCTGGTACTTGTTGTTCAGGGTCCTCGTGTTGTGCATGGAAGGGCTGGAAAAAATAGTCCCTATTTCAGACCCTTAATATTTTCTGTAAAGAATGTGTTGCTGCTTAATGATATGCAACAGGTTCGTGGGTTTTTAGAGAAGGTGTCGTTAAGACCAGTGGAGTGTGAGGTAACTGTGGAAAAGCTTTATTCAGTGCAGTGAGCTTTGGCATAAAGATACTAGTAGCTGGCTGGTGCGCTCAAATTCTACAGTAAATTGAATTTAGATATGGTCTCTGCTCACTATGCATTAACTTTTTGGAAGTGTCTCAAACCAACCTTTTAAACTGCAGGTATAGTTTTCTTTCCTGGATATTTATAAGCAAATGGTGTTAGCATAAAGTTAATGAGACTGTTCTCTTTAAAGCATGAAAAACTCTGTTCCTCCTTGATTTTGTTTATACCACTTGACACACAGATTTTTCATTCTTTTCAATGGAACTGACTTTAGAATCGGTAATAAGTATGGCCAGTCAGCCTGTCAAAACAACTCTGTGAACATCTTGATACATGTTCAAAAAATAGCGAAAACAAAACCTGTCCATCCCTCCAACCTGCCCACGCTTACTTATACAGGCACATCGCCCCAAGGATAGGGCTAATACAGAATGCAACGTGCATGTTGCAAGTAAACTGAAGGTGGCATTCGGGGTTCAGACTAACCCATTATATGCTGCAAAGGTGCAGTTACTGCCTTGGAAAAATACAGTATCACAGCTTATCAGTTTGTTTTCCCTGAAAATGTCTGTGTTTTTAATGGAACTGCATTCTTGTCACACTAGGGCTTTTCAGTTCTGTTAGCACCTCCAGGACAGAGTGGAGGTGATTTTATTTGTTGAGTCAAATTAAATGTTTGTAAGGGGGAAAAAAAAAAGTCACCAAATTTTTTTTGACTGCTAAAATCAAGTCAGTTTGTGTAGAAGGAACAGATGCTGCACTGCAGCTCTCTGATAAATACTGTTTGCAGTCTGTGCACTAAGTGGAATTTAATAGTTTTTCTTTCTGGGGCAGATTGCCTGTGCTTACTTAAGTAAACAGTCTTTGCTTTCTATTTGTGATGCAGCTGTACTTCTGACAGTGAGACGGGAGAAGATGTCAGGTATGGTACTGTATTGGTCTTCCTACTAAATCAATTGCAATAGAAGGAACCAAAGGTTTCTAAAATCTGTGCTTAACATTTTCAGAGTCAGAATTCCAAAAATTGGTGAAACTTTCACTGTCTTAACTAGCTTAGATGGTTTCAAAAATTGTATCCTATGTGACTTATGAAAATAAGAATTGGATTTCCTTTATGAAAACATTGCTCTTTGGCGATTTTGAAAATTGTACCCTAACTTTCCTATATGTCTTTGAAAATCCTTCTCTTAAAGTCTGAACTAGATTATTGCCTAGTGCTACACTTTAAAAATAGTATCAAGTATTGCTTTAAGGGTTTCATTTATTAAAAAATTCTTCCCATTACCCTTCTCTTCATTTTTTACATCCTGTCATAGGTTTATTTTCTCACCTAGCATTCTTCAGGCACACACAAACTGAGAAGTGTGGGGAGTAGCAGATTAGTCCATCTCTTGGCAAGGGATCCATGCGTGGAATTTTTTTACCTGATTAACATACCTCAGCCTGGATTTTGGGAATTTCTACCAAATCAACTGAGAACAAAGCTTTCTGGCATGCTTGTCTTTTTGGTGTAGCACACAAACCTCCAGAATGGTAAACCTTGTAAAAGTGACAATCGTGACAGTCATCCCTGCTGAAGTGTGTGAGAACTTTGTCAATGAAATTGGCATAGGAAAAATGTCATATGTCCCTTTTCTTGATTTAGGCTAAACCGTATGTCTCCTGCTGACGAGAATATTTTCTTGGTTCTGTGACACTAACTATTCTACTGCCTTTCCTTTAGATTTATCAGTCCCTTCTCTCCCATTTACCTTATTTCTCAGACTTGTTACCTGGTTGTCAGGCTGAGTCCTGCAAAACTTCTGCTCCCATCTGTGTAGTATAAGAGAGAGTTTCATGTATCTAAAGACTAAGCCTCATGGTAAAGGATACTTGGAAATCTCACATTTCTTTCTGTATGAGAAAGACTGCAATTTGTGGGCCAAGTTAAAGTGAAACCATTTGAACCCATTAAGATACAAGAGAAATATGATCAGAATTAGACATTCACATGTTTGAAACTGTTATGGAGATGGACAGCAAACAGTGAGATAACATGCACAGCAGTATGGTGAGCATATTAAAAAGTAGGAAAGAATATAAGACTGTAGGAAACAATTACCTACATTATCGTAGGTTCTGGGAGGCCTAGTTAGGTCGGTTAAGTGCTGTAGGAATATGTCTGGTGGTTTTGTTGCACTTGCATCCTATAGGACATTTTTGGTGCTCTCAGAACAGAGAGTGTTTTGAGCCAGATTCTTGTGAGATCTTGAGCATTTGCTCATAGGTGTTGAATGCTTTCTACAAGGTTGTTCAGTGCCTCTCAAAACTGAAGCTTTAACCATACCTTTTTTAGGTCAATGTCATGTAGTACAGAATTTTAACATACTTAAGAGAGTTTTATTTCTGTTATGCAGTCATTTTGTTGTATTTTTAATAATAGCATAGTGATAGTACTTTAAGCTATTATTTGCGTTGTCTACAATCATTAAATTTAAAAAAAAAACTAAAAACCAACACCTTGTGTTTGTTTTCTGCAGCCCAGAGAAAGAATCTCCTGTTGACATGGAATTCAGGTACGACACTTTAAAAACTAATGGGAACCTCCAGAGGTCCCTTCTAACCTCAGCCGTTCTGTGACTCTGTGAACATTCTTCAGAAGTGTCTGCATGTAATGAGTTGTTCCTCCTTAGAAGGCAAATAGGTTGTCTCTGTATGCAGCTACTGCAAGATTTAGAAGTAAAAACAAGCAGGTGACCCTTGCAGTTTAATAACGGCAAAAAAGTATGTTCCTGAATACTCAGGACTGGCAATATCAGAATGTTCTATTACCTACCATCAGGCTGAAAATAATGGAAGCTTTTTTTTTTTTCCATGCAGTAATAGTATAGGACAGGACAGTATATATTTCTCTCGTATCTGGAGAATGTTTGATTTTGAGTTGTTGGCTGATATTGGAAATTCATGAATTGTGCAAAATAATCAAGATACAACTGTAGTCAGCAATCCAAAATACACAGGAAAGGATTTGCAATGTATTATTTCCCTACCATTGTAATCATAACTCCATTGCGTTTTAAGTGCGTCTACTTTCTTTTAAAAATTGGCAACATTTCAGACTCGGTAGGCTGAAGACAGTGAGATTCATATATGAATGTCCCTTAACTAGTCTTATTTTCAGTGATCTTCAACATGTACTGAGCTTACTGGACTTAAAATGAAATGTGAAGATAGAGTTAGACTAATAACTTTAAACAAACTTGACAATGTTGTTTCTCATTCTAAATAAATGAACAAGCTTGATCATATATTAGCCAAAGTGCATAGTCTCCAGGGAGCTCAGGTAAGGTTTTCCCTGTTTATTGAAAGGTCGAATTTTGCTGTTTGCCTCTCTGTGATAACTAAGGGGCTATGATTAGTCTATGTTGTGTTATCAGAGGAAAAAAATTACACTCCATTGATGAAAATGCATGTTTATTTCTGCAGTCTGGGGGTAGGAGGCAATTACTTCCACCTGTAGAATAAATTGTTCATAAGCCTTTGTCTGCTAAGCCATTTGTTTGCTTTTAGTCTTTTAAGTGTGAAACCTTAGGTAAGTTCAAGGCAGGCTTTCAGAGAAAGTGTTGCACACTCTACCTCAGAATATTTTGTTCTCTGGATTTTTGGCCACATTTCTCACAGTTTCAGAAAAAGTTTTGTTTGATTGCCTCTTTACTGTAAGAAGCACTGTAGACACACAATAGATTTCTCATATGATCAAGCATTTGCAAGCTTTTTGCTTATGTCAAAATATGATCTGCCCTGATATGTCATCCTAGTGTCAGTTGGTAATTAAGGTTAATTTAGAGGGGTTTACTAAATTCTAAGTCTGTAATGAGTTTTGGCAAGCTTATTGCTTGTTTCCAAATTCCTTGCAGTAATTAATTCTCACTGGCCTCAAAGCAGAATGTAAGCAAGCCAAATGTGAATGGTGTTCCCAGGCATTGTGCTGGTACTCAGCATGGAGTGCATCTTGCTGGCAGTGCCTGTATCTTCAGTGAACGAAAGAACACTTTTTACAGAAGTCGTAAAAACATTTTCCTCAAAACTTTGCTACTATTTTTCAAAAAATAAATTAGAAGTAACTTTTCAATCACATGGAGAATTAAGAGTAGCAAAGGCATAGTTTCAAGCAATGAAAAGGAAGGGAATACATGTTCATCTTGTAATGCTCAGCAATTTTTTCTCAATCATTGGGATTAAAATTTCATATTAATTGAACTGAATGCTCTTTGAATTAGATTTTGGGACTCTGGGCTGGACTGCCTGGGGAATTTTTTCTGTCTTTTTTTTTTTTTTTTTCTGTGCCATTTTCCAATAAAGAGAATTCGTGAAACATAATTAAATTCTAATGAGCCATCAGACACTTGAACTTGGAAGCATGTTAGCAGGGTAATGTAACTGTGTGTTCTTTTAGGTCACCAAAGAAAATTAGATCCTTTAATGACTTCTAAGCAACCTTGGTGAAAGCCTGAAAAAATGAGCAGGGCAAGTGACCTTAACTCCTGATAAAAAATAAAGTGCCTGGTGTAATTTGGCAGCTCATGGTTTGAATTGCATTCAGGTCCAACTAGAAAGAGGCTGCTGTAATGGCTGTCTAGCAGACAAAGGCTATGTTTGGGTTAGAGGTCCTATCTTTTCATTGGATTAGCTGATACAGCTGGAAAGAAAACAGATACACTTTTAGGCGTATGATACCTCTTTTGGCCTTTTTCTGGAGGAACAGTGATATGCCAATGAGTTTTCCAACAGTATCAGTTGCTCTAATAAAAAAAAAAATGTTGCCTTTCTCCCAGCTGTGCCTTACCGTGGTCCTTAGTGCACAACAGGCAAAAAACACTACTACTTCACTAGTAGGCAGATAATTTTGTTTTTAAATAGTAATAATAATACCTACGAAATAAAATATGCATGGTGAGAGCCTGTTGACCATACCTGGTAAGTTGTCCCTTCTTTACAAGAAAATGGTTTCCAAAAACACCTACTGTACTGGAAAACTGGGAGCTCTGTTGCTTTTTTTTTTTTTTTTTTTTCCCCCCCGCCCAGGAAAAGAGGGTCAGTAGCATATGCATCACAGAAGCCTTGGTTGCTGAATGCCACAGTGGAAGAGAATATCACATTTGAAAGCCCTTTTAACAAACAGAGGTAACAGGTTTCTGCACTGTTATGTGCTTTACTCCCCTTTTTGCTAAATAATGGAGTTGCATAGGGCTCAGTTCACGTATGGGTCCCCATCTCCCTCTAGTAATAAACGTACCGCCCTGCCTGAACATGACAAAAGACCTTGAGTTCTGCACAGTCCCCCTTTGACCATGTTTTTCCTGAGGGACACAAGGGACAGTGTTTCGTTTCACTTGAACTTAAGTGTAGAAGTGTTTTCATTTCCAAGGACTGTGTTTGTCTAGCATGCAGTATTCTCTTCTTACACTTAATTGACTAGTTTAACTGTCTTAGAAGGACATTAGCTGTTTGGGAGTGGGAATGTTTATTACTATTTCAGTGTTTAGTACATCGTGAAGGATTAATGGGCTGCCTTTTTATTCACTATAAAGGCCCACCCAAACATTCTAAAATATTTAAAAGTTAATCGCTGCTATTCCGTCCCCCCTGCCCTTAAAAGAAGTGGTTGGCTATGGTTTTTTCTGTCATCCTTGGATATTGAAACAAGAAACAAAGGCCCTTGGCATGAAAAATGTTAAATGCTGAACAATAACAATATACCATGGAAGAAGTTGTGCTTATTTTGCCTGGTTTTAACTATTAAATATTTTTAATTGGGAAGCTAACCTAAGATGGTGTTTTGGGGTTTTTTTTAGCCAAAATATTTACTTGCCTGTGATTGAAAGAGATCCCATTAGAACAATTAGTGTCTAACAAATATGTTTTCCACTGTGTGATTTTTCCAGCTGGTTAATTTTTGTTCCTCTGCAAGTAGGAAATGTGCTTCTTTAGCAGTATCTGTGTGGATTTTACATTACCGTTTTTGTTTCCGCAGGTACAAAGCAGTAATTGATGCTTGTTCCCTCCAGCCTGATATTGACATTCTCCCTCATGGAGACCAAACCCAGATTGGAGAGAGGGTCAGTAAACAGCTAAAGACTTCTATTTTTGTTTTAAATATAGAGAGGGGTTTTTATTGTTTTGTTGTGTTCTTAAAATCTTAGTGGTTATTTGGCAACAAAGGTAATCTTTTAGTTAAGTGTACATTTGGGTCATTAGTCTGAAAGCTCGTTGCTCAGTGAACATGGAAACATGGTCATTTATGTGAGATGCAATCATTTAAATGTACTGCTATCAGAATGTTTGACTAATTCTGCAGCTGCTGTCTCAAATATCCTGACTTCACTGCATTTTTTAGTTTCTTTAGGAGTAACATAAAAATAAATAATTCGTAGACTTTTAGAGCCCCTTCATTTCAAGAAGGGCAGGTGTTTAATCAATGGCAAACTAAGCTTTATCACATCAGGGAAGATTAGGGAGTGACAAGAAAGGAAACAGAAGTCACAAATTCGTAAACAATTTACTCTGGCATATACTGACACTGTCACAAAAAACCAAACAAACAAAAAAAACCAAACCCCCAAAAAACCAACAAACCACCCCATCCAAGGATAAATTTAAGGATACATTTCCATGTCTAATCTCCACGCTGGCTACCATGTTAATTATAAATGGATTAGTTCCTAACCCAATTCATTGTCTAGCCAAACAAATAGTTTTTTGACAGGAGTGAAGTGGATGGGAGGGAGAAGGTGGGGTAGTGTCTTTTGGCAGCAGTACTGGCTTATGAGAGCTTAAGGTGTTTGTGAAACTGCAGGTGGATCACAGGAAGGAGAAGTAACTTAGAGCAGGGAGGTAGCAGGGGACTAAGGGCTGAAAACAAGCACAGTAGCAACCAGGTAATGTTCACCTCAGCATGGTCTGACCTCCCAGCTAGCAATTACTGATTACAGTATATGATGGAGCTGATATAGTATGACAACATACAGTTATAAAAATAAATAAAAAACAGGACACAGACAGACTCATAAGGCTAACTTCTGAGTAGGAGTCTAGTTTAGACTGCCTGCAGAATATCTATCCCACCTACATTATTATGTCACCACAAACCATTAAACTTTTCCCGTCCCACCAGTATGTATGGAGTACAGCTCCAGACAGAGTGCTCTGGCTTTTCTAACAATTTGTGTACTGTGTTCCCAGTTGAATTGCAGGCCCACAATTCTGAAAAATTTCTCTGGGTTTCTTTGTCCAGAAAGTCTTCTGTGGATAATGCAATCAGAACATGAATATTCAGTTGACATTTTTATAACTGTCTGATTGTTTTTCTCCTGCTTATCTCCAGGGTATTAATCTGTCTGGAGGGCAGCGCCAACGTATCAGTGTGGCAAGAGCACTTTACCAGCAGACAAATGTTGTGTTCCTGGTGAGTAGGTGCCATTATGTTTATGCTCCAAACAGAAGCACGAAATGCAAGTATTTAGAGCATTTCATGGGTAACACACACAGAACATTGTGCTTCACTGAGCTAAGCCAAATGTGCACTGTTTATTTTATAGTTATTATTAGCTAGCCTGCAGGTAAGAAGCATTTTATAAAGGCTGCAGACAGACAGATAGGTAATAGGACACAAATTGAAATGCTGATGCTTTGCCTCTCAGTCTACTGAATTTTTTTTTTTTGACCCTTGTGTTTGTCTTTGGTACTTAGAAATTTAATATTTTCAGCTGTATTCGTGAAATTCCTAAGCTGCCTCAGGCCTAAAATTAATATTGTCCTGTGTCTGGGGTGTTTCCTTTCTGCAATAAACACGGCTGTCTTCCCACCCTGAACTGCTTGTTGTATATCCTGTCCCGGCTTCAACAGAAGTGCTATGGAAAAAGGAGTGAGAGCAGGCTCTAAAAACTTGGTATGTGGGAAAACGAATGCATCCTACACACTCACTAGTAGTGAGCTTGCTGGCTTTACGATTTAGGACTTCCTTCTTAAGATCAGTTTTCAAGGAGCTTTGAATCCAGCTGTTATGACAGTGAGACGTGAGTCACGTGGGATTAGAAAAGCTGTGCATGTTAGAGGCCATCCCTAAAAGTCTGGGAGGTAACTTAAACCTGTCCCTGTAATTAGGCTGATCAATATGTGCTTGCTTCATGTGTAGGGCATTTCCAGGCAATGACCAGAAAGCAAGACAGCAGAGAGCAGTTGGGCCAGATGCTGCAAATCAGCAGATCCAGCATTGGGCTGATGTCACTCAGAAAGCAGAATTAGTTCAAATTCAACCCTATTTTATCAGCAAACATCTGGAGGAAAAAAAACCAACAAACTTTGATTTTTAAGCAATCCTGGTTTTACTGTAATGTCATAGTACGAAATAATAATACTAAGTAAAACCTACAGCCAGTATCACTAGTGCAAGCAGAAATAATATATTTGTAATACCATATAAATAGGATTAGGTAAACAAATCCCCCAAAAGACAGTACAGATTAGTTTATGCCTGAACTAATTGCATATAATTCATTGAATAAATAAGATAATCTGGGTCCTAAATCAAGCATCTGAGCAGAGTCATCAAAATGATCAACATTTCTCCTTTTGTGATTCTTTGTTAATGGAGTTTTGATTTATGGATAAAAAAAATAATCAGAAGGCAATTATGTACAAGGGAAATAAAATGTGCTCTTTGTCACTGTCCCTGAAGCAGTTATGCAATATATGCCATAGACATACATTGCTGCATTGTCTTGACTCTGACAGAAACAACGTACTGCAGTTACAAAGGCCATGAAACACATCTGTTGAGAGGAGCAGTTCCTAGAAAGCCTTACGAAATCATAGCATTTACAAAGCTGATGTTACCCTGTGTCTGAGTACTCACTGCAAAAAGACAGTTCAAGGTTCGTTGTTATGTAATTTAAGAGAGCCATTCCTCAGAACAATTGTGGATCTTCTGATGGCCTCTTTTGATTGTCTATATTGATTTAATTGGTTTTACCGGTATTAAAATCTGTCAGTTTCCTTAAATCCTGTAAGTGCTGGCTTCAAAAGCTGACTTCTTTTCCTTGTGACAGGATGATCCATTTTCCGCACTGGATATTCACCTAAGTGACCATCTCATGCAAGAAGGGATCCTGAAAATGCTACGGGAAGACAAGCGGACCATTGTGCTAGTAACTCACAAGCTGCAGTACTTACCCCATGCTGACTGGGTAAGAAAACTCTTCCTCTTTTTTCCGAGGAGGCAAGAATGTGGCATGGATGTGTCTTGCTACAAACAAGGCTTTCGCTGCATCTTTCCACCAAGTGGTGGTTTAGTGAGAAAAGACATAACAAAGATCTTTTGAAAATTAGCCAGTGAGTTTGGGGTGCCATAATTTTGGGATTCCTATCTTAGAACATCTAAATAGGTTGGATTTTCATAGAGCTGATGCTTAATACTCTCATGAAAGCAGGCTATGTTTAAGATATATTGAGCATCCAAAACCATTACTTATATTGGAAAATTTTGCTCACTTTTTTATCTCAAAACAGTGAAATGTTTGAGTAATGTATTTGCCTCTGCTGGATGTTACTAGGAATTTGTTTGTGCTGTCACAGGAAAAGGTGTATGGATATTGAGGTGCGTGGAAATACTAGGGAAAAAAACAGTGTTTCCTTGTGGTTAGTGCTAATGCATAATGTATCAAGAACATCTTTAACCTTTTGTATGTTGGCAAAATTTTAAGAAATGTGTAGTATTCAATTGTTTTGTTAGGTTTCTTTGTTATATCTTGTAGTTTACAGAAAAAAAAAATGAAGATGTGCTTTCTATAACAGTTTGCAAATGCAAATGTCAAAGATTAAGCAAATCAAGTAGGATAAGGAGGTTTGGTTTTTTGGATCTTTTTTTTTTAGTTCATTGGTTCACACTGGCCTTGCATTTAGTTCTCCTACAGTTATGCAGCTACAACATCACAGGTTGTACAACATCTTGCCCAGAGGGATTGATGACTGCAGCTAAGCCTCCTAGCAGGACTTCTTTCTCATTTGCAGCTTGCAAACACTATAGCAGCAGTTACTCTGTCTCAAGAAATAATCGTATTTCAGCTGCTTTCTGTTCTTCATATTGGCTTGCTATAAAGTTGCAGATAGACATTAATCTTGTTCTGATCATGTTGGTGGTGGGCAACATTTAGCCTGTATAGTGTCTGCCATGACCTTGTCCCTCAGTTGTACACCTTTAACAATTACTACTGTTCTCAACACAGTTCTGGTTTTCCCGTTAGTGTTTCTCAGGATAAAGGAGTCTTTTGCCTTCTTCCACTCCCTACGAGGTCCATCTTAACTCTGAGAATTATTTTATTTTTATTATCTTCTAATTTGGCTTCAGTATTGTTTTATGAAATATACTGTTCCAAACAGCCTGTAGGACAGGAAGGACTTGTATTAATTAAGTTTATAATTAAAAAATATTTATTAAGAAATAGTTCAGTTTTTTCCCTAAGCAGAGGTCTCATTAAGCCTTGGCAGGTCTTGCCCAATGGAGTGCAGCAGGAATATTTATTTTCTCTTATTAAGGAATTGTAAATAAAAATATAATTTGAAGTATATGCGATGGTCCTCATAAATCTTCATAGCAAAACCCTCAGAAGAATTCAAGGTCCACCCCAGTTACAGGTTTCCTGAATAAATTGACCACAAAAAGGTTCTTGTTTGCTTTATTTTTTCCTTTCCTCTGGTGTAAATTCCTTGCAATAAGTGGAATAGATTATTTCCCCACATCCCGCCCATGGAAATTTCCGAGTTTCCAGGGAGAGAGAAAAATACTGCATTAACTATTTTCTAATGATGTCACATGGGTTTACAATCCACACGCCTCATTTTCTAATTTTGCTTGTCAGATCTAAAGTGAAGGTAGTTACGCTGTGTGTATAATGTAGTTACACTGATATAAACCTGGAAACCACACCCTTCAGACTTTGTCTTGCATATGTAATTTTTTTTCCAAACTGTCCACTGTTTATGCTTTTAAAAGCTTTAGGGATTCAAATTTTCCTTATCAGGTCCATGATATCAAACAGATGGTGGAGCCAGCGTGCTCATATCTAATTGCCTGAATGAGGGCAAAATATGCTGCACACAGTATGTTGCTAAAAGCCTTTTCCTTTTAGGAGGTAAGAGAACTCCAATATCTGATCTTGCTAATGACTTGTATTTAGGAAGAGTAATGCACTCTTCTGTCTGCTGACAGGATCCCTGTTCTTTCTTACGTAAAAGCAGCCTTCCTTTCTGAAAGCATGAAGTGCAGGAAGCTTCTGGTTTTGCAGCGTCTTGAGTAAAGGGGGTAGAGTCAAGAGCTAACTTCACTGTCTTTTTAGAAGACAGATTTGTTCACAGAAATAGTCTTTATTTAAGAAAAGAGAAAATTCTGTCCAGACACAGCAATGTAGCTTTAAAATGAATAGACATGTGGCTATTTATCTCACCACTTGTCTTTCTAACTTTTTAGATAATTGCAATGAAAGATGGTAACATCCAGAGAGAAGGAACACTCAAGGACATTCAGAAATCAGAGACTGAGCTCTTTGAACACTGGAAGACATTAATGAATCGACAAGACCAAGAGCTGGAGAAGGTTTTTGATGGGCAGGGCAATCGACATTTGCAAAATGTGACTTTTTCTTAGGTTGAAAGCACTAGCAAGGATTGGCATGCCGTGTGTGATTTCTAACTTAGTAGGAATATAGTATTACTATTACCATTATTATTTATCTATTAAGAGAAATTCCTTCATCTGGACATCTCATACTTCCTTCATACTGTTGCCTCTGATCCATTCTTGTTAAGAAGCCTTATCAAAATGTTCTTGTCTAAGGAATAATAAATAGGGCCATTTTAGAAAAAGCATTGGTAATGTGCGATATTGACCACTGCTTCTCTAAATATGCCTGAATTTACTCATAGCATTGGGTAGAAGTTTTTCAAGATGTGCCGATATCGAGCTCTCTAAATCATTAACACATTTTGTCTTTAATACTATAACACAGGAAGAATGATATATTAATCTTAGTTCTTATTAATTCAGTGATATCTGTCCAAGTTAAGATTCCAAGAAGGTTGGGATTGACAACCTGAAATTAATGTCAGGTATCCAATTTATGTCCTCAGGTTTTACACAGAGGTAGCAAATCTATCACTTATGACTGCCTGCAGTAAGATTCTCACTTTCATTTTTCACTGATGGTCTGATTGGAAACAAGTTTTGTCATAGCTAGTAATTTTATTTTATTCATTCTCTAGCTGAAAACACATGAACTGTCCCTTTTTTTAGGAGACTATTATTGAAAGAAAAACTGTTTTGGAAAGAACGAACCTCCGGAGGACTATGTATTCCCGTGAAGCTCTGCTGAAAGATGACGAAGAGGATGAAGGTAAAAGGGCACCCTTTGAGCCCAGTACCACTACGTTACTGTTTCACAGTTACATTATATTAGAATGAATTAACATAATTCAAACTGTCAAGAGAACAATAATTTTTCAAGTGGTTCATGGTTCGTAAGAATGCTATTTCCATTGATTTTTACCTCTGGACTGCAGCAATTTCAAGCATTCAGAAATCATAGCATCCTCCAAACTTTTGAGGATTTTTTCTTATACTTGAACATGTTTTGGTAATGAAAGAGGAATAATGTTGAATAATTTAAGCTGGGTGAGCTTCAAACCTGTCAATAGCTAAGCACACTTGTTTAAAGTTTTACATAGGAAAAAATTGCAATTCATTTTTATCAAGCTAGTGCTTTTTTTTTTGCTTTTTTTTTTTTTTTTTTCAAAAAAATCACTGAAGGCATTGATTGCCTAGTGCTAAGGTTTTTTGCATCTTTTTAACATGCATTACTACTAACTTTAGAAGGTTAATATGTGCATGTGTGGACAGTTAATTTCACCTTAAAGCCACTTTTTATCTTGTATGATAAGACCTGTTTTGTAGCTTCCAGTTGCCAGTCCCTATAAAAGGTGTGTATGAGTAAGTCAGTCTGGCTGTACTTTTTTCTTGCACTTTGCAGAAGAAGTAACAGAAAGTGATGATGAAGACAACCTGTCTTCGGTGCTGCATCAGAGAGCAAAGATGCCCTGGAGAGCCTGTGGCAAGTACCTCAGCGCAGCAGGAATCCTCCTTCTGCCGCTGCTGGTTCTGTCCCAACTGCTGAAGCACACGGTAATGGTGGCCATCGACTACTGCCTGGCATGCTGGACCTCAGATGCCATTTCTGTGAAGACAGAGCTGGAGCTAAAAAACTGCTCCGACTGTAAGGTATCCAACACCTCATTCACCTTCCTTTTGTTACTTAACCAGGGGTGATCTGCCACTCTCAACCTCTGCTCCAAGATTTGCCTATGATGTGCTATATTTCTAGTAGTAGAGCCTTTCCAGAGTATTCTGAAGATTAATGCATTTTCAGGTACACAGTGCAATGAAACTGACAGGTTTTGTGCAGTTGTTCTCCTTTTCTGAGATTTGTTGTATTTTCATCATCTAGCTGATATGCCTGAAGCTTGGTCTCTAAAGTAATTTTGATATTGTGGTTCTTTTTTTCTTTTTCCTGTGCTGTTGCATTCCCACTGCAAGTAGGTCTTTCATGTTGTGTAACATACAGGAAAAACAGATTTTTTTTTTTTTT
>JAVJGG010000021.1:14345337-14365978 GCA_035590195.1 Aviceda cuculoides
CTGAAAACATCAGGGTGTTATCAACATTCTTCTCATACTGAACTCAAAACACAGCACCGTACCAGCTAGTAGGAAGAAAATTAACTCTATCCCAGCTGAAACCAGGAGAATCTGTGTTACAACAACAGCAGTCACGCTGATAATAGTAGAGGTGCCAATAAAGCTACTGCTGAGCTTACCAGCTGCTTTCCCTACGCTAGTACTATTCTTGTCTTTTCCCAGTTGACTCAAATGCGGTCAACTGTCTTCCACACCCATCTCATCTAGATGTCTACACATTTTGTTAGTTAATTATTACTGTTACCATTCTATATTCTAAATAGGATATATATAGCTTAATGAAAGAACAACCAATTTAAGAGTTTGTTTCTTTTTGACTGAATATATCTTCCTGAAGAGTGGTAGAACTGCTCTACATATAGAATAGAGCATAGTATTTTCCATTATTAATTATTGTTATTGGATATTTAATTCATTAAGTGCCAAGAGTGTTCTTTAGTTTGTAGCTATGTCTCTGTTCAGTTTTAAAGAAATTCAATTTCTCTTTTAATTGTTGCTTTTCTTATTTATCCATATGTTCTTCTGCTTCATCAAGAGGATCTTTAGAGTATTATGGCTGTATGTTTTCAGGTGTTGATGCAATAAATAATATTCAATGCTACCTAGCTAATATTTTCAGTCTTTTGGAGAATTCCCTCTTGATTCTTCGTGTCACCTTGAAATGAATACCTATGTTAAAAGAATTGTTTGGTGCCTCCTTTTTCTTAAATCCTGCAGTAACTGATGTGTCTCTGACACTGAACGCACATGGCTGTTTGGAAGTTCTGTATTACATCTGCATGCCAGCCTCCCGCATCAGCTGGTAACCTAGCTATTTTTAGGACTGTGTAGCTTTTCAGCTGCCTAACATATTAGCAGCAGTGGAGTTTAGATTTGCTAGCTTGAGCATCCCTAAAAATAACACTAATTCAGGAATCCAGTCATTAGGTTAGGAGGTGCCAGTTATTCGTGGAGTGTCCTTACCCTTGGTAACTCTCCGTCCTGCACTTACTCAGAATGCATAAAAACAGAAATGTAAAAAAAAAAAAAAAAAAAAAAAAAAAATCCAGGGGGGAGATCAGAAAGACAGCTACTGCTGCAGCTGTAAATACTTCAGCAGATGCCCTGGCCTGATTTATAGTTTGCTATCTGGCACCTCAGATAGCGTTGCTGCTAAACAATCGATAAAATGTAAATGTGAAGGCTTCTGCAATGACTGATCTGTATTCTGAGAGGCCTGGAAATCTGGGGCCGCTTTCTGATATTTCTGCAGTACTCCACCAACAGTGGTAACTTTGTCTGAATCCCTGTTCCACGTGCATATGCATGACTGACTCATGATGCATACCTCACATCTTCAGAGGCATATCTGCATCACGTAATACCTCATGGTATAGAGATATGAAAGTTAAATGTGACTGAATTGGTTCCAGAAGCAGTACAGCCATCTCTTTATGGTAAGGCTCTGAGGGCAATTCATCCTGAGAAAGGCAGGGCTAACTAGCTCTGACACTGTGTGACATTAATGTTCACTTTTGGGAACAGCCACTCCAGGCTATGCAAACACGCTTGGAGCCAGCCCAGGCCATTCTCCATTGCACACCGCAGACATGTCTCTTACAGCTTGGCACATTGGCTAAGTTGTGAACAGCTATATTATTTCCACAAAGTGGCACTTATTTCTTATCCTCAGAAGCATAAATGGTTTATGTAAAGTCATAACTTTATTATACTGTAATCAGAAGAAGGATTAAGATACTCTGCAGTGAACAAATTTGAAAGCTTCTCTAAGCTATGTACTTCACGCTTAAACAAAACATTGTCATATCTTTCTTTCATATCAGTATAAGGAGAGCTCAGTTTATAAACAAGTAGTGCTTGTTGCAACCATAACAGCCAAGGATATAAAAAGGGCAAAGTTTTATAGGGGGAGATTAGCAAGTTTGTTGAACTTGCTAATGTAATAAAGGTGGGAATAAAGGCAAGCTTTGGGTGCTTAAACTAGATCTTCAGGCATTCAAGCTTCTATTACTACTACCCTGGAAAAAGCTTTTGTGCCAGACTTCTCCTTTATTATTAGACATAATTATTGATACACTTTATTATTAACACGTCACCTTAATTTACACCTATGCAAATAAATATGCCCACCTAAAAGGCGTGACTGGCTGACTTGCATGCTTGCCAAGACCCCAGTCTAAATAGATGTAACAGGAATCATCTTCCATATCTGCTGATTTCAAGGCAGAATTCATTGGTGCAGCTATTCTGATGAGTGGGTGCAGATTCACTATCTTAAACTGTAAACAGACCTATTTGCCATTAATCTTATTTTGTGTTCTGTGGCTAATTCACGGGGGACTGAGGGGACATGACACATGTTGCACCATGTGCTTCAACTTTTGTTTTCCAAAGTGCTTCATTTCTTTGGTGATAAGGAAAAACATGTTTGTCTAACACTGTAGCTACCATGACTGGCCGTACTTTGAATTTATACTTCATAAATGGTTACGATTTCTAGGCACTGCAGTAACATAAATTTTAAAACTTCAGCTTATATGATTGAGAAGAGGAACTGTGTTCTGCTGCATTAATACGTCTTTTCACAAGTACATGCATGTATTATTTCTCTCATATATTTTTAATGATTTTAATTTCAGATTTGTCTGTCTTAGCTACCATGTAATAAAATACATTTAGAAGACGCCCAGTGTGATCCAAAAGTCCCGTATAGCATTTCATCAATGCAATAATATCCATTTACTCCTGAAGATATTTTACAAATACAGTTTGTGTGTGTCTAATACAAGTCTACAGATGTCACTCTGAATTATTGATAGGCTGATTTAGATGCTGTGTCAAGCTGTCCATGACCATAAACCCCCATAAATTAAATTTTTTTTTTCATTTTTCCAAGTCCGCCAGGCCTGACCCCCCCCTTCTTTTTTTTTTTTTTTTTAAGGTATGAGGCCAAATTTCGTCAAAAACTTCTTGAATACACAGACTCCAACAACATTGCTTCCCTTTTCCTTACAGCTGCCAATCGCTGGCTGGAAGTCCGCATGGCAAGTACATTATTTTTGTGTATGCACAATGAATTTATTTTACTTCATTCCAAGTAATCTGATGAGGCATCCAACAGTTATCCAGCCTCATCTAGGTTTCAAAGCTATGCCTTTACCCTTTATATCTCTATCTCTCTAATGAACTTGTGCCCAACCCATCCTGGAAACTGAATGGAGTAAGAATTTTCCCCATAGCCTGCAGCTGTTTCTCCAAGCCAAGAATAGTTTTTGTAGGTCACATTGACTCTTCAGTGTGCGAAGAGTGATCAGAGCTGGTCAAGCTGTGCCGCCAGCCAGAATGCCTTTATGGGACTGTGTTAGTCAGCGTTAGCAGGCCTTTGCCTTGTGGCTCCCCAGGAACGTTTCAACATCTTGGAAACTCTCTTTGTAAGTAGAAGGACACAGAAAGGTTTACGCCTATTTTGGGTCAGCTGAAGAATGCCAAAGATACTCAGGTGCCTGTTTCCTTAGAGTGCTCAGTAAAGTGGCCTGGCGTGAGAAATTATTTATTAAAAATAATTCCTTGAGAAGCAAATCAAGGAATTTTATGTTGCGGATGGTGATATTAGTATCAGACTTTGTTAGATACAGGTGTAGTACCGCTGTTATGGTAACATGGGTTCCTTTTATATGTGCTAAGTGTATGTTACCTCATATTTCATGTCACACTCTATACCTCCATTTTAGCTGGTACTTTTTGCTACTTAAATTTAGATATTGAGTACGACTTAAATAAAATGTTATTACCCTCTTATATGTTCAGTCCTAGAGCACCTGAAGTCCCTAATTCTGATCAATGCCTGTAAAACTAAACAGCACAAACATAGACAAGTGACAATTTTCCTCGTATGTGGTTGGTCTTCTAGTCTGTTAAATAATTTTAACAAAGACTTGTCTGTGGGAAGTCAAATCACTAATTATTTAAATTAAAGCACCAAAAGCCCATCATGAGTGGACACAGTCCAACTAACAGATACACGCTGTGCAAGAACAGCTGTTTGAACAAATGTGGATGGTAGCCACTCAGCAGCAATAGCAGTGCCTCCCAGCAGTTCATCATCAGCCACAGAGAGGATCTGCTCACAGATGGGATCACATGAGCATTTCCCTCCTACCCCAGGTGACATCAGCTGCACAGTTTCAGCCACCTCCATTACATGCTTAAAATATCTGTGTCGACTTCTCCAGAAGAAGATTAGGAGTGTTGGTACAACTCCTTCTGTGTACAACAACCTTTCCAAACAGCACAGCCACACTAAAGGCAATGAGAATGGGTTCCTAGGTGAGGTGTGTATGGAGTTACATGGTGTTTTCTGCCTGTATTTCGAACTGTGCATTGGGTTTGTTATTTGATATGCAAAGTTATGAGAACGTTTTAATCATTTGTAGACTTACAGTGATGGAGCTTATTCATATTCCTTCAGGAGTACATTGGAGCATGTGTGGTACTCATAGCAGCTGTCACTTCTATTACCAGTTGCCTGTATAGTAAACTCTCTTCAGGACTTGTAGGCTTGGGACTAACCTATGCTCTTATGGTAAGAATCTCAGGACCCTTTCTGTCTCTCCCAAACATATTTTTGTAATTCTTCAGGGCACAAAGGTGAACAGGAAGATCGAAGGTGTCTGTACATCTATAGTGGGTACTGTAACATCACTGAAACCATGTGTTAACTTCAGTTTACATTCAGTGGTTGACATATTTGAGTGTATGCTTTCTTCAGTTGTTAGATAAAATATTTATTGTAGTATTAGTTCAAATATGTCAACAAAACATGGCCAAGTTGCATCATATCTTTTTATATTGTTTTCCATTGTGAAGAATATTTTTTCAGTGCATCAATTGTAATTATGCCCTGGTACATCATCCTAGACTGTCAAACCTTAAGTTAGCAATATGATGTCTTTTCACCTGTCTTTACTGTTCCCTTCCCTCTTTCCTGTTGGTGTAGATCAGATGTCCATAGTACCAAAGTATCTGTGCACTGCAGCTAGGAAATTTAACTTTTAGTCATTGTTATCACCCTGTTGATGTGTACTGTACAGTTCATTCACAACTTCAGCTTATGGAGGCTGCACAAGTGTTACTGTGGAGGAATATAAACTGCATGCTGGTCAAATGATGCAAACTACTAAAAATCTGGGATTTAGTAGTGTATTTGCTTTACATCAGGTGTCTAACTATCTGAATTGGATGGTTCGTAACCTGGCTGACATGGAGATCCAGCTGGGTGCGGTGAAAAGAATCAATGGCCTTCTCAAAACAGAAGCTGAAAATTACGAAGGGCTCCTTTGTAAGTGCAGTTTTGTGCAGCATGCAGAAAGAGTTTGCTGAAATTTTAATGATTTTTGCAGTGTATTACCATGAAAAAATGTGGTAAATCACTTAATGAGCTGATGAATTTATTATGAGAGGATTGGTTGCTTGGGTTTTTTTCCGCTGTGCTCTTGGTACAGCTTCCTCACAGATTCCCCAGAACTGGCCAGACAGAGGGGAGATCCAAATCCAGAACCTCAGTGTCCGATATGACAGCAACTTAAAGCCAGTGCTAAAGCATGTCAATGCCCACATCTCTCCAGGACAAAAGGTAAAGAACTGCAGTGATTCTGAGAAGCTTTTTAGACTAGCACATCATAGAAATCAGAGTTGAAAAAACATACAGTATGTTTTGATGACTGAATTACAGAATTTTTGCTCTAAAAGAATGTAGTATACTGTAAAGGAATCTATGGGTTTCTTAGTTGGGTGTGTTTAGGTATATGTTGTAGTGAGAAGTTAAAACTACACACTTCTCAGTATCCCAGTGCCCTGCTGTCAGCGTACAGTGCCAGAAGAAGTGACAGTGACCCTTTACTGTTAGACCTACTTTCCATCATACCCATGTGACTCCCTTTATTTCTATTGTTTCTCTTCTGCTTCATCACATCTCTGTTTTTCTCTGTTGGTTTTCTCCTTCTTAGTCCTGTTTGGCTGTGTCCTTCCTGCTAAACAAGGCCACCTCAGGATCCTAAGTTTTGCCTGCAGCATGGGCTAGCCTTCCTTCTGTTCTTCTGTGTCACTCTCCTATTGTTCCTGTATATAGGACTGGCCTTGGTTTATCCCTAAATGCCCAGACCCCTAAAGACAAAGAGCAAACTTAGGGACTCTGTTATGGCCAGTTCAAGTTTGACTGAATTGTCAGGAGGACATGAGGATCACGTGGATCAGAAAAGCTCTGTCCACTCATCTTAAGTTCAAAAACAGACATTATCCATTTCTGCTCACCTGATGTTCATCTGCTTCTGTGACACAGATTGGAATCTGCGGCCGAACAGGCAGTGGAAAATCCTCCTTTTCTCTTGCATTTTTCAGAATGGTTGACACTTTTGAAGGTAAGATTACACTTTTTCATATCAGTCAAGTTTAGCTCCTGAAGGTGCTTTGGTAGTCCTTCCTGAACAGCAGCAGCTTTGAAGTGTGATTTTTGAATCTGCAGGACACACTCTCTGGTCTCATTTAAATATGGTATCATCTGTTACCTAATAGCTGTGCCATTGATAAGCTAGATCAATAAAAATTCTACTTGACGGAAGTAAAAGTCCTTTTGTGCTGTTAAATCAGAACAGTAGGAGCAAACTATAAAAGGGGAAGGAAGGTGTTCAAGTACGATGGATCCATGCACAAGGCACAGATAGGACCCACTGGGCCCAGAAAACTCAGCAACTGGGGATTGCCTTTTGGCCTGCTGCCCTGGAATTTCTTGCCGTGTTTCCTGCTATGTATGCCACGTCCACATACCTCAGGAGTGTCTTCCTGTGCATCTCAAAAAAATTTTAGCCTCGGTTTCCCAGCCACATTGCCGACAGGACCCTTATGCAGAGCCAGACAGTTGTACTTGGAGATAAAATTTCAAAGTGCTCAATAATAATATGGCTTTCTGGAATGCTTGTTCCCCCTGGTAACTAGTCCCTGGTTGAAGTAACCTCTTACCTTGCTGTTTGATAGATGTTTATAATGGTCAAGCAGATAAGTAGTGTGTCTAATAATTCATAAAATACTACAGGTATACTTCATATTCTTCCCAGCTGAGACTCAGTCTCAAGACAGTTGTGCTTGTTGCTTAACCAAAACTTGTTTCATTAATGAAAAAGGGGATATGCCATTCAAGGCCTGTTCCTGCTGTACTGTATTGTAAGCTGAAAGTGAGCCATGTCTTTGCCGGCAGCTGTGTGGCATGATAAAGAGTCTAGCAGACTATCTATTTTCTTTTGAATAGGAAGGATTATCATTGATGGTATAGATATCGCTAAGCTCCCGTTACAGACGTTGAGATCCAGGCTGTCAATCATTCTCCAAGATCCTATTTTATTCAGCGGAACAATCCGGTAAGCATTAAGCACCAGCAATAAAAACCATATAATGACTTATAAGCCATTATGTATTGTAATTATATCATATAATGACTTTCACAGAACTGCTGATAGCAAACTGTTCAATTGCAGTATCCTTGGTTGGAGTAGGGAGGATCACTGCCTTCTGTCCTTTTTAGCCCTTGCCAGACTGCACCTTCCCAGTGCCTGAGCCTGGTCAGCACACTGTGGGCAGAAGGCATCCCATGCCTGGGAAGTAGGGAAAGTCACTATTTATTTCTCCAGGATCAAGTCATCAGTTTAGTTCAGTGATCAAATACCTATAACCACCAGCACTTCTTGAAACCTTTCTCCTACATCTGTTTTCATCTGTCTGCTTTAAAAAATGAGATGGGGAAAATGCATACTAAAACATTTATGTAGAAAAAGAGGAAGCAATAGAACAATATGAGAAGTACTGGGGGAAGTCTGGGGTATTTTATCCTGGAGCCTCTATCCGTGTTGCTCTTCTAGTCTTTGTGATGTTCTTTCATCTGAGAATAAACACCTTGTTTCTTCCCCTGCCCCCACTCTTTCTCTGAGAGGGTGATGCGATAGAAACAGTGGCAGAAAGTACCACAATTTCAAACAAATGTCCTTCCTTATGTCTGTGGCATTTACCTTAGAAAGGAACAGTACAGTCCTCAGTGCAGAGTTACATCACCTGCAGTTACAGTTTCTACATAAAAATCAAAGTTCACTGAAAATAATACAGGCTGCTGTGGTTTGCTGACTCCACACTAATACAGATCCCAAGATTATCTCCTGAACTTGCCTCAATAGAGCATGATTGAATCATGTCAGAAGATGAGGTGACTATACCTTTGTTTTATTAATTAACCTATTAAAAAATTTATTTAGGCCAGCATCGGTCATTGACAGCACATACAGTAGGAGTAAAAAGTAAAAATAAAGTGTTATGCACCATTGAATCTTTTATTTCTGATTATCATTCTGTGATATCATTCTGTGATTATCATTCTATGATAATGAGATTCACATTTGTTGCTACCATTTGTGGGCTACAGCAAGCTAAAATAACATTCATCTGTTCATAAATCCAAGATTTGTTCGGTTGTAGTGAAGACTTGCATTTCATAATTCTGTATGAAGCTTGATTGTTCTGTTTAGCATTTCTATAGCAAAGAGGCATTGGATTTAAAAGGAGAGATGGTAGAATTTCGGCCTTTGTTAAAAATGAATGTTAATTTAATCTGATTATATTCACAGCTTTTTTTCTTCAGAGCTTTTTCTAGTAAAACATGAGAATTTCTTTATTCAGAACAGAATAAATTCTAAAACCACAAAGATATCTGCAAAACAGAAAGCTTTTCCCGTTCTGTGCAACTGAAAGAGTCAAATTTTGTTCTTAATCACATTGGTATAAATGTTGACTACGTCTGCAAAATTCAGTGCATTTATACCAATGATAGATCACAATCGGGCCCAGATCTTTTGCATACGATTCTGATTATTTGCATGTTTGCTTCTAAGCACACTAAAAGAAGAAATGCATTGCAGAAGTTTATATTGACTGATATTCTTGAATTACACATGACTGTAGGTTTAACTTGGACCCTGAGAAGAAGTGCACTGACAGCATGCTGTGGGAAGCATTGGAAATAGCACAGCTCAAGCATGTGGTGAAAGCGCTCCCTGGGGGCCTAGGTAATAAGGCTTCCTTCTTGAGAAGATTGTTTCCAGTGTTCACAACATTCCTGTTTCACACTTACTATTTATTAAAAACGTAGTTGCTGAAGAAAAAGCTTTTTAGGTTTATGGAAGGTGACAAAAAGTGCTTGCCTGCAGGCAAAGGTCCTATATGCATATAACTCCCTTACCAACTGCACCTGTGGGGCAGAATCCTTTTCCGTTCAAATCAATGGTAAAATTATTATTTTATTTCAGTATGTCTTCATTACAAAGCATTGAGGTTTACCGGTCTTGTGAATTCAAATAAGGTATCAAGTGAGATGTTATCTAGAACATGTTCTTTTGTATTTTCCAATACTTCTGTTCAGGGAGGAAGATTAGAGAAGCTTAAAGGTGTGAAGTATTTGTCCATGCAAAAAAAAAAAAAAACAAAAAAAACCCTACAAAAAAACCCCAAAACCAAACCAAACCCAAACCTTAAAAATGGTAAGTTTACAGCCTTAGGGTAAAGAAATGGTGGATGCCACTTTGACGGGGGTTGCAGTGTCCTAGACTGCGCGTGTTCCAGAGTAACTTGCTCCTAAACTTCCTTAGCTACTTTGATGTCTAATAGATAAGAAGAATAGCATGAGACAGAAGTACTTGTTGTTTTGAACAGTGGAAATAAACAGGAAAAATAGGGTCACCAGCAGCTGTAGACCTAGGAAATGTTACTTTGAAAGTCTTTATGCTCTAAGTGAGAGCATATGCTTTACTCTGATCTGACCCTCTCATACAGACACACAGGCACACACCGTAAATACTGTTTTTGTTATGTCATTTCCAGATGCTATAGTCACAGAAGGGGGTGAAAACTTTAGCCAGGGCCAAAGACAGCTGTTCTGCCTAGCAAGGGCTTTTGTGCGGAAGACGAGCATCTTCATCATGGATGAAGCCACAGCATCTATTGACATGGCAACAGTGAGTTTGGAGTGTTTCTGATTTCTGGTTTTCCTTGAGGGGGAGATAACCAGTAAAATGCAAAGAAAAATGTGGAAAGCAATGTGCTCTCTAATATGCTTACATCATATTTAGTGCAGATGTGTTCACAAGTCCAGGTAGTTGTGAGTTATTGCTGACTAATCTAAAGAGCTTTTACATTGTTTTACTAGGGGTTTAATAGTTATTCCAGCATTGCTTGCATTAGGAAAATGAAGCATGTTATTTTAATTGGCAGTTTGATCTCCTAAAGTAAATAAAGCTTTGGAAGGTCAGCTGGGATGATCAGTGAAGGGTAAATTGGCAAGCAAATTTCCACAGCACAATGGACAGGACAAGTCAGGAGATTTAGAAGGCTTGAAAGTAGAGTCAAGGAAATAAACAGAGACATAGAAAAGACATACCAAGTTATTGCATGAATTGCCTGAAATTGCTAGACAGAGGTTAAACCACAGGATAATAGGGTACTGACTGGATTTTAGCCAAACAGAACAGTATATTCTTAGGATTTTTTTTTCTCTGTTATGTTCTTATGAGAAATGTTTCAGTCTTCATGGTTATTCTATGAGTAAAGAATATAATTGAAGGGGTTTGTTACGACAGCTATGATTTTTAGTTAGGTAAAATGTTAATGTGTTAGGTGTCACTAAGGTTGGGAATTAGACTGTACACAGCCCAGCTAAAAGACATTTTGAATTTTGATGCATTGAGGTTGTAGTTCCTCCCTTAAGATATATATCTAAAGAACAGATAATAACAAATAAAGGTATCCGTGCTAGCGACAGTTCTGGGCAGAGTTTGGTACGCAACAACATGTTTCCTAAATAGCAAAGGATGAGTACTTGTTGAGTGAGAACTATGTACGTTAAGACCATCTTAAATATCTCCACTGTTAACTATGCCAGGTACAGCACACTCCCTTGCTTATCCTTGCCACCCCTTGGTGTTAGATGTCCCCATTGTGCCGGGACATTCCTGGGCTTGCAGCAGGGTGAAGAATGCACTGCAGAAGTGCCAGCATGCAGGCAGCCTGGCAGGACCCTGAATTCATCTTTGATTTCCTCACTGTAAAACTGAGGTCAGGATAGCAGGGGTTTGGGGCCAGAGCAGAGCTCTTGTGCACTGAAGCCCAGAGGCAGTGGGGGTGGCAGGAGCGAGCAGGGCTATCTAACTGGAGGCCAGGCTCTGACTTAGTTCTGACATGTAGTTAATTTTTTTATTTCTGTAATGAAGGATCAATAAAAGCATGTAATAATCAGTGGTTACTTAAGCCTTCTTAGTGTCTGCCTGTCTATCATGTAACTCCTGTTGTTTGAAAAGCAACAAATATTTTTCTTTTCACAGGAGAACATACTCCAGAAGGTAGTCATGACTGCATTTGCTGACCGTACTGTAGTTACAATAGCAGTAAGTACAGTCCCTGCTGCCATTCTAATGCAAACAAGAATCAGAAATGCCACATTAGTCAATTCTTGTCAGTGTTAATAAATGTGTTAGTTTGGCCGTTAATCTTTTTTTTCGAAGTGGTGTTTAAGTGCAAACTTTCTTTTCCACTTTAAACTACTTTCTTATTTAAATACACAACAGTAGTTTCTTAAATGTGTTGTGGATGCAAAGTCTGACTGTAAAGACATGTAATCTAAGTATGCGGTCTATTTTCTGTTATCCATTTTAGGCTAATTTAAAATATAATATGACTTTGACTACTGTGAAATCTAAGAACATGTTTCATCAAGCTACAATAATTTAACTAAGGACAAGTAAAATTGTGTAATAGTTCTGCCACTGGTTAAAGCAATTATGTTTCAGAAGTTGAACAAATAAATTAGAATCTTACAAACTTTTAAAAACAAACATTCCTTACCTGTTGACAGTGATTGAATTTAAGTTTGCATATTCTTGAAGTGATTATACAAAGATCTCGTGTATCTGTAAGAAAATTGTTTATGAAAGAGATTTGACCTGAATCAAAGCAGTTGGTTCAACAGATATGTCAGAAGCAGTACATAATTTTCAGTCCTCTTTTTTTTTTTTCCTTTTTTTTTTTTCCTTTTTTTAAATACACATATTTCAGGGAGGTGAAATAAAGTCATTATGCTTCTTAAAATTTAAAAATTAGATACAACTCAAGAAATCTATGCTCAGGAATCTTACAGCATCTTTTTATTTTCACCTAGCAAATGTGTAATAGAAAATATCTTATGGTATCCATTCAGTGTATCATTATAAAAAAAGCAAAGGAATCATAAGCATGAAATTTCTTGATTTCTTTGCGTGAAAATTCTGAGTTGCACTGCATTTTGCATTTATGTATCTTTTTCAATTTGTTTGGGGATAGGCTAAGAGAGTTTATTAGTCTTTCATTCTTTTAGTGAGTTTTAAACTGCACAGTTTAAACAAACAGCATTTTAGAATAAACTTACTTTGACTGTTTTTACTTCCAAATGTAAATGTGGTTTACAGCAGGTGGGTTTGCATTCAAAATGCTCTGTAGCAGAAACAGTGTGGGGGTTTGGGGGCCTTTTGGATAGTGGTTTGGGTTTTTGTTTGGTGTTTTGTTGTTTGTTTTTTATTTGGTTTTGGGTTGGGGTGGTGGGTTGGGTTGGTTTTTTTTCAGAGAAAGCCATATATTCCTAATTTGTGCTTAGGAAGAATAGGAGTAGGAAGAGTATAGTACTGAGTCTATATTATGTATGTTACTTTACCAGGATGGCAGCACTGATTGTGTTATACTGAAAGAGATTAGACAACAAGGGCAGCAAGTACAACTGGAATGTGATATTTCAGTCCCTTCCCTTGACTGGATAAATGTCACAGAAGGACTGTAGCAGAGATGAGATTTGTAGATACCATCAGTGATTATTTTATGGAACATCTGGCTAGGAAGCCACTGAAGGGAATACAAGAGTTGTTTTAGTACTGAGAGTGCCCAAGATCTGATTAGGAACCTTATGGGTGAAGAGCGAGTGTGTAACAGGGACCACAGTATGCTGAGATTAAATATCCCTGCAGGAGTAATGCAGACCCCAAAAATCCAATGGAGTTACACTCAACTTTAAAAAGTGGAATTCTGCAAAAATGAGAGGGCTTGCTAAAAACAAAACCCAAAAATAAATGAGGGGAAAAAACAAAGCTGAAAGAGGAAGCAAAGAAAATTGAATCTGACAGGGATCATGGAAATTACTGAAGGATTTTATTCAGAAATCCCAGAGCCAATGCATGCTATTTATTTGGAAAGGCTTGAGTAAGGATAGAAAGAAGCTTGTATGACTGAACAAATAAAAAGACTATTAGAAACAAGAAGGCATTCTTGTAAAAGCTGAACTCAGAGCCAAATAAAGAAAACAGAAATGATCGTAAGTTCTGGCACGTTACATGTGAAAATGCAGTAAGGCAGGCCAAGAAAAAAAAATTAAATTATGAGAGCAGCTTCTGGAAGCCATCAAAACTGAATTCATGAATCCATGAATCCCTGAAACACACTGGGAGCTAAAGTCTGACAATCTATAGGGCCGTTTGAAAATCGATACATGAAAGGAATGCTCAGGAAAGATAATGGCATTGCAGAAAAGCTAAATTAATTCTTTTCAGTATTCACTGTGGAAAGAACTGGGGAGGTTTCTTCCTAATAAAATAATCATATGTTAGGGCTTACTAGGAAAAGGGTAGTGAACAAAAAAGAAAACATCATACCACTATATAAGTCCATAGTTCACCCATACCTTGAATATTGTGTGTAGTTCTAGTCTCCTTATCCCCGTAATGACACACTGCAACTGAAAAATGTTGAGAAGCACAAGGATGATCGGAGGCATGGAACTGCTCCTTAAGGGGAGCAGCTGTGTAGACTAGGCCTTTTCTGCCTGGAAAAAACACGTCATAAGGACACGTGAGAGCGGTCTGCAAAATCATGAGGCAAGGAGGAAAGAGGCATCAGCTGAAGATCTGAGCAGTGAGGCCCAGAGCATGCAAAAAGGGGTACTTGTTCATGCACTGGGGGGCAGGCCTGGAAAAATCTTTTCCAGAGGATGTGGATGCAAAATGTTCATGAAAGCTCAAGAGAAGACATGGTCAAGGTCTCAGAAGAGAGATCCATTCAGTTTTACAAATAGACAAACCACACCAAGCTCAGGAACCCCCCTGATGAAGACGTGGTCTAGGACTGGGAGAGCAGTCGCATGCAGTACCATGCTCGCCTGCCCTGTTCCCACTCTTCCTGGCTACCTTCTCGTGGCAGCGCGTGGGGCAGGACTGCGAGCTAGGGACATCGTAGTCTGAACTCGCACGACTCTTCATACTCAAGTACCTATGTGCAATTTAGGTACTTGAATATCCATGTGGCTCTTGGTCTGTATATTTATCTGCCGTATTTGCACAGTAAGTTAGGATGAAAAGTAGGATAAGTAGCCTTAATCAACCTTGAACTTGCCAGGAAAATTAATTTCTGGAAGTCTGTCTTGTCTTGGAATACATTTGATAGGTACACTGAACTGGCATTTTGGTTATTTGTTTTTCAGCACCGCGTGCACACAATCCTCAATGCAGATTTGGTTATTGTAATGAAGAGAGGAGTTATTTTGGAATATGACAAGCCTGAAGTTCTGCTAGAACAAGAAGATAGTGTCTTTGCTTCTTTTGTACAAGCAGATAAGTAATAAAAATAAATGAAGCATTTAAAAGTACAATTGTATTATTTTCTAAAAATGTAAAATACCTGTAAATAAATATTATTTCATAATAAATTGAGGTTTTCCTTTTTTAATAAAATGAGCCATTTTTCTCCATCTGAAGCATTAATGAATTATCCATTTATTTTCCTTTTTTGTATACTACTACTACTCTTTTTATTTGCTACCAAAGAATCATGAAATATAGTTGAAAAAAACTACATGGGTGAAATATGACAGGATACATCAACAACAACAAACACAGCCAGCATGGAGTTTTTATGTAACTCTTAAACCTCTCCTGTTGTTTTATTAACATGTTACTTTTTGTGTCATAGCCCTACTGTAGGTAATGCTCATGACTGAATAAATGTGGAAGGAAAAATTATATACCAAAGGTATTTCTCAAAAGCTTGTATCTCTTTTAAGCATATGACTGTGTAAAGCTTTAATATCTAAATATAAGATCTATGAAACTTTTTTTTAATTGTGGTTTATTGATAGTGCCTGTGTCTCTTGACGTACTCTTTAATCACAAGCTTCTCCCTTTAGCCTTTCTTAGGCTGCCTCACCTCTACACCCATTGAATCATATTATACTGATCCCAAATGGGATTGAGCCAGACTCCCTCCCAAACTGTGAGGAAGCTAAGAGGAGGCAGGTCGTGACACAGTATCAGTGTTTCATGCACACTATTTCCAGACCAATACAGATGTACCAATTCATCTGGAAATTATCGCTCCAAATCTGGTAAATAAACAGTATTAAACCTTTCACTGTAGCTCAGAGCCATGAGAGCTTGACTCATTGTCTCCTAGTTCACGTATTTCGCCCACTGTCATGCTGTTTCTAGATTCACTGTGATCTTTACCAATACATTATGTATACTTATTAACATAACTTGTAACCACTGAAATTATCCTAATTTGGCTGGAAAACTGCTTATCCCTGCCCTATCAGTTCGTTGTGACAATTGTTCCAGGACTTGTTAATTGCTAATAAGGGGTTAGAATGTCAATGACCCAATGGAAGGCTGCAATGAATTTTTCACCGTTATTCTTTTTACAGCAACTTTGGCTTTACATTCATTTTTGTACTCTTCCCCTTTCTGAAGAATTCCTAGCACTTGGGAAAACTCCTTTCTCTTTTTAAATATCTTTTTGCCTGCTCAATTAATTTGGAAACTGGTTTTTAAAGACTATTTTCTAGAAAAAGACATGTTGGTGTTTTCATGGGATATGTCATATTTTTAATGTACTACTTTTCTAGCACTGCAGCAGAGAAGGCGGCAAACTGAAGAACTGTTGTTCCTGTTTAGGTAGTGTTACCAGTTCCACAGCAGAGTATTTGCAGCAGCTGCCTGCTATTACTTGTGCATTACCTAAGGGTGTTAAACTGGGGCCAGAGAACATAAAGCCAACAGGAGAGTGTAGTATGAACAATGGTCAAAGGGGGGAGGTAGAATACAGTTGTGCAGATGAAATGCATGAGCTCTCTCATTGCCTACTACAGATGAAGGGAGAAAACAGGCAGTTTGGAGATACCACCGCCGCCTCCTCCAGGGAATCATTTTGCTGGAGAGCTTCAAAGAAAAAATGGCTGCAGAACTATTGGTGTGTTTTCACCCTGGGATACCAGGCATCCATTAGGGCTAAGAGAGATGAAATGGAAGATAGATGAGTATCCGTCCAGGGTAGCAGATGGGCACAGAGAGCGCGGAGTGGTTTTCTACTCTGGCTACGGTGTGTGCTGTCTCCTAGCTCCCCAGCCCTGGTCTAAGGCAGCATCTCCTCCTGTAAAGGCAAGAGGAAAGACACAGAGAAGTGATGTTTTTATATGCTTTTAATAAAGTGCCTGGGATTTGACACTGCAATATGGACTAGCTCCTTTTCCACAAGCTTCTGACAACCTTACCTAGAAAGGAATGCAAGGGAGTAAAGGACACAGCATACCACTAAGACGACTGTATTACATCTTGCAGTATTAAGAACTCCAAGTACAGGTGTCATATGTTTCCATTGTAAATGGGGCTTATATTTCACAAAGCAGTATTGCAGGAGAGTAGGGTGAGTTGGTTCATATCCAGCAATTATAGATCTTTTTAATGGTACCACACTGATGGATAAATATGTGTGAACAGGGAGGCCTCTTAGCTGCCACGTGGACAGAATACACTTCACATTTCCTCAGCCCATTTATCTAGTCTTGTTTATATGGGGCCAAGTTCCAGGGATTTTCTGCCCCCTAACTCCAAAAGGTTAGAGTCTCAACAGTGACCAGAAGCAGTATCCAAGAAAATTATTCTATGGTGGGAGGCTTGCTGCCTTTATCTGAGTCATTAAACCTGTTGCCTCAAGATAGGCGGTCCAGAAGTCACTACTGAACCAGGCTCACAAATGTATTTTGCATGGCAATGAAGCATTGCTAAGCAAAGTGCTGTACTCACATGGGTGCAAGACAGCCCCAAAGCAGCCATGTGGAGCTGCTGAGGGGAACTGCCATGTGCAGACTTTCATTTCCCCTCTGGGATGGGACTCAGCTGAGTCCCAAAGGTGTTAGTGGGATAGGTTACCCATGGAGATGCAACCAGGGTTTGTTTTATTTTGTTTGCTTTCTATAAATGCCCCCATTATACAAAAAGCTTTATAGCATTTATCCCCTTGTCTTAGTGTGGCCATTTCATCCTGTCCTACTTATTTCTAAGGGAGTGCTGTTTCCTTGGGAGGCCAGGAAGCACAGCATGCCTGCAACGTTAGCCCTCTTCCCAGCTCTGCTCGTGCATATTGCTTATGCAATGCCCTGTGGCTTTGCGTAACCAACTCCCAACTCTTTTGTTCTGTCTACCCAGTTGTACAGCAAGGTGATTTGTGAGGCTTAATTCATGTTAGGCTAACATTGTGCAGCCTCTGAAAGAAAGGTCTGCTTCTAAACACAGAGTAATACCATGGTGCCAACTACATTTTAATTTATGTTATAGTAATATCTTCTTTGATAGCCATTAAAATTAGGATAAATTGGGGCGGGGGGAGAGCTTTGAAATGTAAAACCTATTTTGTGGGTGGAAAAAACTTACCCCTCATGATTCAATACTGCAGACTGTGATTGTTTGTTCCCGTGAGCCCAATTTGTTCAGCAGCTCTTCACACAACTATGTTGGCTCACTCTGAAGATCTGTCACTTGTTTCTTTTAAGTATCTGTCACTTGATCCACAAAGACAGGACTTCTTTCTGTTCTGCTCTAGAAATTCTTCAGCAGAAGCCACTTGCTTTGCTGTCCTATCTCAGACAATATGTGCTCAGAGGTGAAGGAAAAGAAGTGGCAAATGACAGTCCCAGTAAAGAACAGAAGTGGAAACAAAGAAACACCCTTCTAGCTCTACACAGTTCAGGATTCCTAAAACCAATATGGTGAGTGTGTTCATGCAACACCCCTTGCTGTGGTAGGCTCCATGGATCAATCCTAGCACCAGACTATGAAGCAACTTACCCTTCCCTTTAAAACACTCCTCCCTGACACGGGTTTTTTTCATTCTACATTCATATAGTTACCACCCTCTGGATAAAAAGGTACAGAATAAGACAACCATTAGAAAAGAGTAAGGAAAAATGGCACAGAAGACATGACTGCCTCTTGAATACCTATTTCCATCTCTGTACAAGTGTGTGAAATGTTACCAGTGAGTACTGCGTGGTGTTTTAGGGCCTCTTTATGCTCACTTCAAAATGCTGGAAGTAACTATGAGCTGCCACCAGCTGGAGAACCACACCTTTGACAAGTAAAAGTCTTCAAATTACTTCATCCATGTGGGTTTTTAAAAAATGTTTAGAAAGAAAAGTATAAAAAAATAAAATATTTTTAAATTAAAATTGTATATATAAATCATGTATTTAACGAAGTAAAAGTGTAGGTGCAGGTGACATATTCACAGCAAGCACACAAAAAATGTGCAGCAGACAAAGTGATACAGAGAAAGGGGAAATACCTTTGGCTAAGCTCAGTGGCCTGGCAGCCAGGTGCCAGGGCACCTTGTTGTTATTTTAGTTTTATTTATCAAAGCAGCAAGAAAGACTACCCAGAACAAGAGAAAGCATGCAGTGTTGGGAAACTGACCCCTCAAAAAGGAATGGATGTGTCCAAGCACATGAAACTATTAATACATAAAAAGTAGAAATAGTCTAAAGTAATAATAATCATTTAATTACAAGACCTATAATGACTGCTCAGAGAGCTCAGAGTGATTACTTAAAAACAGTATCCTGAAATTCCTAGGTGGGCCACTGTAAGTAGCTTTAGGTGGTGAAAATTAATTTCAACCCCAATCAGCTGGCTCCCAGCTAGCAGCTGGGCAATTGCCTTGCCCAGGGAATCAATGCCAATAACTGCTTGCAGTGTGTACCAAAGCACTTAGAGCCAAAACTGAAGGGAAAGTCCATGGACACATACAGTTAGAAAAATATAATCGTAAATCCACTGGCACTAAAGAAAAACCTCTTATCCAGAATATCCTAGGATGCTTTAGCAACTCTACGATGTTGGTGTCTAAACTGAAATAGAAACAAAATATTTAGATCCAAGTAAGTAAACACATGAATGAGAATATTTGCTGTTTCAACAGTGGAGCAGTCACACCTGAGTGTTTTTAAATAATGCATCTTGTTACGAAGATACACCCTCATTGGCATGCACGTCTATGTATTTATACACACAGAGACATTATACTGCCACACACAAGTTCTAGCTTCCTGTCTCCTTTTGTTGCCTCTTCTGGCGATTTTGATGTCTGTCTAGAAGTTCATGTCACTGTGGGTTAACCATGTGCAGCCAGATCATTCTTTTGCAACTTTTACTGCTATTCAGACATTAGACAATTTCCTGAGCAGTCACAGCTCACATCATTTCATGAGCTCCTTCTTTCAGAAAAATCCTTCCTTGGTCAAGGCTAACTAAGCACATTTTGTAAGTGGGATTGAGCCCCTTTAGTTCCAGGTCTCTGTTTAACCATTACATCCTTGGACTGGGCCTATTCAGGCAAATTTTCTACCGCTGCCTGCCCGATTCATTAGATTAATGCTTTCCTCCTAGTTACAGAAAGACATGAAGGTGAATTTCAGATTTTTTATTTATTTATTTTACATTAAAGATTTCCTTTAAAAAAAATCCCCGGTACCATTTTGTTTTCTATTTTACGGAATAATCGCCCAACCTGAAACCACACCATCACGTGAAGTAGCAGCTGTTAATGGAAGCCAGACACTGGCAGCAACTCTATCCTCGAACAACTATTTACAGAAATGGGCTCTGGGGAAAGGGGATTGCTGGCACCACCGCGGCCCGAAAACCGACCTCCCCCTTCCACGGGGGAATTAAAAAAAACCCACAACCAACCCCCCCGCTCCCCAAAACCCCAAACAAACAAACAAACCCCCCAAACTGAGGTAAAAAGGTAAAGAAACGGACACAGCGCTCACCGGGGAGCAATCCGGGACTCGGCTCCCCCCTTCCCTTCCCACCGGCCCGGGGCCAGCTCTCGGCCGGCGGCTGCCCCGCGCCTCCCCCCGCCCCCGCGCAGGCCGCCTTGCCGTGGGAGGGGGGGCTGGTGTCCCCGGTGCCGACGGCCGCCCCGCTTCCTTCCCGCAGGACACAGACAACTCCGGTGCCACCATCCTGCACCTGGCAGCCCGCTTCGGTCACCACGAGGTGATCGAGTGGCTCCTCCGCTTCGGGGGCAGCGACCCCACGGCGGCCACCGCCACGGGAGCGCTGCCCGTCCACTACGCCGCGGCCAAAGGGGATTTCCCTTCCCTGCGACTCCTCCTGGGACACTGCCCCAGGTAACGGTCCGGGGGGAC
>JAVJGG010000021.1:14398415-14415818 GCA_035590195.1 Aviceda cuculoides
ATTTAGCTCTTTATAGCCTGTATTTGGTTATTTATACAAGAAGCAAGAGGGATCTGGTCTCAGTAAGGAATACAGTAAGTACGAGAAATAATATTCTTTTGACGGCTTAAAGACAATGAACCCCTAGTCCTCTGTATATGAAAATGTACTTACAATTTAGCACTTGTTCAGCTACATGGCTTCTATATGTAATTACATATTTTATAATATTTTCCCTGGCTTATGAAGTTCTCAGCTTCTTCTTCCTAGTCCTTCTCATGGTCGCCAAAACAGCTACGCCAGCACAATTTAAAAGGTGGTGAATTATGGAGTACGAGTGGTTTCTCTGCTGCAGGAGGAACAATCTAGATGTTTACTTTCTCGTAAAGCATCAGTGTCATCCTATTAAAAAATACTTCCTCAGGAAAATACTTCATAAACTCCAAGAGTTATTGTTTCCTTTTTTTTTTTTTTTTTTTTTTAATGTGAGAGTTTCTTGAAACCTTTGAAGAGATAGAGACCATCAAGTCTGCTCAATGGATTAGGCTCCCTGGTTTCCAGTAGAGTAGGCAGGAATACAGATGCTGCGGACACTTGGAAATTCTCAGGCTAGCGCTGTTTCTCAAGCTGAATCTAGACCTCAAGCTAGATTTAGATCTATATCTGGAACATTTTTCTTTCTTTTGCGTGCATTGGTTTGCAAGTGCAGTGCTGTGTAGGTGTCTCACATTGGGACAAATAATCAGATCTGGGTGGGATTCTTTTTTCTTTCTTTTTTTTTTTTTTTCCCCCCTCATTTTTTAATACTTTATTAAGACAGTTCATGACAAAGCCTGTGAAATCTTATGAGGAGCCGTCCTTTGTTGCTCCTTAGATTCAGCCCTCTCAAACTCTCTGTTTCTGGCATGCCTATGGATATAAAGCTGGATGTCCAGGACCCAGCTGCTCTCATCTCACTCCAGAGCAGACTCTCAGCGAGTCTGACTTATGGCAGAGCTAACACAGGTTTGAAGGCAGTACGTCCTCTCCAGATGTTTTCCAGTGGAACAAAGAGGAAAGTGTAAACATGCTGCCCAAAGAACACAGGATAAGAGTCACCTTGGAAACTGAGAGAACAGAATTTCCTTGTAGCACTCTTTGAATGTGTAATGATGTCAGCAGTGAACTGCACTGCCTGGTTGTGTGAATGGAATTTGGTTTCCTTTGCATTGCATTTGGTCTCCATCAGCAAGAGACCCTTTGTTTTTAACTTCAGCATCTGTGAAGGATCCGTCTGAGAGCAACTCATCATCTTCATACCTAAAGAGTTTAATTCCTTCAGGAAAGAAGGAATGGGCTCTGCAAGTCAAAGTGAGCGACTCCACAGCAGTTGGCACATCCGTTAAACATTGCACTGCATCCAATGCTGGTAGGGATAAAAAGCAAATCATCAGATTTCTTTAAATTTTATCAAGATATGATACAGCACTGCAAGGTACTGATTGGGGGTTTCCCCCTCCCCAGGATACTGGGCATCGTGGCCCCCAGAGAAACCCGTGCTGGAAGCCCATAACATAGGCGAAAAGACAAGGGTTGGGGAAGGATGGGCTTCACAGTTGCATCCTGTGCAGCCGTGAAATTCCTCTGAAGAAAAAACAAAGATGTGTTTGGAGGGTAATTGTTTCCCCAGTTAGAGAGATCTGGTGACTATGACCAACAGAGTTTGAGAGATTAAGCTGCCTTCTGCGAAGAGAATGTGCCTTCTCTGGGGAAATGGTTTCCAGACACCTTAAGATCTAGGCAAATGCTTTGCACCCTCATAGTTCCTGAGGGCCTTTGAGGGAAATGACCAGCCGTTGGAGAACTAAGCGTAGTGGCTAAGACAGCTGTCTAGAGAAAATATATAGTATTACTAAGAGCAATTTTGTGTGAGCCCATAGGAATAACTGTATATTCATGTGAGGGTGTCTGGGTCAGAAGAAATGGCTGCCCCAGCACTGGAGACAAAGAACACCCATCCTTGTAACAGTGAGATGAAAATCTGGGAGTCCTAAGGTGGACACTTGCTTTGAAAAATTACCTGTTTTAACACCAACCATAGCCCTGCCAACTGTAAATCCAGACAGCTACTGTCTTCCAGAAACGAAACCTTACCCTCGCTGCATGGCAAAGCAGTTTGCTTACCTGTGACAGTCAGTGGCATTGGACGCTCAAGAGGATGCCCCATAAGAGTGTCATAAATGGTTTCGATGGGAAGCTCTGCCCTGTCGTGCTCTCATAAACGTGGAGAAACATGAACAGTGTGTGGAGCCATGAAAGCGCCGTTCTCTTCTATGTGCACCTGAAACTGAAAAGCTTTCAGATCCACCTAGTCCTTTAGCAGAATTGCTTTCTCTCGTCTTGCAATGTTACATTGCGCATCAATCCAGAAGAAAATTTGTACCTTCGTCTCTTGTAGATACTTCGGATAAAAAGTTTAGTATTAATGGTTTGGGATGAAAGCCCACAACCTGGTGATTCAAACCAGCTTCTTCCAAATGCTTCATTTCTGTGCTTCCTTTGAACACTAGTATTTTTTTAGGAACTGTAAGGAAAAAAGGGATACGTTTGATTCTAGATGCACATTAAATTGAAAAGAGCAAGAAAAAGAAACGAACGCTAATTGTTCTCTCTCTCCTGCAAGAGCTACATACAGTCAGCAGTCTGCATGCTGTCAGGAGGGGCTTGGGACGGTACGTGGCTTGCTTCTCCCTCGCCTCCGTCCAGGCGTCCATGCCGTGCCAGGAAGATCTTCTCTGCTACCCTGCAGATGTGGCAGGAGGCTGCCCTCTGCGTCGCAGGGCGGCTTTGCCCTTTCCTTGCCAGCCGTGGCAGATGATGTCCTCCCTCTCCAGCTGTGGGAACGCTGGGAAGCCAGTGGTGGGAGCTGCCCCAGGAGCTTGCCCCAAGCGTTGGACAGCCTGCGGCCAGCTTCTGGGCAGCGTTGCGGAGCCGTGCCCCAAGAACAGCTATGTGAGAAGCAAGCTGCATTTACATGGTGCAGATGGCTGCCTAAAATAAGCTTGAGTTAGCTTTTGTTTTTTTCAACTCATAAACACGAGTTAGTTCCTCACTTTACAAAGGTTTAGATACTATACTGTGGTGGTGCATAAAAATATTTTGTGGCTTTGTTGCTTAAAACATGTGACTAAATTCTCTTGACTGAAGAGCTGCAATTATTTAAATAATGTTTAGTCCACCACTGTTGCCAGATTTGTGACTGCAGAGTCAGCTACAGCTAGCCAGCCTCCAAAGTTTCTTCTGTGTGAATTTGTTTACAAAAGGGTGATTTCGATGCAGAAGTTTGCCACTGTTTCTTTTTAATAATGAAGAATCCGGATTGCCAAGCAGTTGGGAGTTACTGCTTTGAAGTTCTACTGATGACACGTGGGCATCAGGCGTGAGCAGGACGATATTAAGCCACTTTCTGAGTCAAACCGCATCTTTTCAGTTAGTCCTTTGTGGCGGTATGTGAATGCGCTGCATCTAATCCCAGCACTATGTTTTGCCTATTTCATGACTACTCTGTTACAATTTTTTTTTTTTTTTTTTATAAATTTAAAAAAATGCTGTGCGCAGACTTGGTGCAACCCTGGCTTTGCCCTGAGGAGCCCGAGGGACATCCGAAACATTTAGGACATGTCTCGACTGAAAGAGGAGTTCCGACAGAAGTGGCAGAGACCAAACGGATACGATGCCGACCGGTGATCCCCGGCCCTCAGTGAGGCGGGTGCCGCGTGGGCAGTCAGAGTCGCGGGATCCAACCCGAACCCAGGCAGCGCAGGTCTGTGGTGCCACCAACAGCAGAGATGGGTCAGCGATCTCCAGCCTGCCTGCAGCCACCAAAGTCCCCAAAGACAACACTGCTTTTAAGCAAATACAAACAAAAGCGTGCGAGTGTCGCTTTTGGGAGCGGTGGCTAAAGATCACAATAGCAGTGAGGAGTATTCCAGTGCCGGCTGCTCATCCCTTGTATTAGCCTTAGAATAAAATCATTTGCAAAAACAGTTTTCAGCGTAGAAATTGTAATACGATCAAAATAGAAATTTAGACACTTGAAACCACTTATGTGGTTTATGGTGCTTCACGTACAGGAAAGCAATCAGTCCAAACAAAAGACAAGCAGCTGTTAATCCAGAGACTGAGCCAACTAAAATGCAACTTGGGACTTGTAAATAATTAATAGATAAATTAATAAAGACTATTCTGATGATACTGTAATTACCTGTAGATTGAACTAAATCTACGCATCAGGACAGATGACAGGCTGGTTATTTTTCTTGTCCGAGTATTGCAAACACAGTAGAAAGTTAAAATACAGATACTTATTTAGACTATGAATAGCTTATGTGATTTATTAAGTTCTTGATAATTTTTTAATACTCGGTGAACACAAGTGAACATTTACAGCATTTAATTTTCCTCTTTCCTTGCTAAAAAATAAAATGCATAGAAAGAGGGTATTTGGACTAAGAATTCTAAAACTATTGTAGCTGAAAATGAGCTGTGGCTTTATGTGTAGTAAGCAGCATAACACTAAACACAGATAATTAGAGATACAGGGAAACTCCAATCAAAAATTTAAGGCATGCCTTGATGACAACACCCGATTCCTCTACCCCAGTTCTCATATTTAACATCATGATTTTTATCAGTTTGCTTGGCTATTCATTGGTGATAGTCCTTCTCTGGGAGCTTCAGAGACCGAATGAACAAGCATCCCTAAGATGGCTCTGATATATGCAGTTTTTACCTTTAGAATTCCTGGGAAAAAAGCTAATATAGAACAACTTAGCAACTACCTCCAAAGAAGCTGTTCCTTGAGGAGCATCGGGAATGACAATGAGTTGGCATCTGTATAATCCTGTTTCCTCCAGCTGTATTTTTCACAGAAATAGTGCAGCATTGCCTTTCTTATTTCACTAATGTGTAAGACCCTACTCTAGGTGGACTATGGTTTCCAGCTGTAAATGTGAACAGTACCTTTTCCTGGTCAGTATCTTGGCTTTTTAAATACCAAGTGATTCTTGTATTGTCGTTAATCTGGTTGTGGTGTACTGTATTCAGAGATCAAGCATGGTACAGAGGTGTCTGTATTCAGAAAGAGCATCATTAGCTTAGTGCTCATTTGCACTTTCAGGGTCTCTTACAAAACAAAACAGCATAATATAAGAAATGCATTCTTGTAAAAAAAAAAAAAAAGAAAGAAAAAAAAAAAAGCCCTTTTGAAACATGACAGCTGCTGGTTTGGCTTTTTGAGGGACCATTCAGTTTTCAGCATCCTATTTTGTTATGCCACCACTCTGCTTCTTAACTAGCTCAGTAATCCTTGTCTTAGACTCCCTCTAGTGCAGAAACGGTATGCAACTGTATGTGCTTATCGTGTGAAAAATCCTGTGTTACAATCGACGTTGCATCACTCCTCCATGGTACTAAATGCACTGGCAAGGTCTGCACAGCCTGTCGAATAGGCGTGGGCTCAGGAACTTCACTCGTTCTGACTGAAGTATCCAGCGTCTTCCTGTGACTGTGGGAATTTCCATATATGCAAGTTTGCATAGGACTCTCCTCAACAGCTGAGTAATTCATCCTCTCCTCCTGGCTGGGCTTGGAATTTGCACAGCGGCGTAGCTTGGCATGGAGCACAGTGGAGGTGGATGGCTGCCTGAACCTCCATCCTGCTTTCTCCACTGTCACTGGTGATAGGGAGCACAAAAATGGAAGTCCTCTTCTCCATGTAGTATTAACAGCAATGATAAGATAGTGGGAGAGGATGTGAAATGAAGCATTAGAGGGGAAACTCTATGTATCGTATGCACCATCACCTTCTATAACACAAAAGTGCCTCTATGGGCAGTTTCTTAGAAGATACTAGCTGTGAGCTATTACGTGTTAAGGAAATGCACGTTAGAGTAAATACAAATTGTTTGCAAAAGAGACTGAGCAGCAGCCGCCGTGCAGTCATTCAGACCAACAGCTGCTTGAATTGATGGAAAAGGTGTAAAGAATGGAGAGGTCATCTTTGTAGTGCTGCTCTATCCCTGCATTCGTCACTGAAAAATATAGCAGGTTTAGAAACTGGTATCTCTGAAAAAACAATTACTTTCCCGCCTTGATATTGAACTTTACTACTCAAGCAAGTATGCAGGCTGTTATTTAGCATAGTATTGGAGAGTATAATTATAAAAAGTATACTATTGGATACAACGTGATTCTGGCAAGTATAGCTTTTAAAGCATTAGAAAACATTAGGGTAACTAGGTGGGTTTGATACCTGCTATCTGTGGATGAGTAAATAATAGGACTTAAGCTAGTTCCTCATTTCCTGTTATGTAAAAAAAAAAGAAAAATAAAAGTTTGCTTTTAGAAACGTAACTAAACTACAGTGAGTGTTGCTGTTTTCAGATGGGACTCTCATTTCACCACCTTGGTACAACTACCTCTTAATTTCAGTAAGTAACAGATATTATTTGAGGATGTAAACAAGTAAGTACTTCTGGGGCCAACCTTAGCGACAGCTCCTGGCATCTGCCACCTACTTATGCATAAATTACAGAAGGACAATCCATAGCTCAGACCTTCACTTCTTTGCAAAATGCCACCATACATCAATTTTTTCTTAAAATACATTTACAAAATGGAAAATTCTAATGTGGCTGTGGATCTCCCCAAGAGACACATTGCCACAGCCATTATGACATCCTGAAATGGCTGACATCTGGCTTCGAAGGCAAAATCTGTAAGCAAAGAGAAAGCAACCTATACAAAAATCTGTTACTAAACCCGTCTGTGCTTCACTTTCTCTAGGATGTCTGCTTTGAATTTGAACAGTCAGGGAAACGTGTGGTGCTGTCAAGAGTTTGTAATGCTGTTGCAGCAGCATTTTAATTAGTTAGTTTTGTATTTTTATGAATATAGAAAATTAAGCACTCAAGTAATTAGTGAATAGCTACTGCAGTGAGGCAGCTGGTGCCAGGGAACAGCAAAAGATATTTCTATCTTGCTATAAATTCCTTTTCACATCTTTCCTGTTTGCCCTCCACTTTTTGCTTCCTGGAAGGGCCTCTGAGCAAAAATACAAAGTTGTGCATATAGACAAGATCTAAACCCGCCTCTCCCACCCACTTAAAATAAAACACTAGACGTCCGTCACTGTGCTGAGTTTCAGTTTAATCCAGTTAAAAACTAATCTATACAAAGTCCAGAGTGGGGCTTTTTTTTTTTTTCCCTACATATATTGCACTGGAGGATATGAATTTGTACAACATTGACCAAATCTTACCCCTTCATCCTCCTACCGAAACCCCAGCCAAGTACAAAACCAAATCTCTGTATCTTTGTCTTGGAACTGATGTCTGTATGAAGTTACATTCAGTTTTCTTGTAATCACCTCCTAAATGAAAAGCAGAGTACAGGTGAAAGCACTGGTGCCCGTGATAATTCCAGTCCCTTATTTATCTGTGATTATAGCTTTCTACTTCCTCACTTGGCTGTAAGCTTAGTTTAATAATTTTTTTTTGCAACTTTAAAAAGCTCCTGAGAAATCAGTACCATGGCAGAAACATGCTTTTAGTGGCTAATACTTTTAGTCTCTTTTATGGAAGATAGAACCCAATTAAAAGAAGACATCAGCATCGAAAACAACAAACACATTAAAAAGCAACAAATCTGCTACAGATTTCATATGTAAGCATGACTTCAGCACATTGCATAACCTCTTAAGGCAGATGTTCCTCACAGTGAGATAACTCTTACTTAAACCACACTTCAGAACTGATCCACAAAAATAAGTTTGGTGACTTTTAGCCTGGGCCTGAAGAACGATAGCCTTCCTCTACAGAGGAGGATGAGATAGTCAGTATTGGGTGAACACGGTCTGTTGATAAACCAGACCTGACAAGTCATCTTTTGAAAGAACATCCACTCAGTCCTTGTTATCTTTGTGGACATGTGATACAGGTACCCATGCATATGAGATTTCTGAATTGGGTGGACAAGCATAAAGTTCTAATTTGGGCTCTCATCTCAAAAATATTTAGGCGACAAACTTAAGATGTGTTCAGTAGGAATTCGATAACTTAAGCATTATGAGGACTGAGGCTCTGACTTCCACATAATTTAGGGTAAATAATTGTCAGTTTGTCTAAACCTTGATTATTGTTAGAGATATACCCAATCACCAATTCTAAGGTTTAAAAACCTGCCTGTTTCCACTTCTAAAAAAAGAACAGAAAATCTGTAGTATATTGCTAAACTGCAAGCCTGCTAATTGAATTAACACTGATAAGAACAACATTTAGGTATCACATAACAACTGAAGGAAAGATGTGCACTGTTTTACGCTCAACGCACCTCAGTGCCTAGTTGAAATGCAAAATGAGGAACTTTTGCTAATGCTAACTCACGATGAAATGACAAGTGAAAACTCTGGCTTCTCACAAGCAGCTTCCTCAGTCACCGACACTCACTACACTGTGGCAAGCAGAAGCCTAGCTCAGCACTCAAGTTACAACAGCTCTTTACAAAACTCTGGATGTTTCAAAATAAATGGAATAAGGGGATATAATGCCCATCTCCAACAGCAGGGAGAGTCAGGATCTTACGATCAAAATGGAAGCAGTTGCACCGAAACCAAAGCTTGAGCATTACATTACAAAGCATGTCATTACATATAATGACATTTGTTAGGAGGCAGATGTAGCCTGAAGGAATGATTTGTATGGCAGAAATGCCTTCACACCAAAGGTTTCAGTCCTTGATTCTCTACAAACATCTGGGGCTGTATCATTTGTGCTCTGTAAACTTTCATGTGGGGAGAACACACAAAAAAAATTCCCCTCACCTTTTCCATGACATTTAAATAATTCCCTCTTTGCTTCCCTCCTTGCTCTGTTATCCATTATCAGGCTACAGCCCCAAAGCCAGGGTTGTGCACTGAGAAATGCTATTAGTCTGGATATAGCTCTAACTATGTCTGGGCCTCTCAGCAAACATGAAGTTGCTGAAAGGTATTTTAGTCTCCTGACAAAGACACAATCAAACTGATGTTAGAATTGCATGGAAATGACAAACAGTGGAGACACTGGTTTGGGAAACTAAATTAAAATGTTAACAACTTGCATAGAGAACAACAACAACAACAACAACAACAAATGGTAAAAGAAGTCCAATTGTTTGAGTGGTATAAATGAAGGAAATGTGACATGACAGCTAACAAGATGAAACGGATAAGGAAACCTAATCTGTTCTGGCAGTGAGTTCTATTATATTGTGTGGAGAACAAGAATATGCTCAGGCCTGATGAAAGAAGCCTTAAACATGGAAGGAATGTGCGTAGCTTCTATCAAAGTTCTTCAGAGCGAGAAACTTCCCAAATGTCAATACAAAATGTTAGTAACTGCCTCCTGTCTATTCTGAGTTTGCCTAAAATATTCAAGTCTTATTCTGAAAGGAACAGCTTTCTATAACAGAGGCTCGCCTCTGTTTTTTTGCTCAAAACCCAAGTGATCTCCCTTAATGACACTGTCAGCAGTTAGCCACAGAACAGGAAGGAAATGCAAAGGATGCTTGCCAAGGTGTGTGTGTGTGTGTATCAGTTCAAAGCCAGCATTATACAATCAGAACAATCCAAGTTTAAAAAAAAAAACAAACCCAAGCAAACAAAAAAAACCCAGACAGGGTTTACACTTTAGGATACTTTCAGTCTGAAATGAATAACAAGCAAGGACAATTACACAACTTTTCAACATTATAGTAAAACCCACAGGAAAATCAACTTATTCTTGTAAAATCTTGGCTTACAATATTAGGGACCTATCCTGGTTCAATACCAAAATAATACAATCAATAGCACCCCTGTTTCAGGACACTTCATAAACTTACACCATCTGCTGAAATAGCGAGACTCTTTAAGTCAAAGATTCATGTCTGAAAAGAGCTTTCTGAAGCACATGGTGCATTTTGAAAAATCTGGTATTATCATAGGAGGTAGGATAATCTGCACAGAAAAAGACAATGAGTCTTGTTCTGTTTTGCACGATATTTCCATCAACATAAAAAGCTTACTTAATAACATGCAAAATTTGGAGATCAGCTGGCACCTGATGAAGGAAACAGGGACAGAAGTACTGTCCCAAGAGCCAGCTGAATATTCAACTGCTACACAGAATTAATCTCAACAAGGAGGACGGTCCAGATCAATACACCAGAAGTACAGTATTCCTTTTGAAGGCTTACAGTGAAATTCTTAGGCTTCTGTAAACATGAAAAAAATTCACTGCTCCACGTAATTCTTTGCTGTGTTTAGATTTTAGAAAATGCAATTTTTCTGTGATTAAGGATTAGAACTGTGATTTTTATTTGGTCTCAAAGAAGAAAGGGTTTGGTAGTGCTGGAAATGGTAGGCCTTTATCTATGGTCTTCATTTCCCCATTTTTGCTTCTCAGCATTTCTGGAAAGAGTTTCTACATAAAACTAGACCTAACAACATCCAGGCCAGTTCCCTGCTTCCTCTCTGAGAAGATTCCGATTCATGCCTAAACACAGAATGGCAGACATCTCCTCCCTTTTTGTAAGAGAAGAGTTCAACAGCTCAGTCCCCTGGCCATAAAAATCTTTAGTATTAATAGTTTCCTCAATCCCCCCCTCCATTATCGCCTCTAAATGATCCCCTTGTTCTGTTTCTCACTGATGCACTGGAGACAAAATTAGTTTAATTTATGATTCAGATCTAATTGATACTCCATCTCTAACATTCCCAATGATTTTACAATCTGGGGAAGAAATTATAGAGTTTGTGTTTCACTCTGATTTCCTGCCCCCCACCCCCCAAATAATAAAGATGCTATAAAGTTGAGGCACAAGTGGTTAAGGGTGAACTTGATCAGTTCTAGCAGCTGGTTCTTGGACGTGTCCTGGTGGTAAAGGCTGATCACCTCCCACAGGATGTTTTGGTGCATCTCCAACTTTGTGTTCCCCGGCTGTAAAAGAAGAATAAAACCATTTGTAACTTCTCAATTAAATTGGCCCCAAACATGAAAAGTATCTAAAGGAAAGTTTCTAGTGTAGGGACAATCAAACAAAACCTTCTATTTTTTGGTTTGTAAGTGGAATCAAGAATTTTGTATGTGACTAACAATGAAATTGCATTGGGATTACCAACAGACCGCATTATTATAATATTCAGTGTTTCCTCTTAGATTACTAGTTGTTTCTGTTTTCTGTGAAGTATTTTTACTCCCATAACACATTGGTTCTTTGGAAATTGTTCTTTTTGAAATATATTACATGTTTATGAAACCTTTCATCCCAATATGGGAAGCTTGGAAAAAAAAAATTAACATCTTGCTCCTATATTTTACTTCTCACTGTGTCAACAATAATTACAACATTCTCCCTTTGCCTACCTTTGCATAATAGTGTTTCATAGTTTGCTGAAGATTTCAGAACTTGCAGCTGCATTTTTGTGATTTTTTTTTCCCCTTAAATTGCCCTTAGTAGCTCCAGTAGCCTACAGATTAGAAATATTGTCTACTTGAACCTCCTTGACTCACTGAATGAGTAGCAACTAGTTTCAGCTAATATAATGAATTCTTACGACACCTGATTAAATAACTTTGCAGAAAGTTTTTACATAAAATATGTGTTAAGAACAGTATCTGCTACAATACTGACAGTATCAAAAGATGTATCATTAGTCCAACTCCCAGGGCATCTGCTATTACACAGGATGTTTTTACTGAAGGTGAGGGGAAGTGAGGCACTCAGAACTAAGGATCATAAAATGAAATTACCCAAAGGCAGTTTTGAAGCAAATGAAAGACAAAATTAAATTGGTACTGAAATTTCATTATTTCTCTTCACAGAACTGAGTGGCTTAGGAATAGAATTTCAGGGTACTCAACAAAGTAAGCTGTAATCACTGAATATAGCATTTAAGGTTTGAAATCCCACTGTTGGCCTTGCAGGAACAGTTTAGAGCTTCCAGTATTCAAAAGGCTGTTTGTTTGAGATGAACGTCAAGAAGTTCTTGAGCTCTACTGATAATGTTAGCACATGAATATGGAAGCCAATAAAGCCATAGTAGTTTCAACCTTTCTAGACAGGGAGAAAAAGCTAAGTTAGTATGGATTAAAGCACAAAAAACCCATGAACAATGTGTTATGGATAAGAAGTGCTAATATATGCCTGACCATTCTGTTGTCACCAATGAGCAAATGCAATGATTTATTATGACAATATCTTCTTCTGAGGGTGTTGAAGCAATTGGTCATTCATACTGCCTAAAACTAACTTGTCATGTCATTTCGTGCCCAACTGGGGTAAATTGGCTGCTGAAGATAGACTTGTTGAAAGCTTTTAAATGCTTTCATCTGTTCTGCAGTCTGAGACTGGTAATGCAGCCATAGAACATCAGACAGACCTGGTAATTTGTATGTCCCTGTTCTTCTCTGGATGCTCAGGAATCCTAGATATACTAGATCTCAATATTTTTGGATTGACAGGTACATCACAATCCTTCTCTGTCCATTTGATGCCTTGAGTTAGAGCTCTGTTTTTTTACTATGGACTTAAAAGCACTGAGATTTCAGGAATACTTTAGAAGAGTTCCATACTTCCCTCTTAAAGACAGTTTAATGAACGTCTCTACGGAGATCACTAAAACCACATTATATTAACAATTTCACAGAAAATGCGGTTTTAATGACTTTTACATTGGAGATCTTATTTTAAAGTTTGTATATCTACACAGAAAGACACATACGGGGTTGAAATTTCAGTTCTCCAGCTGGTCCGGCAGGAGGACTTCCTTGCTGTAGTTTCTTTTGTTCCATCTGTTTTACAACCTGGTGAAAAATAAAATACGACAGTTGAAAAACTTAAATCTGTCAGCTTTCTCTGATGTGACATAAACGAATACATTTAAAACAAATTTTGCAGTCATTATGTAAAGTCTTTGTTAATGGGTATACTACTGAGTTGAGATGCTTGCATTGTTTGCTATAATCCTGAATACTAGATTATGTTTTGCTGTGGTATCATTAGTTTAGAATTCAGCTGTGAGTCATACGAGAAATCAAGGTAAAGAATGCTCCAGAGTTGAGGATGGTCATGAGCTGTTACACATATAACGATACAGAAAAGGCAAAAAAAATTTCTGTTCTCAAAAGTGTACCTGCTGAAGCTCTTGTTTCTGAGCCTGAAGCTGGTCATGCTGCCTCTGTAGCTCTTCTTTCTGCTTCTGAAGATCTTCTGCCTTCTTTCTAAGTTCATCTTCCTGCTGAGAAATATGACTTTCAAATTCCTTCAGCTCTTCCTCAGTGAAGAGCTGCTGTTGATCTAGAGTCTGCAAGAAAATACATACAAATGTGGCTACTTAGCAAGGAATGCATATATATTTTTATTACCTTCCCAATGAAATCATTATTAGCTGAATCGTACAGTTCACTAAACAACACTCAATTTTCTTCAAAATACCAGACATGACACTGTAAAAGGTTAGCTCACTCACTGTAAGAAACAGCAAAACAGCCGTTTCTCAGCTATTTTCTCAGCAAAATTCTACTACAGATGTAGAGGGAGGAGAAAAACTTTCTCTTGCTTCCAGCTGAGCGCTTATCTTCCCTTTAAAGCGATTCATACACAAAATGTCCATTTTCTGTTTGAAAAGCATGTGGGAAAAGCTTTTCTAGAATCCACAGGGTGGCGCAAGACCTTTTCTGTTTGCATGTGCCCCATAAAGATTACATCTGCATTACATTAGTCTGCTACATTTTGTACTTTACATTTAGTTAAGGCGCTTAACCACACACATACCAAAACGGCACTGAAAAAATGCAAAGGTCAGAGACATGCCATTTGGTTTCCTGGTTAGAGGGATGGTAATAGTACCGCATGTTGCACTTGGAACACATTTTCATTACCTCCCAGCTATCTGGCTCCAAAAATTCTTTTTTCTCTGTAGCTCGCAGGAACTCTTCCAAAGTCACTAGCCGGTCCTTGTTGATGTCAACCTATTTGAAGCAAAAAATTAAACTCAACCTAAAGGACAGGTTTTGGTGGAGCTAATGTTTAATTTCATCATGCAAATATCTTCAAATATAACCATTTTATTTTTAAACTGTCCTATTCTCAAGGGAGTGCCTGCAACATCTTCTGAAAACTTCTCTCACAAGCTTACAAAGCTTAACAAAAATGGAAATAAAAAGTAAATCCTCACATTTTACTTCAAAATTCATTGGCTTTATTGGAAACATTATTTGTGGTCACAGCCCCAACACTAGTAGTGGCATGCATGAGAAAATGTTCATTTTGAAAGCAGCACTTTGAGAAAAATGTTTTGTAGCTTTCTGGTAATAATTTTGTAACTGTGAGTCAGAGTAATCTCCACTGTTGGATGGGGAGGTTTTGAAACATCAAAAAACCCCCAAATGAATTGTGTCAGAATCCTTTAAAGGGAAGGGAGGAAATGCTTCCCTTTATGACTAATAGAAGACCAGCCTTGCTCCATTCCTCAAGCTTAAGGAATATAGTTGAATACAGAAAAGATATGAGTGAAAAACACGGTAGTTCAAAACATCCTCTTCCCTTTCCTCTGTTCTGTTGAGCTGAAAACCTATCAGAACCAGTAGAGCTATTCACTGTCATAGGGGATACCTTGATCTCTGAGCCCTGCTCTGAACAGACAAAGGTGAGGTATGTGAAGGAAAACATTGCTCTACTCCTGCTTCTCACACCTAAATCTTACCCATTTGCCAAGTGCAAAACCACATTTAGAGACTCCCCTGTTTGACACAAAACTCACAGGGAATTTCTATTGAATCTCAGTATCTGCAAAAGATGGAGGTGACAGCACAATTCCTTCTCTGAACTTGTTAAACTTCTTAAACTAGTCAGCAGGCATTTACATCAGAACATGGGGACAGGGCTTGAGAATTGTAACTTTATGTGAATCCCAGCACAAAGAGCATTCAGTGTGACAGGTCATCCCTTTCTGCTGTACATGGACAACACTTCATGTCAGGAGGACTGTATTTCTTGAACACAGAAGGAAATCAGCAGCTCTACTGAACATCAGTCCCCACCTCATTCATTACGTGTTCTCTCATTCTTAGCCTTTCTTCTTCCATTTCAACCATGTCATCCTCTTCATTTTTGGGATCATAAACTTTTTCTAGCTGAAATTCAAAATTAGCAAATGTTAGTTTGGAGAAAGGGCTGCTTTCAAGTGATAGCGTATTTGGAACAGTAGCGCAAGATGTTGCTAAAAACATGAGTTCACCATTTTTTCAATAGAGTGAGCATGTGTGTGTGTAATTCTCTTTTAGCATAGTATTTAAGCAACAAGTGAGCCTTTCATTGCTAAGAATGAAGTTCTCAGTTAATTCATGCGGTCTGTTGTAATTCAGTGCTGTGGACATTACACTAAAATTGACCTCGGCAGGCACAGTCTGATCCTACACTTGATTCAAAGCAGGCAGAGTTTCCATGTGGTTTCTGGAACAGGAGAGTAGCTTTTTTACCAGAGCATGCAGCTAACTCTGTAACCATTCAGGATATCATAAGACAAACTGAGTGCTTAATTTAATGGTCCACTTCTCTTCTTGCTCAATGTCCTTCTGGTGAGTTCATGCTTATTTGCTTTTACTTAGTTTTCTTTGTCATTTAACTTTGCTTGCTTAGCCATAGGTAATCTTATGGCCCCAGATTATTTGTTTTTAAACTACAAAACTGCAAAATGGTGGGACATATCTGTCAAAAAAGACTTCCATATATCTTCATTGTATTAGATGGGATTATGGCAAAGTATTGTTAGAAATCTGTATTTGCAAATTTAATTTCTTCAAAAATTTACAGTAGTTTGAATTTATAAGCTTCTATATACACTGCATAGTGCATGTGCTCCCCGACTCATGAAACCTAGAAAAAATTGTAAGACTAGATATTGACAGCCATAGTACTGGATCTTTGAATGGAAAGTTTAGGGTTTTTTTCTGCTATACCAAAACAGAACCTACTGCAAAATGAAGACCAAGGCCTTTTGTTTATTAATTGATTCTGCAATTCCCATTCCTGTAGAATTTCCAAACATTGCCATCATTACCACTCTGGGAGGCAAAGAAGTACTAATATTTGTGTTTTCACAGCCAACAAACCAAGGCTTAAAGAAACTAAGAGCCTGTCTACTTTATCAGATGTACATGTGCTCCAAACTAGCTAGATAGAAAAATATGTGAAATTTCTGTAGCTGCTTCCACAATGTGCTGTCTTTGAGCCAATTCACAGGAGCGTGACCTTTTTTCTCTCAACAAGTCTTATGACTTGTTGATTAGCACTGAATGAGCACAGCTACCCAGCTTTAGAACCTCCATCAGGCTGCATCTAGCCAGAGCAGGAGTGCAGCTCTCTGCAGCGCAATTTACGCAGGTATAGCTATCCTGAAGATTAATTATAAAATCTCAAGCAAGCCTGTGGCAGAGAAATGCATGAGCACTAGATCTCTGGTGTCTGAGTCCTATGCTTCAACTACTTTATCTTCCCTGCTGATACATTTTTATACTTTTGTAGAAACATTAAGGATGCACAAAACTTGGCATGAATACTCTAATTTTTAGTCCAAAGCCCCCATATATATTTGAAAAAATGCAGACATCCCTGTAACCATTTAGTGAAACAAGTTAAGTTGCTGAACTGGTTTTTTTTTTACCTCTTTAGTAAATAGGGCTTCCAATTCTTGCTCATCCAGGAAACCATCGTTATTGACATCTACAAAAAGAAGTGTTGAAAATACAAGTTGAGTATGTACAGAAAGTGATACACGTAATAGTTCTCTGTGAGTTAAGTATCAGCATCCACATCTTACGTGGATTAAAAACATCATTTAACAAGAAGCTGGCTACATGAGTTGTTTTTTCTGTTTAGGTTTTTATCAGACATTGGCTGAACTGTATTGCCATTTTTGGCTGGTTGGTTAGACAAGTCTGGAACAATCTCTCTACTTCTTAGCAAACTGAAATAGGTCACAACAGGATTGCACAGAGTGCAATTGCCAAAAAATATTGCTGAGAACAAGTTGTCCCAATTTAACAACTAAATTTGTAAATAGATTCAGGAGCAATAAAAATCTGTAGAAAAACCTTGTTAACCAACAGTATGTCTCTCCAAAAAACCTAAAGAATTATGTGAAAATCTATATAAATATGCAGCGCTTGAGAAGCGCTAAAATCACTGTAAAATCACTGTAAAATGACTTTTCATGACAAATGAAAAGAGAATACTTGATAACTAACAATCCATCTTCTATCCTACATTCTACTCTGAAGATTGTTATACTACCTCTGAAACTGAAAGAGAATGTCTACTTCAAATGAGCGTTATTATGCAATCTTTTTGTTTAATTGCTTCAAA
>JAVJGG010000021.1:14421190-14434454 GCA_035590195.1 Aviceda cuculoides
GTAATCATCTGAATATTTTGAACTGGAATAATCTGTTCTTGTTCTTTCCCAAATGGAAGATCTCACATTTATACTGAAAAAGATCAGATCTGTTGGGTGGGAATTATTTTTCTAAAGCACACTCTTGTTAGTTACTCTTGATTTATGGAAGTAGAGAGGGCTAGAAGTAATCAGTCCATTAAATTACTAAAAAATTACAAAATACACAAAATTACTACGTACACAATCAGGTATCATTAGCTGCTGTCAACTAGCTCACTGTGAGCGTCACCATGATGTCACTGGATGGCTTGCCTGCAATAGGAGCATAAGACAAGGCTCTTGGCAGCTAAAGAGCCGCCTGAGGAAGATGAACATGGGGTCTGGCAGGTATGTGAGGCAACACACTGACTCCTGTGGAGGGGCTACTGCTGCTCTGCACTGTTGAGCTACCAGTGGACCGTGCTCTCTGGGCTAGAACTTTCATTAAAAGAAAGCAAAGGTCATAAAAGTGATCTGACACCCTCAGCCGACTCTCTATATAATTATTCATTAATTACACTATGATAGTACCTAAAGACTTCATTGGAAAGGTACTCCACTGTAAATATCTTTTTTCCCCAAATTAATCTGATGCTTTCCTGACCATAGTAACATCCTCAAACACATATTTGCAGATACATTCTTCTTCAGTCTACTTGCCACCTCTAAATTCACCTTAGCCTAGAAGACAGTTCCTTATTCTTGGAGTATTTTAAATTGATACATTACCTATTCAATTCAGTAGGATCCATCCCCATAACTGGCAAAGATTTTTAATAATAGAATAATCTGCATAGGCACATTAAGCCCTTTTTATTAGAGCTTCTGTGTGAAAAACAGCATTTCAGAAACAAGATAATGCAGTCCATCATTAGGATCTTTGTTTATGAGCAACTAATTCTCTTCAAAAAGAAACCATTAATAAGAAATTTACAGAATTAGTTCTACATGTAAAAAATCTTCAGTAATAAGAAATAAAAAGGGATAGCATCATTTCCCACACAAACATACAGCAATCAGAATCATTAGAAACCTGTATACTTTATTCATTGGAAGAAATTGCCTGAGTTTGTACTATTTCGTTAGCAATTAAGAAAATGCTATGGAGAATTTTTTTCACTCCAAATGTTCTTCTTTATTCAGGAGCTTAAAACTGCCCCCAAAATAAGAAAAATAATCTTCTAAATTGAAATGTTCAATATTTGTTACAAATCTGTACAATAACTCTAACTCATGAAAAGGGAGCTTAAAAAAAGGAAAACTTTTGTGTTGACTGTAAAAAAAAAAAAAATTTTCTACCCTGTAAAGACATTAAATGCTATGTCATGTTGTATTCTTAAACATAGTTCTACTATGTTACTAGTTCTCAGTGAGTAATCTATAAATTGATGCACTACAAAAATAAAAAGAGGTTGAAAAAAGATTAGGAGTATCTGAAAAATCCACTGCCAGAATCAAGTTTAGTTATTTATAAAAGACAGATGGCTCTTCTCCCCACTTTCCTATAGAGATGGATCTTTACTGGCCCTAGGCCAGCTCAGAAAGGACACTTGCTTTCAGCTTACAGTCATTATTGTTGATAACAAAGCATACCTGATGGACTTTGGACACCTCTCCAACACAACCCCATCTGTTAACTCACCTAGTTAAATTTTGTATTCTTACCTTGAACAGAATCCATTTTAGCTTTAATTAACATTCTTAATCTTGCCACCTCTTGTCTTTTTAGTTCATCCAGCCGTGTTCTCACATGGTGGCTTACTAAATCAAGCTCTCTGCTTAGTTTTCCACTCTGTCAAAAAACAAGTTATGTATAAAAAATAGAAGAAAGTAGCCTTTACAATTCCCATTAGACATGAGCTGCAAGACAGCAGACTAGTGGCAGTCTTTGAATATGCTGTAGCCCACACTGTAAGAATCTCAAAATTTTTTCAAAGAGCAGATTCAAATTTTTTTAAGCCTATGGTTATAGAAACAGGAGGAATCCTAAAAGCTTTCTGAAAAGAGAATTTCTAAGTATCTTGCTCCTCCAAGAGCAAAAGCATGACCTTTAAGCAGCAATACCTAATAATGTTTAAGTGACAAATTTCTTGATCAAATGTTCTCAAATTAGTTCAAAACAACCATAAGATGTACACAAAGTGCTGTGTTCTTCATCCACTTGATGACAGCTGTAAGACTTGAGAGAGAGAAGGTACAAGCACAGCAACAGTGAACAATATGTATTGCATGAATATTTATCAGGATCTGGAAATGGATAGTAACCTTCAAGGGTTACACTAGATATAGCACAGAAGAAAAAGCTGCCAATGGCAACACGAGCAACTAAAGGAAATGCAAAAGGCAGGACCTCCTCTTTAAGTCTGTCACTTTAGACTGTTTCCTACCTGTCCCTTGCTGAATTTCTAGCTCATAAAGGGGAATGCAGAACAGCCACCACCTAGAGCCAGGAACTAAAGTAGAAAAGACAAGAATGTGGTAAGGTTTTGGAGAGAGTGCTATGTGGATTGGCACAAAAGAAAGGACAGCAGCAGAGAAAGCCAGAGGTCTATTTTATTCCTATATACACTGACTTTACCTCTAGCACAACTCCTCAGTTTCCCCAGACTCTAAAATTTGTCTTGTAATTCTCTTCCATGTCATCATATTTGTGATGCACTATCTTAATCTCAGAAGGCAGATATACCTTTGTGTTCAAAACAGTGTTCCAAGTTACTCAGCAGGCAACAGCCAGCAAGAGCTACGTTTGCAGCTGTTTTGATGCACATGAAGGTTCACCTCCCTCTATGAAGTCTGAAACTGGCTTTTTAGTAGACAGGCAGAAGGCAAAAAATATGCATTCCAGTATATGTTGTTGGGGGTTTTTTTTGTGCTATGGGATACTCTTTAATTAACAGAAGTTCTGCTGTCCCTTGACTACAGACAAAGATCTAGTAAGAGTTAAACTCCTAAGTAAATAAAAATGGGAGGAAATTTTAGATCACAAAAATTGAAAGGAGTAGGAAAAAAGAAAAGGAAGAAAGAATACAACATATATGGCTCGTGATTATGGATTTAATTAACCTTCATTTAACTCTTTTTTTGTACCTACCTTTATTTCCTCTATGTCAGCAGTCTGGAGTTTCTCCCTGAAATGCTTATCTGTTTCCAAGACATCTATTACTTGCCTGAGATATTCATCATAATAAAGTCCTGTATCCTTCAAAAAAAGAGTGTGAAATTGAGAAAAAATATACTACCGAACATTTCATTTTGTTTAAATACGATTAAACCGAAACTCAAATCTCAGCAACACAGGCATTATATTCTCTTATATGTCTTTGTTTTTTTCTGATTTGCATCATTGCCCTAAAACAACTTAATCTTATGATTCATCTGTTTCAGCAACAGACAAGGAAGAGGAGAAAAGCGTTCAGGAATCCATGTAATACACAAGCATCTGTCATGTTAATATAGTTGGGTTTTGTTGTTTGTTTTTTTTTTTTTTAAAAAGTTCAATTCATTCATTACTGTTCTATTTGAAATACTGAACTGAAATAATTGACTAGAATTTCCTAAGCCACGACTCAATCACTTGAAAGAAGTCTCTGTGGAACAGTAAGCACTTCGTCCTATTGTAAACTGGGGAATTCCTTCCATGTGCCACCTCACCTTTAGTCCCTCATGGAAAAAAAATAAAAGAGAACAAATTTAAAAAGAACCTCACCATAGTAGATGTATGACAATACTGGCTAATATTAGTTTCCTTCCTGCAAGTAACTCCAGTAAAGAACATCTAAATTTCAGGAAGGGAGTTTGCTATAGCCAGATTACTAACAATTATGAAAAAATATTTAATTAGAAAAATTTCGTTACACTTACTGGACTTTCTACCTTCTCTCCTTCTACGTGGCCTTCTCCCTTGACCTTTGTCTTATCTATGTCTATAGGTACAGCTTCCAAGGCCATTAGGAGACACGTCATCAGCAAAATACACTGTTGGGGCAGGACAGATAGCCACTTCATCTGAAATGAGACCAAGTCACAAAAAATAACATAAATTATGTTATTATACTGTACTGATTAGAATTTTTTTTACGTTCCTACATAGATACCTGTAATAACCCACTTCCCACATGTTCTACTGCTCTCAAGGAACACTAAAACTCAAAGAATTAAATACAGCTTTAATTTTTAAAGGCCACTATTACACAAGCAGATTTCCTCAGATTACCTTACAACTGCATGGCAAACCTAAGTTGTACTGTAAACGGTAAGAAGTTTTTAACATGTTGAGGTATTATCAGTGGCTCCGCAGAACTGCTAGGAACATCCAATGTTCATACACTTGTTTAGGATGGCCGAGTGTTGCATAACTAATACTGACATTCCCACCTGATCATGTTTTTCCTGAAGTTATTGGCAAACTCCTAAAGATAATCATGGACACTGAATCAGATCTTAGTGTAGTAATGCCAGTAATCTTTATGTTTCAGCAATGGAGTAGTTTGCCTAACTTGGAGTCAAAATCCCCTCCAAAATTTATTTGCAGGAAAAATATTTTACTATCCATGTTATATCTGTATGTCAAGGTGTCAGAGATTCCTGAAAAAAGTGTTCACACTACCTGAAATTGTTGCCCAGGCTGGGGCTTTAGGTCCAGGGAGCCAGTCTCCCCTAGACTTTCTTTGGTATCTTATATGGGGCTAACTCACACATAGTTTGTGAGCACTGAGCACTTTGAGAGTTCTTGACCTCTCTCTTCTCTCCCTCTATCAAATTTGATTGAAAATACCTCAATTCATTCAGCAACTGATAAGATGGAATACTTAAAACAGTGCGAGTACAGGAAATCCAGCTAAAAAAGTAATGACAGTAATCCAGCATCTGACAGCGAAGTCAGGCTCTTGAGACAATTCAGCCAATTCAGTCTATGACAGTCCACAGTCTCTGGATATTCTATGAAAAGCTTGAGCAAACTCCAATGTTACATAAGTAATATAAATAATTTCCTGGAAAGTGGAAGTTGCCAGTCAAATAATGTCTAAAATTAGCTTAAATATGTCAAAGAAAAAGATGTAATATTTAAAAAATGTGCAATCAAACAAATCAAAAGTATACCTGCTACAAGGAGAATTTCTGTACAAGTGCTTTAACTAGTCATGCAAGTAATTCTATTAAAAGTACTTATCTACTGATTCCTTTTACAGAAGCTTTTCCAGACCTTTGATCATGCTTGTTAGTCTTCTCTGAATCTTTTCCAGTCCTTTAATAACTGATTTGAAACAGAAGAGCCCTGGGTGGCCTAGGCTATCCTACAGATTTTATCAGAGCATTGTTTCTTAACAAGAAAGATTTATAAATTCTACAGGTAGGACTAAGAATATTTGCAAGGTGATGGTTCACTCCAAAGCAGACTGAGATGCAATTGTGAGGAAGCCATTGTGCTTTCCTTTTCAGATGAAAGAAACAGGAAAGACAGTAAAAGTAAGGCAAACACTTAATTCAGTATCTGTCAGCTAAGTGTATTTAAAAAATGAATAGGAGAGAACTGAACCTCAAAATCTACTTTGAAAGATTCTGGATGAACAGCCTGGGCAATAACTTTTCTAAACACAGAGCATTACTACAAAAAAAAAATTACAGGTAAAACAAAAATCCACCTTGCTGAAATTCTCACGAGTATGAATGGGACAATCTAGTAAACTGGTAAGTGAAAGCCATAAGTGTGCAGGAAGTCTAGGCAATGGATATGAAACAAAACTGAAAACCCCAAAGTGTATAAGTGCAATAACTATGCTCTCAGTATTTTTAGAAATATTTTTTCAAAAGGTTAGGTATATTTGAAGAATTTATTCAAAGAAATTGTAGCTTCTGATAATGCTAAAAATTGGGACCCCAATAGATGGATAAATATTTTTTCCCAGCAAAATATTTTCATACATACACAATCACAGTAATCAAAGTAATTTAATATTACCATAAGCCACTCTACTTACGTGAGGTGTGTAAACAGTGTTTTTGAAAATCATATGTGATTATTATTTGAGCATGGTCATTTCATGTAAGACCAACAGGTCAGGTAGCGAGATGAACCATGGCAGCAAAGCCATGTGTTAGCCATAGTTATGGCATTGATTCATTCTTTGCCCATGGCATGTACTAAAGCCAACACTTTCAACAATGACACGTGGTCTTTGACTCATTTTAAAGACATAAATAATCTTTTTAAAGCTCCTGACCTACATCTTCTAGTAACGTGAATAATTGTGGACATGGGGATTGTCAGTTTAGGCCAAAGTGGTACACACCATTAAACTTTTAAGACTTTTTCCCTTGCTACTTAGGAAAACTGATACATAAAATGTCCATTCTGAACTGAAACAACTGAGATATAAGCAACCACGTTGGTCTGCCAAACCTCTTATCAGGGAGCACTAATCTCCAGTGGATCTGGGATGGGCAACTGCAGCTATATCATCTTAAACTACCCCTGCAGTAGTCAGCAGAGCTTATCTATCAAAAGTCCTCATCAAACTAAGTGCCATTGGATCCACTGACTTTCTGTGGGATTTGTGCTTGTGGGCAATTTGGGTTCCCTTGGAAATACCATTCTTTGTTAATTACATGCTGTCATACATAATGTGAAAGACTGGATAATATCACAACATATTCTTCACATCTATTTGCCATAATAGGCTGCTCTGAAAATAAGGCTATCTACTGCCCATCAGGCAGTTTTGTTTCAGGTTGTGCATAGGGTGTTTTTATTGTAGCCCTTTTGGTAAAACAGGCCAAAAAAATCCAGAAGTACCAGGAAGAATTAAAAGCAGAGAAGACCAAAATGGATAAGCAAAAAGTTTCTCTATAATTACAGCTGATTTTGCAGACTACTATGCTTAACACAGGATTTCCCATAGTATTTTGAGGAACTCAACTGTTTACACAATCTGTGCTTTAACAAGCAAATTGGAAATACATTTATTAGAATAAAAAATAATTATGTAGTGAAGACAGAGTTATTGTATTTAGGTATCTATTAGTCCAGGACTACATTCATCAAAATTCCCTTAATAAAAGCAGGTGACTAAGACATGTGTCAACCTTTAGAATGTGACAGTCACAGCTGAGTCACTGAGCACATTCTACTCTGACGTGTATCAGAAGAGACAAACCAGGCCCATTGCAAATTCTAATATTAATCACGTGCAAGAAAAAAACTCAGCATGATCTCAAATTCAGGAACTAGAGGGAAGAGTGACAAGAGGCAGGATGAGAGGAAAACTGGGGTTCCAGCTTTTGTTCCACTAAACACTTTACTATTAAGAGTTCATTACACTCTCAGCCTGTTGCCAGCTACCTTCAAGAGTTCCTGACTTTTGAGAAACCCATTCCTGGATGACCATCCCTTCCCAGGCATTTTAGGGTGAATCTATGTGTCTCACCCAGGGATGTGGTTTCTTCTGTAAGGACTCAGAGCCACCAAGTTCAACAGACAATCACAGTACCGCACAAGAGGAGCAATGTCAAGTTGATCATTGTCATCAGGGGTACATAAGGCACAGCATACATCCTCGTGCCCGGCCACGGGTGTGTGATTTTAGTCAAAGACATGTAGCCCACCTAGATGAAAAGGTAGCACAACTCTAATCTCCTTGTATCGGAGATCAATCTCATCTTTCCTAAAGGGATAAACAAACGTTTCTACTTGTAATACATCAAGAGAACTAATAATAAAGTAGTGCTCTAGAACTGACAAATACTGTAGTTTATAAACAAAGCCAATATCCTAAGCTTTCAGGGAAAACAAAAAAATTTGACTCTCTGAGTACAAAGTATTCTTACAAAAAACCAGAGCAAGAGCCAAGAGAATGAGATAGTCAGCAGAAAATAGAGCCACCAATGTACTTGCATGAACAGAAAAATACAATTGGAAAAGAAAAGAAGCAGGCTGTCTGCCAGCAACCTTGATCTTGATCCCACTAAAGTTAATCACAAATTCCTATCAATTCAGTGGAACAGGACTGGACATTTGAATATAAAGAGCTATGGGCTTTGAAAGATAAGTACAAAATGCAGCTTCTAGAGTTTCGTTCTAGCAACATTAACACAAGCAACTAAACATACCATTAGCACACCTATTTTACAGAACTGCCAGGTGTTTATAATATAAACCTGAAAATTTACTTTTCATTAACTTAACACCTATTGCCCAGAAAACAGCATTATTCTGGTACTAATGTCTCCATCACCTTCCTAGCAAAGCATAAATATTTTTAAGGAAGTAACATCCAATGTTCTGAAGTTCTAAAACTAAAGTTCTAAAACTGAGATAGGCAAAAACATACAGTGATATCAGTGTGTAGCGTCTGCATGTGTAGAAGCTTAGGTGTTTGCACTTGCCAAATCCATGCATACCTTGATGGGCAATGTAAACATAAGTCCAGACTTATAGAATACACAAATAAGCCTACCTATTCATAAAATTTCACATATGCCTGCTGTATCTAATATGGAATTAAACCTGTGTGAGATACAGTGCAAACATGCAGGATAATAGCAATATTCTCTAGAGTCATGACTATACTGTGACTTCCTATTTTAATGCTGTACATTGGAGAAGTGAACAATCTTCATACGCAGTGAATTAAAAAAAAACAGGAAAGAGATAAAAGAGATGTACTGATCTTCATCTTCCTAAGAATATTCTAACCTCAGTACTAAAATAAGAATATCACAAATATTATGTAAAGTATTCCTTCAGCAGTTTGAGATAGATAACCATCTAGCATCTGCAGTCTGTGTTCATCTCCCTGAAACAGGGATATACCTGTCCATATATCACAGTTTAAACAGAGAATGTTTAATGCCATGGGTTTTACCATTTCTTTAAGAATTATTTGCAAAGATATAAATTGACTAGCTCATAAAATCTTAAAAAAAATACATTAAACATTTGAAATTAGGCAGAAACAGATTATTCTTCTGCCATATTTTCTGTTTGGAAACACCTGAAGTATCAGCATTAGTTCCTCCTTGTTCTTTCACAAGGACTTGCAGCACAGACACCGTAAACTATCATACCTTAACCAACAATGAAAGTCAATTAATCTATAGTTAATGCATCCTCTTCACAACGTTAGTCCAATGAGTTAATCTGGTATTAGCATGGCTAAAATGTGGCAACAGTTTTGAGAAGCAATCAGCTCAAGATGCTAAGCTAAACCTTTGGTTGTGGTGAAGATGTCTTTTCACTAGATCACCAATCCTCTAGATATAGATTTCTTATTCAAGACATGAGTGGAAAATGATGTGAAAAGGGAAACAGATACAGTTTGCAATAGTCTTCCCTTTACAAGTTATCTTTCAAAATACAGAAACACCTGCATACGTTTCTTCCCAAATGAGAATTCATCCTTTTAAAAGTTAATATGTAAGCATTGTTTTTCCCTCTCCTCTTTCAGTAAATGTCCCATCCACACAAGCAGTAACAGTTTTCCTTTCATAATCCTTCGAGTATTTTTTCTCTTCTGTCAAAGTTGTCCATTAACCCCATAATTCAGATGTTGCTTCTTTTTTTCTAGCCAAAATCCAACAGGTTTCAACCTGGACATGCTGTCCTAATCTTTTGTTAGACTACATCTCATGCAATTCTCTGCACCAGGAGACATTCCTTATTTTTTCAAGAAGCATTTTAATACTGTACATAAATATAGTTTTATATAAAACAGTATTCTTTAAGTACATGAAGACAGTAGAATCCTTTCTTCGCATCCTGTTTAATTCTTTTCTTTTGACTTGTATTAGTTACATTTTTCTCACTGCACTTCATCTGCTTCATTCTCTTTACAAAAGTTCGCTGATAGAACAGCTTCTTTATTCAGTTTCTTGGAAAAGACAGCATGCCTCAACTGTGTAGTACAACATTTGCTGACAGAACCTTTTTTAAAAATAAATATACTTCATCTGTTTTATTGAGTCACCCAAATGCTGGGGGATACTATATAGTAACACAAACTATGAATGCTCAAGTAGGAAAGAAGCAAGTACTATTTACAATGCAACCATATGTCCAGAAATAAAGATGTCATAGAAGCAAAACATATGGCCTGCTGCTACACATGCTTAGCTCTGTCATAAGTAAAGTTTGAAAAGAAAATTGTTTTTTCTTGTTGCAACATTAATGGTTCATTGTTTAAAAACCTCTGTGCACACACACAAATACACAGACTTACTTATAATACTACCTGCCTCCAAGGAACTTCCCTATCATTTCAGAAAAATAAGTATCAGTGTTTACAAAGCTATCTTACTAACTGAAAAATGCTGAAATATTAGTCTTGCTTTTAAATGGAACTTGCATGATTTTGTAAATTCTTTTCAATAAAGTTGGCTAAAAAAAAAGATTTATGAAGCCAATACTCAAGCAAACACTTGTATTGAATTCAATGCATACTTGATATAACTCCTCTCAACCTCAAAAGCAAATAAAAAAAAATAATTGCCACTACAAATATAGCTTCCTGTACTGTAAGTTCAGTTCCCATACAGAACAAAATACAACAGCACACCTGGAATCTCACAAACTCATTTTGTGTAACTGTGAACAGCAATTTTGTCAGTGCTAGCATAAAAAGCAAACTAATTTCAAACATGCTACTACATGCAACCAAAGTATTTGCTCAAACCCTAATCTCAAATCAGAAAGTATTTCAATTATTCTACTAATATGGATTTTGCTCTAGTCAATAACAAATGATGATCCTAAAGTAAACCTTGAATGCCCCAGGACTTCAAGGTACTTTTTTCACCTTTGAAACAAAATACAAAATAGCTAACAAGAATAAATCTAGATCTAATGATATGGAGCCAGATTTTAAAATATTTAGGCACTTAATGATAGCTGTCTAACGAGATTTATTCCCATAATTTGGTAATTACCATTGATTTCTACTTGCTTAGGAATCCAAATATGCATAAATATGCCACTCTTGTTTTACAAAGAATATAAAGCATGAGAAATGTTATCATGAAAAGGGTCTATATATTTCCTGAATTACCTATGATGAAGAATAATATTTAAACCTGAGTATGATTAAAACGGTTCTAATAAAATGCAGTTTCTTTCATTCTTCCAACTGTCAAATCATGCATAGTACGCTAGAGCAAAAACTGTTGAAATTAACGTGAATTTTGCCTCTGATTTCATTCGATTTGTCTTAAGTACCTGGCCGTGCTTTTAGCTACCTACAAGCACATCCCTTACCAGAAGGCTTTCATCTACTATGTATCTATCAGGAGCTTCAGAGAGATCTCTTCTGCTTACTGAGCAATCAAATAGACAAGAGCACAATACCTCACTAGATAAACACCTTTGTTGCACAGGAGTTCAATTCAAGGCAACACTGCTATCAGCTTTTAACTTAACAGTAAAGGATTTTATCTTTCTTTTGTAAAGCGCATTTGTTTAGTCAGTATATCACTAGAAGTACAGGTCAAAATTTCCACACCTCTGACATTTGAGTCAATATAGTATTTTACATTTTTTATTGTCTCGGAGAACTATTGCTCTCCCCTTTCATGACTACAATTTCAGTTATATACGTATCATTTGGGGGCAGCTTTTGACAGAAAACCTTTAACTTGGCTTATATGAACTGAAAGTTTATGTTCAGCAGTACTACCGTTACTACACAGCCAAGATATGGAAACCTCCCCTTAGTCTTAATAAAAAATAATTCTTTTTGTTGTTGTTGGTTTTTATTTGACTGATTGGATTTTCTGAACATAATTTCAGATGTCAAATAATGGTATCTCAAGCTGTATTACAGCATCAAGTCACAACCAAATTTACATCAAATGCCTAGGTTAGATGCTTTCTCATACAATAGCTAACGGAAGTTTTAAGCAGACCCAATAGGCAATATTAATTTATAATTTTGCTACCCTTATTTTCTGTTTAGTTAATTATCTTGGTTAGAAGTGAATGAGATTCACATTGTTCTACTACAACACAATTTGTTTAAAGATAGACATGTTACTACTTTTTTTTATGAGACTATCTTTCTTACTCTAAAATAAAATATTGCCACCATTCATAAGATTACAGTAGTGAGTAAAAAGGAAAACACATAATCACAGTTAGGAGGTACTGTATGTAATCAAGTTAATAATTTGTCGCCCATGGTGGATGTCGCACTGTGACTGTGCAAGATCATTGTGTAGCAAATAACAGTAAGAGATGTAAGTGGATCTAAAGTGCTCACAGAACTGTGGGCTTCTCCCACAAACCTTTTGTGAGTCTTAAGCAGAGGCCCGTAATGGTTACACCACCACCTGGTTTCAAACAATTTTTCCAACAATTTTTCAATGGCTCTTCATCTCCTGTCCAGTCTTTAGAGCAGGAATCTTTCCTGTGCTGCTCTGTTTAGTTGAGAGGGACAGTCACTTCAGAATTCAGGGTAGAACTGCACCAATACTGAGGCAACTACAGGAATTTTCTTCAGAGTGGGAGAAAACAAGATGACAAAAAAAAAAACAAACCAAAGCAAACCTCCACATTGAACTTGATACCACGGTGTACTGGTGCTGCATTGTTGTTACTGTGATGGTCTGATTTTGAAAATGCCGGTCGTTATTTCTCCACAGCAAATACTTGCAACTCAACAGAGGCTTTTTCTCCTACAGGCTTACTAAAAAGTGTTGCCAAACATGAACTCTTTTGGAAACCATAGCCATGTTCATTTCAGGAAAAAAAGTTAATCTCTCTACAACCATGTTTCAACCTTTTCCTCTTTTGGAATATTTTCTGAGTACAGTGGCTAGCCTGACACTAGAGTATTTTACCTACCTCCTCCCGTTGTACTACAGTAACCATAATGCTGAAAAGCTGTACCCTTTCTAGTGAAATCAGTCTAATCTCCCGGGCAGAGCAGCCGAAGTTTTTCCTGCCGGTTGTGCAATTACCGGCCAGTCGAGATTAAGCTGCTGCTGCTGCTGCTGCCGCCGCCAGGTATGCATCAATTTCTCCTGGTGCTTTAGAGCTAACCGCTTACGCCTCCGTCAGCGGGGCTGCCGAAGCGTTACTTCCTGAAAAGCCACCGGCTCCGGCGGACGGCACCCGTGCCTGAAGGCCGGAGGGAGGGAAGCCCGGGCAGCCTCCCTCCGGAAGGGCGGCAGGAGCTCTGGGTAAAACTTCACCTCTCCCCTCTCCCGCCACCGCCACCCCCCCCCCCACGCGCGAGAAAGCCCCTCGCTTCGGCGG
>JAVJGG010000021.1:14435409-14455508 GCA_035590195.1 Aviceda cuculoides
CCGGCCGGCCGCCCCGCGTGGGCCGCCCCTTGCTGCGTGGCGGGAGGCAAAGGTGTTCCCGTCGGCTCGGGCCGCGGCGGGAGCGCGTCCGCCCGCTGCCGGCAGCCGCGGGTCCCACCCGGGAGGGGAGCAGGCTGCCGCGAGCTCCGTCCTGTCCCGTGTCCGCTGCGGGAAGGCCGTCGGGCTTGGTTTTCCCTTCCTCTCAGAAAAAGAGGGGGGGGGGGGAATCTTGACCTCTTGCGTCAATAGTTAGGAAACTGTATTCGGCCTGCGCGTTTGTTTATGCTTGGTGTAGGCTTGGAGTTGGATGTGTGAATTTCCATTCCCACCCAGTTTCAAAGTGTCATACCTGGTTTTTTGGACTAATATCTTCTGTGTGTTCTAGACATTTAGTCAGCAATAAAAGTGCTCAGAAATTATTCAGAAAAGTTATTTTTAGCAGCTAGGTAAGCACCAGCTGTAACAGCCAATATGCTATAGTTGCTATAAAAAGAACTATTTCTGGAACAAAACATAGGTTCTAGTTGTAACTTGTGAGCAATGCTATGAGTCTGTACTCGTATTTAAACAAAGATGTATTGACGTGCAAAAGTGAAAAACTTTTATCACTGTGCATTGTATTTCTGTTATTTTGATTTACAAGACAACTATCTACAAGTTAAGGTTTTTTTTTTTTAAGGAACTGTTGCAATAGTTTATACAAATGAGAATAAAAAATAAATTGAGGGATTTGCGCAGTCTAGGCAAGATACTCAAAACTGTTATGGGGTTTTGAATGCTTAATTATAATGAGAATTGGAGTCCAAAGCAGTGGTTGAAATTGTACATTCTGGGTTATGCATGTGAAAGAAAAATGGGAATGTAAACTGTAATGACATCTGTGGTAATAGAAAGCTATTAAAGTAATAGGGCTGACACTACTTGGAGCTTTCCCTGTCTCCCAAGGAGATACTGTTCAATACTACAAAATCACTTTCCTATGCTATTTTTCACTTTAGAGACAGTTTTGTGGTCAGCATTCCTTACTAATTTGTAGACTCATTTGAGGGACCTGGAAGCACTGGAATTTATTAAGTGTGAATTCGTACATACAAGTCACTTACCACAAACAACTTGCAGCAAAAAACTAAATAGCTGTTCTGATGGGAACAGTTGAAACAAACATACAATGATACTTAAAATTCACTTGAAAGTGTGCCACAAATATGTGCAGAAAGAACCTGTGAACTTGCAGCTCTGCATTTTATCCGGGTAAACCACAACATTGCACAAGGAGAGCCAGTTGGGACCGGACCTTTTGACATGTCACAGGCTCCGCAAGCATGCCTCGCTGTAGGCAGGGAGCTGGTGCTCTGCCTGCGTGGTAGCGACCTGGCATCCTCACCTGCGTGTCCTCAGGAGCCAGTTACATGATAAGGCAGGAAAGAAAACCTCTAGTGCGCTGGGTAGTGTTCGGCCGTAACTGACTTAGTCGGCCCTTCTGGGAACACGGATCATCCTCACCTTTGTCAGCTTAGTTGAAGGTTATAGCCTACAACACGCTGCTCTGCCATACTGTTTTGTCTTCTGTATTTGAACAGGTGCTTGCAAGGCTGCAGGGTAGATCAGTTTCCTGCTGGGTATTTAAAATATATGCACTTTTTTTTTTCTGCCTTTACTAGCAAAAGTGAAGAAGGGGAGCATGAGGGAGGGTTGGAAATTTTTTAAGCAACTGTTGGTGCCAAGAGGAAAAAAGCTGTGTGGAGCTGTGCCCTTGATGCTGCTGGTAATATGAGACATCCAACGTCATTTTCCCCAGTAAGGCATGATGTCAAGCTCTTCAATGGCTGATTTGGAATATATGATGGTAAAAATGCCCATGGCCAGTTTATGCAAACATCCTGTAAAGCAACAGGGCAGGGTGCCCAGGCAGAAGGGCAATAGCTGTACTGACACTGGTCAATACGTGAGAAGCCTGGCATATCTGAATGCAAGAAAATTCATCTTGGTGTATACTATTGAATTAAAATACACTCACTTCAATGCGGTGACAAGGTTTGTTCTGTTATGATTTCCTGCTTTACTTCTAAATCGGTTTCTAAATTTCTAAAGCAGTTTTTTCTTCTGTTATAAGTTACGAGATGGTCTTAGGCTTATTGAGATTGATAGATTGATCCACCTTTTTCTGGCTCTTGCCATTTCTTTTTTTCTTTCACTTAATTCTTTTGGAATTCTGGGTTGTTTTTTGGGGTCCGTTTAGCTCACATCACCCCTGGCTTTATCCGCACAGCTTCTAAAGCTGTTTAATTGGCGTTTTAGATGGTTTAGAAGATGCTTTTTTGATTCTTAAATGTCAAGCTGCAAGGTTTGAAAGCTGCTAAGGATTTTAGCATTGCAACGGAAGCAGTTGCCTTAATCTGAAACTGAGAAACATTGTTCTTAATGCTGGACATAGCATGGCAGAGCGAAAGAAAGGACTATCTTAGGCTACTGTTTTGTTACCCTGTTCCAGTACATTAGAAAAAATGGGTAGGATTTCAAGAGGCCTCCTATGTATCAGAGTGTCCTTGATACTTTTTGCTGGGTTTTGTGGGGGTTTTTTGTTTGTTTGTTTGGGGGTTTTTGTTTTGTTTTGTTTTGTTTTATGGAAGGATATTGATATAAAAACTCCCATCAGCAGAACAAAGAGTTAGGTAGTCAAATGTCTCTGAAGCAGTAGTCATAAACTTTGGCTCCTTAATCTCCCTCTTCTGTCTCTCTGCTCTGGGAAACACAGCGACGGATACTACTTTTGCCATTGGCAGCAGCAAACATTATTTTCTCAGAGTAAAAGTGGGTAGAAAGGCTAACTTACTAGCATTAGTATTTTAACCACAGAGTAAGCTGATAACTTCAAGGCTGGTGGTAAAGTACTCCTCCCCCTGCAGTTCTGTCTCTTGGAAGAAGCAGTAGTGGCAGAAGCCATATTATAACTTGTTTAATTTGAATTAGGAAAAAACCGCATAGAAATGAGAACAGAGTTTATTCTCCACGCCTCTATGGCTGTGGCAATGCTGGTATTGAAAAACTCATGCTTAACTAGCACAACGTGTGGTTTGCTGTGACGTGTACAAGTACCTGCTGGCCACAGAGCTGAGGCTGCTAAAGTCGTTTGCTGTGTTTCCCAACAGCAGTGAGTTCAAAGACATAACCACAGACCTGAAATGGAAATAAAATAGTGATTGTAAAGAGTGTCATGGCTAAGGGCCTAATTTATCTGGTGTGGGAGGGCTGTTGACTTCATGTGAAAGTGGCAGGCAAGAAGGCAGTTAATTCAGTGGTGGGACTCTGCTGTGGCTTATGTCTCCTTGAGGAGGCATTGGTTTCAGAGGAGTTATGCGAGTTTCTACTTAGCTTAGTGTATGGCCCGTAAGTTTTCTTTTTCTGGCAGACTTCTGCCTGGAATCTTTGCCCAGTTTGAGCAAGTACAGCTCATGTCCTCCCTGAATAATGCTACGCTTTTTTTTTTTTTTTTTTAACCTCTTTATCCAACTGTAGTTATTGGTTCCATGAGCTTATCAGTTATGGCCATATCCTGGCTTTCAGGAGACTGTTCTGTACCAGAATTAGCCATTTTGTGGGCGTTGTCTCCTGTTGTAACAGGGTTAGGTTTTCTCTCAACAAAATTACTTCCTTACATTTAAGCCCTGGTACGAGTATCCTGGCTAAAAAGGGAGTAGAGGAATTATGCTGTGATTTTAGCATTTTTTTTTTTTATTTTATAGTCTGTCTTTTACGCAGGGAAGAGTTTGCCAGATCTTCTGTTGTTAATTCATACATGGACAGTCTTACTCTAGTAGCTGATATATGGGACTGATTTATTATTCCTTGTACAACTGAGATGAATTTACTGAGGCAATTTACTGAGGCAAGATACATCTTTCTGTTACAGAATTGCAGTAGCATTGTGTGTTACTTTTGGCTAGTACAAGCCTTTCTAGGAAATGAAATTTAGAACAAAAGACTTTGTATAGAACTAATCCAAATGTTGCAATTCAGAGCTGAAAGTTGCATTCACTTTTAAGAACCCCTTCCAGGCTGGGAGCAGGGAATATTTCTAACCTGTGGTTTTTTAAGTCATAAGTATGAATTCGTTAATAAGTTGCTGTGAATTAAACCACAACATGCTCTTATAGTGTTGCAGCTATTCTATGCTAAACTTGCGATACCTCACCCCTTAGTAGAAAACACAAGCAGCAAGATTTTGTAGTTTTAAAAAAAAATAACCAAAGCTGAAATTTGATAATCCGTTTTTTATTTTTTTTTTTTTTCTTTTTTTTTTTTTCCCCTTCTCTCAGGTCCCAAGCTGTTGTAAGGCCTGCTGCTTGGAGTGGAGAAGATTTCTATCATTGCTTTGACTATTTCAAGATTGTTTTCACCCTCTCTGTCACAAGCTGATAAGTACTGTAGCCTAGTTAGTTATGCTACTTATTTTCCTCTCTCCAAATACTGTGTGGCTATTTCATGTCAGACTGGAACCTGCTTTTACTGAAGGGTGGAGCCCCTGGGTAGGGTGGATCCCTGGCTTTCTGGGGCTGTGCCAGTGCCCCCTCCCATGATCTGGGGCACATCTGGCAGCTTGACCACAGCCATGGGGTGGGATGTGTGCCTGTTGGTGACTGGGAGTGCCTGTGGTTTGGTCCCTTGGTGGATCTGCTTCTGGTCATGTCATGAGATTAATTGGAATGAAAAACTAGATGGGTTGTTCTGGTTAGTTATTAGAGACTTCTCATTCCTGTTTTGGTGTTAGTCATCTACTCAATGACATATAATGAGAAGCTATTTATTGCAACTCTTGAGGAGAATTCCATTACACTAGTTAATTTGGAGAGGTAGAGAAAAAAAATCCGTTGTCTTCTAATGTTGACCAAACCCCAAATTCTAGAATAAAGATGATTTATCAGTGTAACTGCAACTATTTATATTGCAGTAGTAGAAACTCCAGGTCCTTTTTCTATTAGGTACTGAACAGCTCAGACACAGAACAAGAGAGCTCTTGCTCTATGGAAGTTTGTAAGTCTAAAGCAATCCTATATTATCTCTCATCTTCTGCCTTTACTTTCATGGGTGTGTACCTGTCTGGCTTTCTGCTGCAGATTTCAGAGTGATGTATTCATTTGCAGACTGATTTTCTAATTTTAAAATTACAGAAAATATTTTTTCTGTATATTGTAAGTGAAAGGAAAAGTAAAATATACTGTGAACTTAGAAAGGGTTGGAAAGGATGAGGAGAAATAAATTATTTTCATAATAGAAAATTTTATTTACTGAATTTTAATAAGATTGCTACCCTAGAACAGAGTAATAAATCTTAGTCTGATCAAAGAGGGTTTGATAAAGGGTTTTATAAAAATGTTTTATAAAAGTAAACATGCTTAATCAGATTCAGTTTTTAAATTCAGCAACTCTTAAACAGGAATTTATCAGCCAAATAACTTCATTTAGAAACAGGAATATTTAGGCCTTGGTGGAGCAAAGTCTTTAATCATATGTTTAGGTCTATGCCTACTTTTTGAGTATTTGTTTACATTTCTGTAAGATTTTATAAAAATACATTTTTCTAAACGAGCAAGCTAGCGACTCAGGACTTTAGAGATTGGAGAAGGGAAGCTTCCCTGAGAATTTCAGGTCAACACTGATTAAAAAAGAAAATAGTTTTTATTCTGTAGAGGAAGATTAGTTACATGCACATTTACCAAAACCTGGTAAAGATGCAGGGTGCTTTAGAAACAAAGAAGGAGATGTGGTCGGAGAAACAGGTGTGATCTTGGTTCAAAAATGCTTATAGTTAGAACTGAGGCAAGACCCACAGTATGTTCAGAAGGAAAGAACAGAGTAAATTGAGGAAGAAGGCATAGTTTAAAAAAAAAAAAAAAAAAAAAGTTTCACTGTTTTGAAGGTGTAGAAAAATATGAACACTAGTACAGGACATGAGGATAATTTCAGACTTGAAGCAACATGGAAAAGTCGCAAAGGGAAGACAGAAGAGGAATGATATCTTGCTTAAGAAGGAGATAAGACATCTAAGTTGGTACAAGCTATTTTGGTACTCTAAACGGCAGAGAGGATGGCTTGGAAATGAGATAATAACGAACAGCAAGAAAAACAAGAAGTAAAAGGTAGGGTACTGTGGTTGCAGAAAGAAGTGTATCACTTACAGCATTTTCTTGGCTTCTCGTTTCCACTAATGGAAATACTTAAAAAAGTAGAAAAAAAGACTTGTGGTAAAGGATATACAGTGTATGTATATCACACAAATCTCATGCAGAAGAAGTACCATAAATGTCTCATTAAAGGAAAATGTAGCACTTTATTCCTGATGCAGTTTTTATTTGATTTGTGTCTAAATCAATATTTTATTACATATTTTTTCAAGTCATCTGCAGTTTATATAATGCCACTGTCATTGTAAAGCAGATGAACAGCATCTGAACATTAGGCAAAGGCTAAGTATCTACCAGATATTTACAAGATTGTGGTAGTAATTTAAAAAAATGCCTGTCTTCTAAAATTACATCTACTTTTGTCTTAATTTTATGCATGTATTATTGCTTTTATGCACTCAGTTATTGCTGGGAAAAAAGGGGGAGTCAACATGGGGGTTTTATTCTTGTGGTGTTTAGTTTTTTTGGTTTATTTGTTATTTTTCTTCTATAAACCTTGGACTAATGGGAGGAATGATGTTTCACAGAAATTTGTACCAGGCCTCTGTGCTTCAGTGTTATCATAAATGATCCCAAAGGGGGTACAAAATGATGTGAGAAAGTTTGCTGATGACAGGGAATTATTTAGAGTAATAAAATTGAAAATTGATCTTTTACTTTGGATCTGCAGAGTACTTGGTAGCTGGGTGATAAAGCAGCAAATGTGTTAGTAATGTAAACTTACTTGCCTTGAAGAAAAGACAGTCTTGGTTTGGTTTTTTTTCCTTTTTTTTCATCCAAAATGGCAAGCTCTGGACTAGCTCTGTTGTTCCTCAGACTGTGGATGTGTAATAAGAAAGTTCTGTGAAAACGTCCGTGCAATGCTCAGTGGTGGTCAAAATAGCAAGTATTAGGAATAATGGAATTGCTAGGAAAATGATAGCATAAAATGCAAAGGATTGTTACATTACTGCATAAATCCATTGTGCACCTGTATCGTAAATATGACATGCAGGTCTGTTCCTGTGATGTAATGAGTGGCATGCTGGAGGTGAGTAGAAATGGTCACTATTTCTCATAACACAAGAAAAAAATCAATCAAATCAGATGACATTCAAAGATACATGCCGAACATTGCTACCTGTCTTTCCTTGGTATTGCATGTTGCAATTTCTCAGCTGTCTTCTGCTCTGCGAAGTTGTCCCACCTTTTGGGCTGGATTGCAAATCAGAGTTTGTACAAAGTATAAGCTTTTTAACTGCTTTGTGGAGAAAGATGAGGTAGATCTGATGTATCTTTGAGATTAAAGTTCAGATCATGCTTTTCACTTGCTTACACACTGTGAAAAGTCTAGGCAGTGTGGATGAAAAGTACTGTTACCTTGTGTTGTGATGAACTGTACGAACCGAAGGTCTTCCTTTTCCTTTAGGTTTTTAAATTTTGGTACTTAGTTCCTGGTGAGGATTTATCTTTAATTGCAGACCAAATAGTAACTAGTGCCACTAGCAGAACTTGGTGTTGAAAATACAAAATGCATAGCCGAAGAATGAGATTAGTTGTTCTAGCAGGAAAAATCTCAAAGGATGGGGGGAAGCACAGGTGAGTGCAAGGGGGTGCAGCTGTACGACCAAGTGTGTGTGAGTACACGTGAGCACGGGCGTGAGGCGGAGCAGGAGTCGGCGCGTAGGAGCAAACGGGCATGTGAGAGTGAATGTAAAGATGCATCAGTGTGTATCCATACCGGTGAGCATACAAGTGAGCATGAACGTGCGCAAGCCTGAGCAAGCATTCAGGTGAATGTGTGTATTGAGTGTTTTTCAGGAAATACTCAAGTGGAGGATTTAAACCAGAATTTATGGCCTTTCATTTTTGCGCTCCACAGAGATGGTTGAGGAGAGGTGGCTCTCACTCCCCAGGCCTCTGCCTGTCTGGAGTCTTTGTTTTTCCCTGCTACTCTTCCATGGGGAATGCGCTGAAGACCGAATCTTCCAGTGAAAGGATAGCAAGAGCATTTCTGGTCTGGAAGCCATTTCCCCAACCTTTCCAGACTCTCTACAGCATAAAGCACCCTTTTGTCCACTGTTTCATCTGGTTATGCTGAAATGAAATATGCATGTTTGTGGACATGTGTAGAATAATGCTGGCAATATTTACAGTTTTGGAAGTTGAAAATAAAACACACACACACACACACAAAAATATCTATGTCCTCCTTTGAACAACGAGTTATAGACTGAACATGTATTTATTTCCTCACACTGGAAAAAGGAACAGTATTTAGCAAGAAGTATTGTTGAGGTCCTTGTTGGACCCCAACATTATCTTGTTCCTGAAAAACTTGCTGAGGAAATTTGAATGTTACAAGAATGAGAGGATATGATTGCAAGTTCTGCTCCATCCTGCGTTGTTTTGGACCCTGGCCATCAGGAAACATTTTTGTCTACTTCAGAGATGAAACACTTTCTCTTCAGTAGTAGTATTATGAGCAAGATGTGTAAATAATATGTGGCAAGGGGCGACTTTATTGCAGAAAGGGAAATCATCCCAACTTTTCCTTTCTTTGATGAACTACTAAAAAGTAGTTTCTCCAGAAGATGAGCTGGGGGGAATTTGCATGTTTTGTATTGACCTATATAAACTCTAGTTATAAACATAAAAGCAGCTTAAAAGTTGTTTCACTCTGCTTCTGTCACCCTTTGTACTTTACCAACCATTGATCTTTATTCTTTGTCAATTCATACATGTTTAATACTGCATTGCAAATAGTTTTCCTCACCTCCAAAAGTATTCATAAAAATAAGGCTGGGTGAGAATATTTGAAAGAATATTGTTTGTAATTTTCTTGCCTCTGCTGAGCTGAGTGTCTATAAAATGGAAATACAGGCTTCTACCTACTGCAGAGGAATGGAAATAAATCATAATGCAAGCTCTTTCAAAAGAAATTACATATCCTGGAGTAGGAAAACTCATAGATCAATATAACGCTTTGTTGCATAGCTTGAGCTTTTTCAAAAGATGGACTCTATATAGACATTTGCTTTGGTATCTAACTGGTAATTTTACTGAATATATCTAATTTGGATGAAAAGTTACATGGTTGACCTGAATGACTAGTGTCACAGGGGAAGTGGGGGAAGGACAGTTTGAAGCAAAGTGTACAAAAAACCTTGTGGAGAAGGAAGATCAAGATTGCTACACACTCCTGCAACTAGCACTCACTTTGAAGGATATTTTTTGCAGAAGCAGGAATGAAATAGTGGTATGAATATAAAAGTAATACCTTTAAAATAATTTTGGAAGACCAACATGAAATCAATTTTGCAACTAAATGGCCATCACACCCTAATTACTTAGACACTGTTTCTTCTTGCAGGCAATTTTGATATGAAATATTTTATGGTTGTTAGTGTTCATACTTATTCTGTGAAATAGGTAAATATTAAGCTAGGGGTTTCATAGATTGTGAAACAAGGAAGTTATTCCATGTTGTGGAGCAACTGCCACACTGGAAATAAAAAACAGAAGCTTTGATTCTGAATCTGTTGATACAACTTGGAAGTGGAAAAACTGCCTTGTGCACCAACACCTAAGATTGGTTAGCTACATGCTGCCTGCTTTTCTGGTGGTGACACTGGATTAAAGGTAGCCAATAGTGCCTTTCTTTATGGTACTTGCTGCAGTTGCTGGAAGTGTTTACAGCTGTGAAAGGCAGTGGAGATGGAAGTGTCTGAGAGACAGACTGACCTATAAAATAGACCAGCACAACAACAATTCTTCTTCTGGACCTTATTTTCTTTGCTTATGTTGTCACATCTTGTGGTGTCACTCCCACATCCTTCCACCAATAAAAATGTAACGTACAAAGTAAAAGCTTTCATCAGTCTATCTGAAAGCACTCTGCAATTGTTCCTTGTTTCACAAAACCATGGTTATCTAACGTCCATTTTGCAGGCTGATGAACTGAAGCCAAGACAGACTGGTCTGCCTCAACAAACTGTATCTGTTGTAAAAGCGTTACCAAACTCTTTCTGTGAGCCTCAGGCTGCAGATGTATAATTTCATCGAAGAAATGGTGCAGGTTCCGTTACCTAATTACAAAGGGACTGGAAAGCCTGTCTTGCAGCAAATCCTCTTCATCTGTACTTCTCTGGCATGTCTGAGCCTCTCCCCAAAACTTCTTGTGTAAAGGCACACGTGGAGCCCCTGCAAATCCTCCTGAAGAGTCATCCTTCCCCAGCCTACCCAACGAATCACACAGTCTTCGTGTTGAGTGGAATCGCTATACTCACAGAGGTGGAAACAAATATTGCTTCCCATGCTATTTTTAAATTATTACTATTTTCTGAGGTTTCAAGGAACTTTACCAACTGAAGTGACTGCCCAAAACTCTTTTTAGATACTCAAATGCAGTCTTAAGGCTTTATCATCTCGTCAAGGCAAAACTCCCTTTACATTAATGACTACAGACATAGGGTCCCTCACAGGACTCAAATTTTGGGCAAGAATTGATGTCTTGCATCAAAATACTCTGACTTCTGTACCGCTAAGGATTAGTAGTAGACTGCAATCAAGTTATTTAATCGTTTAAGGGTTTTCAAAGCCGGTAAAAATATCAGCATCAGATTTTTTTAAATCCTCATTTACAACAACAGCCTAAAACATTCATTCCCAGTGCTTAATGATCACAGAGGGACATGGGAGTTTAAGCATGGGTTTAAAATAAAAAAAAGCTTTCAATACAAGCTCTACCTCTGTCATCACATCTGTCTGCCTTTTGCCATTAGGCAAGCAGTGTATTTATCTTTGAAGTCCTTTACTTGCAAAGGTGCTAGTCATGCTCTATTAGTACTTTCTAATCTCCATGTGTGCATTTAGTTGAGAGCATAATACGTTTGTTTTTTACTGATGAACTAATGGTTTCTAATGAGTTGCAGGGTCTTCAGTGTTGTAAAAGTCTGTTTTGACCCTAAATGACTTGGGCTAGGTCACTAAAATGCTAGGCGGTGAAATAACTTAGCATGCTTATGTGAGCTTCCTTAACCTATATGCTTATTTAAGAAGGGCAAGAAAGGAAAAAAACACAGCAGTGGAAAAATGTTATTGGTGATTACACTCCAGAAGGTTAGCGAATTTTCTAAATTGTGATATCTGAAAGGAGATTAAAATTTTTTTAGTATTTCTGAAGTAATTTAGGGTTAAAAGGGACTTTCTGGAAACAGTCTCATAGTTATGGAAGAATCTGTGGGAAGCTGAATACTTGAGTTCTGGTCTTAACCACGTCCCACCATGTGGCCTGGTTTTCAGAGACTGAATATATTCCAGGGTTTGCTGCAAATCCCCTTTATCGAGGGGTCAGATGGAACCTTAACAAATTACATTATGATACACACTGTCACAGAAACAGATACTTTCAGCTTTTTGCTCTGGTTCATTCATTTGTTCTTTCTTTGTCTGAATGCAACATAATAATAGCTTTTGAGACTGCACATTACAGATTCCAGACTTCTGGGGAATGTTTTAGTTATCTGTGAGATCAACCCTGTTAATTTTGGTGCAAATAGAGAATGAGTAAAGCTTAATTTCCACTGAAGTCAGATTAAAGAAGGATTCTTTAAATGCTTTCAGTTTAAGCCCTCTACAGCTGTCAGGCTATCTGTCCTTTTCCTTAGAAAACTGTGTGGTGACTGCAAAGCTCATGAAACTGTGATGTGAGAAAAACTAAGCACGTAGAAGTGGTATAATTGAGAATAGGATTTTTAGCCTGGCTATTCCAAACTGTAGGATTTGTGATAGCAATAATTTTAGGGGGAAAAAAAAAATCTGTTTCAAATCTGTGGCTTACACCTTAGTGAAAGCTGTATGCAGACTTGAAGGTATTCAGGGAATTCTCTAAAAGGCTAGGAATGTTTCTTGTATTTTCAGGGTTGAAAAAAGTCCACTTCTGTCTGTCTTTAGAACAAGCTATTAAAGTCTCTCTCAACCAAAGAGAGAGGTCAGAGATGATCAGTACTGCATATTCTCTGCTGCTTTAGAAAAAGGTAGTAGCCAGGAACTACATTTATAATACTTCGCTGCATGGTAGGGCCATTTTATAAGACTAGCATGTTAATCTTTATTCAGGTTTTAAATCTCATAAAGACTACCTGGTTTTAGAAAAATTCTAGCTTTTCAACTTAAACCTTACAGATTCTCAAAGGTTTTTAATGTTAGATAGGAGATGGGCATTTTACTTCATAATCTAATGACCAGGTTAGAGCTGGACTTGTTTTTAATAATGTGAGACTAAGGACAGGATGACCTTGCTAACAGAGTATGAATAAATAGCTGGAGGACCTAGCTTTTCATTAGTTTGGTATTTTAATATGTAGTCTCTCACAGGTCAAAGATTTACCCAGCTACCTCTGGGGGATGCCAAAACATTGCAGGTGGATTCATCCACTGGTTTTGGTGGGATGAAGCAAAGATAATTTTGTTCTTTTTAGGCTATGCTTTCAGTGAAACCAGAGCAAAACTTCCATGGATTTAAATACAAATCCAAGATCATGCTTAATGCTACTGTGATGTGATTCCTGATTTGGATGATGAATTTCTGCTCTTCCAAAAGACTATGCAGTAGTAGATTTCTCAAGCAAAGGACCATTACTATTTAAAACTTAGTATTACATTTATATTTGGAAAATAAGTAATTTTCTTAACATTGATACTGTGTTTGCAAATGCTTCAATACTGCCTGAGCTCTGCTTTTAATTAGGATGAGCACTGTATTTCTCCATGGCCTGATGTCACTGCTTCGTTGCAGAAGGATGACTGTGGATCCCGAGAAGGTTTGCTGACAGGTGATTTCTCTGACACCCTGGAAGATGAGAAGTGACACTCCCGATGTGTTCTGCACACCCACACTTGGATGCATAAGCTCGATCCTGACAAGGTTTCTGATGTATGTGGTAGAATTATTCTGATGGATGAGAAGTATCCACGAAGACAGGGTTTGCACTGAGGCCAGAACTGTGCAGTATGCTGATTAGCTGTCCTCCTTGAAGTTTCTCAGTGAGCAGTGCATACATGAGCACACACTACTTTTTTCCTCCCACGCACACAGGCGCTACGTCAAGTGAAGTGACTTGGTGAGACTTATTAATGCTGTTGGCTTCTTTCTGCTGGGGGCTGACCACTGCAATCCTATTTGAAAAGTTTTCTGCCAAACTGGTGGGTCATTTTCATTAAAACAATATCCAGTTTTGTCCCTCAAGCATGGATGTCTTTCTGCTTGTGAATATAAACTGCAAAGGCAAGCAATGAATCCCTTCGAATAATGTGCCAGTATCTACTCTTACATAACTGTCATTCCTAAGCAGAAGATGCTTATTTACCAATTAAAGCATCTTGGCAAGGATTTCAGGCATTTTAAATTAATTCTGCTGCTTCCAGAACATCCATTAGATAAAATCTGATGAATTCGAATCATTGACCCTTAACCTGAAAACCAGTTTTACAAATGTCCTCCAGGAAACACATTGTGCGCTTAACTTCCCCTATGAAAACTACAAGAAATTGTATACCAAAATACAAGGATTAAGGGCCAGAGCCATGACAGAATTAGGCTTGGACAGGGACGGGAAAACTGTCTCACTGAATGTACTTGATAGGATAATTTTTTTTTCAGCAATATACACTGTGTGACTGCAAATAAATGCATGACATAAGGAATTGTTCAAATTTTTTTTAATAGTAGAATATTTCCATTGACTCGCAATGTTTAAAGAACCGTGAGGTTGTGTTACTGATTAACATCGGGTTACTACATGAAGCTTCGTGCAATTAGCTCGTACCAGAAAGGAAATACCAGATTTTTTTAGTGAGGGCTTGAATCTTTCCTGGAGCTGCAGGAATTTGGGCAGCTGGGAGAAGACCCTGTAGCCTCTTTCTTAGCAGCCTGCCAAAGAGATCACTGTGGAAGTCTCTTGCTCTAGAATTCCTACGGGTAGTGCTGATTTGGTTTGGTTTGTTTGTTTTATTTTAATTCTTCAATACAGGATAATTCAAGTGAGTAGTCAATATGAAGTTTTATTATCTTCTACCTTTGGATGTCTGATTAAGTATGACTTGCTGTGATTGGGATTTTAAATACCAGAAGTCTTCCCAATTACCTCAATTACCTTTACCCAAGGAATGATTGCTATTTCCAGGTACGCATCCTGTTGCCCACAGTTTCTCCCTCAGGTTTTTCTGACATCATTCTCACATTAATAGCCCTTACCAAAGCATACTGTAGACTAACAACTATCCCACGGTACCTCCTGAGTATGTTGCAGCACTGACACAGTTTCTGCATACGTTTTCTAACTCTTCTACTCCATTTTAAGAATGTTCGGAAGTTTCATTTAAAGCCTTCAAATGATAGAAATTGTGCATATCACATAGAGCGCATCCTATCCAAAAAACTTTTCTTTTAATTTCTTCTCTGGTTATATAAACCATCTGTAAAAGGAAGTTATATGAAAAAATAGATTAGAAGTTATTACAAAGTATTTACTGTAAAACAAGTAGTAAAATGCGTTAAATTGTTTCTGTTCTTCAGTTCCCTGTTCCAGTAGCTCTTCTGGGCATAATTTATTTGGAAGAAAAAAAATAGGGGTAAATATGAAAAACCATTTATGAATTCCAAATATATGCCCTGTCATGCCCTTTTGTAGAGAATGTTGCCTAAACTGTGTGGAACATACCTAAGTTTCTGTGCCAAGATCTGTAGTAGTAGTAGTGCCTAAATTCCCATTTACTGAAACAGGACCTGGGTTCTAAGAAATTAACCCAAGAGAATGTTTTACTTGCACTTGAAACTATTGGCAGTATTTTTAGATTGCAGAGCAGAATTTTCTTCTTATGTTTGAGCCTTAAATATTTAACTCGTGTATATAGTCAGCTGAAATTACTTTATAGATTTTTGAGAGCCATATGCAGACTTTACACATGTGGAAAACATATGCAAGCTGTTGCATAACAGTGAAACAATAAAAACATAACCAGGGCCTATTTTTCTCTTTCATTCATTACTATATCCCCTTTCTCCCTGAAAGAAATCCACAATGAAATATTAATAGCAACATACTGTTGAATAAACATCTGCAGATGTAAGCAATAGCCATTTAAGCTTGAATAACCACTCAGAACAAGAAAAGTGAGTATTAATAATTAAGTTCAAAATTACCGAGAAAAGGCATTGTGAGACTAATCTGGGAAATTATACTTAATTTACAGAAGGTATATTTTTGAGGAAGTAGTAAAATCTTTTGCTTTCTTTAGGAGTAAAAAAGAACCTGTCTCCCTCTGCTGGTTTTCAGAGAAAAAAAAAGTTTATAGAGACTAAAAAATTGTAGCTGAAATTTTGATGCAAATTACCAGATGTTCCAGAATTAGGGCTTAAAACTTGTTGCCTTTAAATACATAGGAGTCACCTTGAGGACATTAGAACTACCTGTCTTGATTAGCTGAGGATTGGTAGATTTTTGTAGTATTTGCTTTGTTTAAGCTAATAGTTTCTCAGTATATTTACCACGATTTCTTTATATGTACATCTTTAAGAAAGTATAACAAGATAAATTTGAACTGTTTAGCCTTTAATTCAAACGTCACTGAATCTTGTAGCTATCCTGAAGAGCAGCGTAATATTGGAGTTGTAAGTGTAGATGCATAATTTTCCTTTCTTGCATAGTCTGAGTCATTGTACTTTATAATTCAGATTAAGCCTTTTTCTTTCAAATATGAGTTTCTAAACTGCTCCGTAAATACAAGTCACAGGCCACAAGGCTTTTGAAGGCCACGCACACAAGAAGAGCTACAGCACTGAGCGTAGCTCGCCGGTTATGACAACTGCATGCGATTTCTTCGAATGGTTGCTGGGACTCTGGTGTTGAGGCTAGCTGCTCCGGGGTGGGTGCTCGCACCTGGCCAAAATGCAGCATTGCCCACCCTGCCGGGCCGGGAGCCCCCGCAGTGCCGCTCCCCCAGACCGCTCCACGCGGCAGTGACACTCGCACGGGGTCTGTGCCAGCGAGAGCGTATCGGCAGGACGGGGGTGAACTTCGTGTTGCCGTCCCCACCCCGATGAACAAATGTTTGGGAATTTCCGTGGAACAGACGTGCTGCACAAAGTCAGTACCGTGTTCTGGTACACGTCATTGTATCCGCAAAGAAGTTTTTGTCCTTTACAGTATACTCCATCTTCCTATTGTCAGAGGAAACACATTCGTCCTTTAATAATCCTTGTGCTTCTGCTAACAATTTCTCATTCACAAAAAGGACGCTCTAACAATAGACATCAAGTTTATTCCTTCCAGTTAGTTAAAGGCAAGTAGCAATTCCAGTAGTTAAATTAAGGCAGTAATCTGTCAAATTTGGAGGGCTTACATGAATGCTTTTCAGGCTGAGAAGAAAATTCAGGCAATTTTGGTTTCAAAGTGGTTTTTTTTGTTGGTGGTGGGTTTGGTTTTTTTTTACTTCCCACATCTTATCTTCACTAAAACATATTTGTTACGCTTTGTTACATGTAGCCGTCCTTTTGATCTGGGTATATGCCAAGCTTCCTTGTATCCTAAGTATTGTTTTAAAAGGCATCTGCCAACTGCAGTTTCTCATATTTCCAGTTAATACCAGTGTCAGTATAGTTAGTTACACAAGTCGATTTGATTTTTGCATATATTGTGTTGGAATTCTTTTGTGAAGTTGAGTATCGGGGTAGTGAGCACAGCACTTAACTTTCTCCAAGTATTTGACCAAATTCTCTCATGTTTATTCTGCCTGTAGTATGCAATTTAAATTTTAATAAAAATGTTACTTAATAAAATTGTATGGATTTTTACTGCTTGTCTATCTGCAATGTACTTTTTTTTAATTTATTTTTTTTTTATTTTTTTTAACAAGACACTGCTTTACCAAGCGTATCCTGAAAACTCCCAGGGCAGCTGTGGTATTTGGTCAATGTATCACAGACAACATATGTAGTAGCAAGGTAGTGAGACTGCTGAGACACACACCTTGTGCATTGTATTTACATGGACATGTTGGTAACTTCCTGTATAAGAAATACTTTAAAACTGACGTAATGTTTTCATGTGGGAATGTGTAACTTGTAATTATCCATTCATAAGCCAGTCTGCAGGCTATGTCATTGTTCCCTTCATTGACTCAGCTATCTAGGGGGTAGCGTCATTTCACCTGGAAGCTGAGCTTCCAATGCCAAGCGGTTATCTCTCTTGAAGCAGAACTATTTTGGCTGCCCAGCTATGGAGAATGCTATGTGGCATCTGATATACAAATGCTGTTTCTAAAACTGGCTAGTGCTGCTTCTAGAGTGCACCCAGTAATTGGTATATATGTAATGTGAATGTAGCTGTGAAACAATGAAAGCAGAGGCAAAAGTACTGATGTTGCTTTTCAGTGTAAGGGATGAAAGCAAAGGAAGGAATAGCATATTCAGTTTGTATTCAGTGTGATAAAAGGAAATCAGTACCTATTTAACATGAAGTACCTTTAGAATATTTTGCAAAAATGAGATGCAGCTAAAAAGGATGGGCTTAAATTATTTAAATGCAGAATAGCAGGAAAATTTTCTGACAAGGAAATAATTTCTAAGGAAAAGCACAGAAGCTTCTTACAGTTATCGTGGTACCAGTAAGCAGGCTTGAAAATAGTCTAAAATTTTGTACTAATCTGTACAATGAACCAAATAATCTTTTCTGTCTCAACTTTTATGATTCATATTTGACATGGTCATACTGTCATGTATTATGTAACATGATGGAGCTTGGTCCATCAGATACTCATGATCTTGGTTGAAATTGTTGGATGTGGTAGCCGCCTTTTATTTAGGCTAAGCAGATTAGTGTTCCTTTGGTTAGTGAGGGATGAAACAGACAAAGGGTTGTCCCAGGACTAAACCCTGGGCCATTGAGTCAGAGGTGTAATCCAGAGCAGTTTAATGTGACCCGTGTGTGAGGGGGGAAGGCAGCACAAACACCATGGGAACTGGTTTGCACCAGTAGGTGCTGGTCTGTTAGGATCCCAGTAGGGCACTCTGCCTCTGTAAAGTATCATTTAAACTGCTGTTTATTAGAGGCAGCACTATGAAGATGCTGGGAACCCTCAGTTGTGCAGCATTGAACAGGCGCAGCACGCTCTGCAGACCCCATCCGTAGAAAAGGGTTTCCCATCTCAGTCATTTTAGGACTTTCTTACAAGAAAACAATTCTGTCTGTGATTTCTGCTGCCAAACAGGAAGGGCGTTTGCATGGGAACCTCTTGCTGCACGTTTAGATAAAGGCAAGGATGTGCAGGTGGTGCAATCGCCAGTACCAAGCGGGAGCTGCCTGCAGACTCCTATTACAGGGAGCCAGAAAGTTTATCCTGCGGCCAGGGATGCCCACAGCACAACACGGGTCTGAAGGCCAGGCTGTACGGGCAGCACAGCACAGGCCTCTGTCTAATTGTTACGTGGGTCACTAACTCTTCCATGTACAGTCGTCTCCTGGCCAGGATCTCTACAGGAGCCCAGTGGAAGAGGTGGCCAGGAGACATGACTGCGACTGCCAGGACAAAAAAAATCTAAAATGCAATCTGAAAAGAAGGTGTATTTGGACAGACAGTCTGGAAAGAAACCTGGACCTTGAGAGCAAAGTAGAGGTCTTTCACTGATGCTCCATTCTGTGTTCAAAATTGGAGTAGAATTGGCTTATTGATTGTCAATACTGAAATGGCATTAGAAAGGATTGATTTCTCCTCTTAATAACTGACAACCTGAAAAATTCTTAATGGCTTAGATCACAAGGGTAGCAAGAACTCTGGAAATTTTTTTACTCTGTGTAATCACACCTACGATGCTTCTACAGGGACTCACTTTGTGTCAGCCTTCCAAGTCTCCATTTTGCTCTTGTTGAAGTCACCTGCAAGGGCTTTCATTGACCTTAATGGTGCTAGGTCAAGATTTATCTGACAGAAAATGCTCAGATGCTAAAATGGTGGGGGTTTATAGATAATCACACAGAAAATGTCACTGCCAGCCATGTATTTATGACTTACCTTTTATTAATTCATTTATATTGTAGCTTCTAAACTGACACTTTTTCATATGTCTTCTGTGCTTCATTAACTGTTTTGTATTTTTTTGAACTTTGGTGTGCTAGAAGTGCCGAATAAAATACCGATAGGTATAAACTGAATTATTTGATTGTTTAAGTAGTAGGCCCTGAATGGACAGAACACAAAGTTACTTTCTCTGGAATTCTTTTTCAGCTACATTAAAAATCACGTTAATTTTAAATGCCCATTACAACTTTTAATCTGATCTTATGAAAGGCCTGTTGTCTCAGCTTTGTATAAAATCCCAGATGCGGTACTTCTGAGCTTACTCAAAGCATTATATTCTTTTGAAGCTATTGTGAAGGTCAAACCAAAATACCGTCTTTTTTGAAACGTGTTGGTAAGCCAGGAAGGTTGGAGTTGACAGCAGGGAACTGCCGGGGCTGGCGAAGTAGTTTCTGAAGTTAAACTCGGCAAAATGCTGGTCAGTGGAACGCGCTGTTCCAAGCCGCTGGCGAGAGACAGAAGTATTTCTTCCTACAGCTAAAGCCCGTGTGCTGCGGGGCACCCTCGTTGCGCTGGCGTCGCCCCTCCACCTCTTCCTCCGGCCCGTTTTCTGTTCCCGGCGGGCACGGGCAGTGCCCTCCCTCCGCGGCCAGCGGCAGAGGAAGTTCGTTCCAGCCTCCCAGACGGACATTTTTGGTGCGTTGTGCAAGTTTCCAGGCATGCCGAGCGTTCTTGGGAAGATGGGGCGATAAGCGGAGGAAATGACGGAGGGTCACCTCAGAGCCACCCGGCCCCCCGCCGTCGCGGCCCCAGGGGCCCGGCCGCCACAGCGGCGAGGGTTCACCGCCGGCCGGCCGCGCG
>JAVJGG010000021.1:14462980-14479152 GCA_035590195.1 Aviceda cuculoides
ATACTGAACTCAAAACATAGCACCGTACCAGCTACTAGGAAGACAATTAACTCTATCCCAGCTGAAACCAGGACAGAGCCTGATGTGAAAGTACTAGTAGTTAAGAGTTGCTTTTGCGAAGGCTTGGTGATGCTTACTAAGATCTGATCTGTACAATGTGGAAACTGCCCTAGACAAATGGAAAGGAAAAAGCAAAAAGAACTTTCAGTAGGATTTGCCTATGCTACAGCTGATACTTCCTCAAAAGCAGAACAAATAGAGAAGTTCCATCTCCAGCTCTTCAGATAATGATTTTTAAAGTCTAAGCAGCTCTGGGATCACTTACCTATTTGAATTCCTTACTAAATAAGGCAAATTTATAATGGAAAAAAAAAAGCGATCCTCATATATAAACTCCTGAAAACAGACTGCAGACTGGTTTTTGTACTTATGGTCAAGTAACTACACTGTATCCTAATTTAAAAAGGATTTATTGTTTTCTTAAACTACAGTCAGGTTTATAAGATGCCTTTCTTTGTGAGAAAAAAGTGAAGATCTCAAACTATGAGATTTAGGAGATTATAGAAGCATAAGAGTCTTCCCTAAAGCATAAAAGTAAATTTCATTAAATAACTACAGTTTGTGGGTGAACAATGGTTAATAATACTTGCTATAGATTTATATTTAACTTTTAGATATAATTTCTTTAAACAGTGAGTTCCCCTGTTGAGCTTATAATAATGCAGGCGCTTTGCTGGGTGCATGATGACTTGAATGAAGTGGACATTGGCAGCTATATCCTGAAAGTTTGTGGCCAAGAAGAAGTTTTACAGAAGTAAGCAAACACTTTTTCATTTATATTTAACTTCATGCTTTTTCATGGCACAGTTACTGGAAAGTATATCTTTAATGATTAAATGTGTGAAAGCAGAAATCTTAAACATAGAAGAGTCACACTTTGCACAAAGATCAGAAGTCTTTAGAGTTGCTCTGGGATACAGCAAAGTAGGTTCCCAACACCTCCCTAGGAATCTGTTCTGATCTGCCATCTGTTGTGTTAAACACAGTTTCGTTTGGTTTTTTTTGTTTGTTTGTTTTTTCAGATGCAGATTCCTAGAGTGTTTCTGTAGATGGATGTTGTAGTTTTTAGCTGCTCTTCAAATACCAGCAACCAGGAAAAAAAAAATATCTACCAATGTTTTCTAATACTCTGAAGTAATCTGTGGGGAGATTTTTTGGTTGGTTTGGGGTTTGGGTTTTTTTGGTTGTTTGTTTGTTTTTTTCCGAAACCAGTGGTTTACAAATCCCCATTAGTTTTCTAGGTTACAATATTTGGTTTCAATGTTAGCCTCAGTAGTTAAGAGCTTTAGCAAAAGTATGGGTATCTGTAATAGTATACTAAGACTGCAGAAGTAAAAATCAGTTCAAGAAGTGTGGTATGGAGGTTGATTCACCATTTCCTTATTTTGACCCAGCAGGTTGCCTTAAATATTCCATGTGTTTTTTTAAAAATGCTGCATATTTTTAGTGTAACTATAGCTTTCTTTTGTTTAACAGTAAGCACTGCGTAGGAAGTCATGAATATATTCAGAACTGTCGGAAGTGGGATACAGAAATCAAACTGCAGCTCTTGACCCGTAGTGTAATATGCAGAGATCTGGCACGAACAGTAAGTACCTCCTAAACTGCAGGATCCATGTAAGTCTTCAAGAGTTTGTGAGTTTGCATCAGAGCTGATGGATCTGAGGTGTAACCTTTTCGTATTACAAACAAATTAGTATGTCTGCTTGGTGTTGGGAATTGTATCCTTCTGTACTAAGAGGAAGTGAAATAAATACTCAATTTTTGCAAGGCAAATAATATAAGTATGGATAATGTCTCTCATTAGACTAAGTACTATATCTGGGAAAAGTATGCAAGCATTTGGACTAAACTTGAAGCCTGAAAGAGAAGCAACAAATTTCAAAGTTAAATAAAATTTGGGAACAGTTTTTGAGTTCAATTAGATATGTATCAGACCATCAAAGAGGAAGGGAGGAATATTTGATATCTGCATAGTTAAGCATATGATTGCTGTTTCTTCCCTCTTCCCCCTGTCCCAATGTGTACCTGTTTCATAGGCTATTAGTTAGTTATTTCTCTTCCCCTTTGAAGAGATTGCCTTATCTTTATCTTTTTACTCCACAGGTATTAGTAATGAAAATTCTAAAACAGTATTACAAATTACAGAAAGGTGAGAACTGTACTTAATATCTAATATTTTATTGCAGGAAGATGATGACAGAACACCCATACATCTAACCAAACACCTCTACAAAGTAGAAAAGCCTTTCAGAGAACCTATTATAAGGTAATATTATGTGGTTATTTTAGTAATCAAGCCCACTGCTGAATTTCTGACCGAGGTTATATTATGCTCCCATGCTTGTGTTCAATAACTACTATTTCCTGCAGGTCCTCTATTGAAGAGCTTCTTGATGTGTATCACAAGCAAGTTAACATAGCTCTTAAAAATGAGGTAAGGTCATTGTAAATTATTGCTGAACCAAAAGTAGCATGAGAAGGTTTACTAATGAGATAGTTGGGATAGACTTGCAGGTATTCTTGGGGAAACTGAGATCTGAACAAGCTGTCGAAGGAAAATTTGGAATCATGGATTTTTAGGTAGCTCTTCCTAGCTTTTCTTGCAAACTAATTACTACCTAATTGTCACAATTGAAATTGTATCTTCCAAGTCCTGGGGTGCAAAAGAACCTTTTCCTCAAAAATGCTGGAGGAGATTAATTTAGGGGAGTAGGAAAAGGTCTGAATCCTGATTATGTCAGTTATTGTCAGCCATGAATAATATATTGGTAACAGATAGGAGTCTACACAAGTGAACAGTAATAGTTGCGTACGGTGGCAGTTATAACTGAAGCATGTTTGGAGCACACAAGTTCTATAAAAAGTGTAATAATGTCTTATTCTGCACTATTGGATTAATTAAAAATACACTATCAAAACCATTGTCTATTTCAGTGTATGACAGGTAGCTTAAAACAGCTTGTATGTGAAGTAGTTTGGAGTTATTTCCCAAATGTGAAAGCTAGCTGAAGATAACCTGCTTTACTCATTTCTAAAAGGAGAAGCTTAGTTTAACTCCTTATAGTAATGTAACTTGGAGACTTAAATTCTTAAACATTAGATAACTATGTTTCTTAAACAGTTTCTGTAAGAACAGTCTTGAAATGAATGACTTATTTACAATATTTTTCATTTCCACTATGTTAATTTGTCTCTCCAGGAATGCAGGTCTGAACAAGCTGATGTCCACTATTTACGTATTCCCTTAATGTTATTTAATTTCCTTGATGGCAATTCATGGTGTTCTCTAGGGTAGTTTTGAACCCAATCTTTTTGTAGAAGTGAGATGTTGCTGCTCCTTAACATGATGGTGGCTTTGTTGCTTTGCTTTTGTGGCTGCTTCAGCTTGCTTGTTTAACTGTGATTTCACAGGCTGAGGTGAGGAGTGCAAAACATCTCAATTCAGACTTATGTTCTACTTTCTACAGTCTTTCTGAGGATGGGAGATGCACCTTGTAGGTGATGATTATTGGGTCCAAATATCAGCAGTTGTTGTGCTTGAAATGCTTTACTACCTGAAGTGAATTCCTGTACATACTTAGAAGCTGAAGCTTGCTAGTCAAAGTGAAACGAAGAAATCCATAAATAACTTTGTACATAGCCTTTGATTTCAGATTGTTGGACACTTTTAAAGTTATCTGTTTTCTTCTTATTGAGATTAATTTGAGAGCCTGTGAGGAAAATAGCAGTGGAAATTTTGCTTTTCATGTGTCAAAACAGCTGTTACCTTCAAAGTATTAGCTTTGAAAGTATGGCTTAAATATTTACAATGTCTTCTGACTTCTATGGTTATTTTCTTACCAGGACGAAGTTAATTGTTGCCAGGTAACTCCCAATCCAACAACTTTTCAATTCAAATGGCTTCTTTGCTATCCATTTTTAGAAAGGTCATGAGAATGTCTGGGGGAGTGGGGAGGGTGGGGGCTGGGAACCAGTGTACATCTTACTGAGAGGCTATTACACTAATCCCTCTTATTTAGTTGTAAGTGCTCATAAGTGATTGTGAAAGAAACCTGTACAGTAAGTCTTTAAACAGTTATTTTGAAGCAAGTATTTTCATTTTTTACGTGTGTTCTTTGAAAATGGATCAAGACTTTGCTTATATTAAAAAACAAAACCCAAGAAACCTAGGATAATTTAGATTTAAACTAAGTGGCCTTTCTTCTATTTGAAGAGTAGAAGGAAGGGAATATTAGGAGCATCTCGAGTTTGTCTTAAGCAGTGTACCAGCATCTTCATTCTCTGATAAGAAGCTGATGTATTCCTTTCAAAAAAGATTCCTGTTAAGTGTGCAACCCCCCCCTTCCTTTCCTTCTCCAAGATGACAGTTTGCAATTGTTTCATCTGGAAGAACCATTTAGATTAAATTATATGTAAGGCAAAAGTTGTAACAGACTTTTTTAAAAAGTGTATTAAGGTGAAGTAAAAAAGATAAAATTTCATTATGGACGTGACACTATAGTGTAAGTGTAATTTGAACCTATAGATTTCTTTTAAGAGGGCTGAAATTGAAACACAGCTTCTTTAGCATTCCTTCCTCAGACTAGTTGAATATCCTTTTTTTTAATACTATACTTTCTTTTTATGCCATGAGGGAATTTGAGCTTAATATCTCATTAGAAAATACTTGTCTGCCAACAGCTTAGAAAAGTGGTTGGAAACCTGCTAACGTTTTCTGGGACCCCATTCTAGAATCTGTACTGCTATGTTTTTGGCATTGATAACTGAGCTGTAAGGAAGTTCTTAATACTGAGGTTTTTGTTTAATTGAATTGTTACACCACAGTTTAATGTAATTGAGATATGCATCTCATAATGAAATTTTCTTGGCAATTCATTCAGGGGAAAAAAAAAAAAGAAAATTAAAGCAATACTGAGTTTCACAATTGTGATCAGATCAATCTGTTCTCTCATACGTTCCTTATTAGAACCAGCATAAAGCAGTAGATCACGTAATTAAGACTGTCAGAAAAATCTGTTCTACATTCGATTGTGTAGAGACTCCCGCAATAACGGAATCGGTAAAGAAGCTAAGGAGGGCTGTTAATCTTCCAAGGACTAAAAATGCTGAGGTAAACTTTCACACTATAAATTGCATTCTGAGGTATGCTTTTTAACACTAGATAAATCCTATTTCATAATCTTTGGTAGTTGCAAGTACCAGCAACAGTTCTGTCAGGGCTATGTTTATAGTTTTGGTGTTGTGTTTTGTTTTGCTTTTTTTACCTGGTATCTTCCATTTATTTTAATATCTCTTTGCTGTTAATGCATTAATCGCTTGCTTTGGGAATCCTTTCCTGTTCCAAATAGTGACTTTTTTAAAACTAGTTTTAAAATACTGTTTTCTGGTTCTGTAACTACAGACTTGTGTCACAGCAGGTGCTACTAAGTCTGACCAAGGGAAACTGACAGCTAGCTCATGCCCTCTAAAATCAGCACAGTTATGCTTAAAGGAGGAATTCATGTCATGAATTTTCTGTGCAGTATTTATGTGAATAGCAATAGCATCTGAAAACTCTTAACAGTTCATGCTTCTGCATTCCTGGTCATATGGACAAAAACAAAATCTCTCAAATAGCACAGATTTTGATGATAAAACTGCCTTACGATGAAGAATTCACTTGAGCAGAATTGGTCTCAAGTCACATTGTCAAAAACAGTCATTAAATGGAGAAGTGTGCAAATAAAAAAAGCTAAGTAGTCCTGTAATGCTATTTCTGTTGTCCTGCTGCCTGACTGGTGGTGATTCATGTGCTGTTCTATTCACTTTCAGCTTCGTCAGTTCAGTGATACATTTTTAATACTGAGCAGAAGTCTTGCAAAATGCACAGACCAAATATAGTTGTCACAAGAACAACAATTCTTGCAGGGAAGTGCAGAAGACATATTAAGAAAACTCAGTGAAATACAGTGTATCAAATATTTCTTCAACATTTGCTTTTTTATACGAGAAAGCTGTAGAAATAATTAATTACCCTGTAAAAATAACTTCCAAAAATAACGCTATCCCAGTAGAATTTGAAAACGGTACTTCTTTATCAGTAAAACCCTGCAATTCTCTTGTGATGAACATTGGCTTGAACAGTAATGTGTATGAAGGTGTACAGGATTGCTTTCAGAAACAAAATTGCTGTAAAAATTGGAGCCGCCTGCATCTAAACCTTATGTAAGATACTGTTTGTGGGGGGATTTTCTGTTTGTTTGTTTTGTTTTTTTTGAAGTAATTGTTTTGTGGTTGGAAGAAGTGGCCAAAAGGTAAAAGAAAACAGTAGATTGTCAAGTAGCAAATTATATGTATAGTGCTGTTTCCAACAGTTTGGCATCCTGTTATCCAAAAGTACTTGGACTACTTGACAAGTATGGTGGAAACATATGGCAGTTTTTCTGAAAGGGGAAAATGATGTGATTTTTATTTTTTTCCCCTTAAGTTTCAGCATGTTTTTTATAAGAATGTGAGTCTTTTTGGTAGTTAAAACTTAATGGTGGCAAGCTGCTCAATTCATACACTAAAAGTGTATGAGTTCTTCTGCAGTGGTTGTGGCAAACTTCTTAGCTTAGACTTTCTATGAAGCATTAGGAATTCACTGGGTTTTGTTTTTAAATCACAAACTTGGTTTTCATTAAAAGTTTTAGTTTTATCAGAAGTTGAGTTTGGCATGAAGCCCTCCCTTATTAGAAGGGAGTAAATTCCCATGATTTCTTTGTCATCTGTTGGCTTCAGCAGTGTCCTTGTTGAGACGACATTGCTGTAATATTGCATCATGTTTAGACTTCCATTTTAGCAGGCCAAGAAGCAAACACAGCAGATAGTACAAAGTAACAGTACTTGCTGTTCAGTTTTCTCAGTTGCTTAACATTCTTTTTACTCAGTAAATTTATAGTGACTCTGCCTACAAAAGGTGTCTTAACAAATGCCACAGACAAAACAGTTGTTCAGACTTAAATTACTGGGTAAGAGAGCTAACAGCTTCTGTTTTCATCTGTGACAGCCCTGACCAAGTTTTGTCTCTGCTCAGAGAAGTTAGAGTATCCTGAGGAATATTTCAATATATTGTGTCTTTTAAGAGTTCATAAAGGGTGTCAGAATAGTTGTGACTTGACAAAACATGAGCTTTTGAACCTGGTGAATGATTGCTGCATGATAGGGAAATTGTGATGCTGTCAGTTAACTCTTGAGGAGCTTTGAGTAGAGAGATGTTGCATAAACCCAAATATGGGCCTAATGTTTCATAATTTCTGTACAACATACTTAAGAGCAACAGAAAATTAATATGGATTCTTGGTATTGAAATTTGCTCTAACTTTTCTGTGTAGGTATCCTTAAAATGTGGCGATGACACTAGCAAGAGCTCATCTGGTGAGTAAAGTTTTTCAATTTTATTTAAAAACTGCTTTCAGGTGGCTGTTTTAGGAAGATATGCATTAAAGATTAATTATAATTTAGGTTCACTGCAGTCTGAAAATCCTCTGAAAGTGAGTATAGACCAGTTAACAAAAGCAGTTGAGGCCCTTCTGCGACTCCATATGAGTTCATGTAGCAGTTCTGCAGCAATTTCTCCGAAAGACAGTAAGAGTACCAAGGAAGCATGGACTGCCACAGAACATCTCCAGTTCACAATATTTGCTGCTCATGGAATTTCTTCTGGTTGGGTATCAAAGTGAGTAATTTATTAATTGTAAAATTCATCCTTTTATAGATGGGGTTTTTCTTGTTTAACTTACTTTCTTTTCCTTGTCCAGTTATGAAAAATACTACTTGATGTGTTCTCTGACCCATAATGGAAAAGATCTGTTTAAACCTGTTCAGTCCAAGAAGGTTGGCACTTATAAGAACTTCTTCTACTTGATTAAATGGGATGAACTGTAAGTGATTTTAGCATGTTAAAACTGACTAAAATATTTCAATTTAGCCAGTACCTACCTAGCTAGCCGCTGAATACAGTCATTCAAGCAACACTTGCTTCTGATTCCATTTGAAGTGTTGAAGGAACGATGTGTGTGACTTACTGACCAAAATCAGAAATATTTTTCCAAATGGTATTTCACTACTGATTTTAAAAGTGGAAATGGAAAAGCTGGACAAGTTCTCTGTGTTAATGTGTTTGTAATATACAGTTACAAGGAGTTGGGAAGGTCATTAGTGTTCCTTGTAATGGGAACAGCTTGTGCTGCTTAAAGGATGAATAAAGCTTGCCTATAAACAGTGCTTAAACTATGTAAATAGGGAGGAAAAGCAACTGACTTTTACTAACATTCATGTTGAATTGTTTTTTGCTCTAAGTACATTGCAACAACTTTGTATCTGAATTTAAAATCTAATTTAGGATTATTTCTATAAAGAGAGCAGGTGCATAAGTGCTTAAGAGTATCTGTAGCATGAGAATGTCTGGTTTGAGCTACTAAACTTAAGTTTCTCTTTATGGGGCAGAGCAAGAGGGTAGAAAGGAAGAAGGAAGGCCATGCAGAGAAGAAATAGGGAGAAGATGGCAGGTGATACCTGATAACTGAGAGGGGAAGATAGTTTTCATTATCTATGCACAGCTTACTTTTTCACACTTAAGAGTAATCAGGCAGCCTGTCATAACTGGAGCATCAGATGAGCTCCATGTTCCCCTGTATCTATTTCCCTGACTGTTTTTAAAGGTCAGAGGTGGACTCTGAGGAATACCCTGAAAGTCTGCAGTGACAGATTATTTTAGACCAGGAATGAGAGTTTCAGGGTCTAGAATACCTGCCTTCAGAGAGTACTCCAACTACCTTTTTTTCCTGATGTAAGGGATTAATTGTCAGATTTCCTGCTGGCAAGTACTAGTGTATTACAGTGAAAGATGTGTTAGATTGCTTATAAGCCGCTTAATATAGTTGTGGTGTTTTATAGTGCAACTGGCTTAGTAATATGCTGTGATAACTCGTAGAATGATATTTTGATATGTTACAGAAAAGTCAAACTTAAAGAACATTTTAAGCAATAAAAACAGTGTAAACAAAAAATCCGAGTTTTAATTGCTCAGTGAGGTGTATACTCCTTAGCTGCTTTCTTTATGGGTGCTGGTTTTATACCAATTGAACTTAGCCTTCAGTAGTTCGTAATAGATTCTCTCGTTTGGATGGGCAGCTATTGTTAGGTGACTCTTTAAATCTGAGAGATTAGGAGGCAGCTAAAATGGAATTGTGTGTGTCCTCCTAGTGAGTAGAGCTGGAAGACTGGCTATGCTGGACAGTGCGATTCTGTGTAAGGAATGTGATTTAATAGAGACAGATTAGAAAGGGTTGTTCCAAATCTGGCTACAGTCCAGAAGTATAATTTAGCAGTTTTTGCAAACTATTGGTACAGGAGATAAAGTGGAGTGAAATATGATTGCATGGAAATTTAACACTTGTTCTTCAATGTTCATTAACTTCTTTGGAAAGCAAGAATCGTCAACACATAATATGGATAAGCCTGTAACTTATTAACAACTGTCTTTCCTCTGACTTATTTTTAACACTTTTATTTTACAGAATAATTTTCCCCATCCAAATTTCACAGCTGCCTTTGGAATCAGTCTTATGTCTGACTTTATTTGGAATCCTAAATCAAAGTAGTGGGAGTTCTCCTGACTCAAATAAGCAGAGAAAGGGCCCAGAAATATTGGGTCAGGTTTCTCTACCTCTTTTTGATTTTAGGCGGTAAGTATCTGAAATATGGGTAAGATTATTAATGTGATTTACTCTATATAAAGCTTACTCCACTCCCTTAACTAGAGAAGCTGCTTCTCTGCCACTGAATGTAGTAGGCCATGATAAAGGTAAGAATCATAAACTGTATTGTTACAGAAATAATACCTCCAATTAAATAGGGTACAAAACATGGTCCCGTGTTGTAGTATTTCCATCTAGCTGGCTGAAAAAACTTAGCTGCCGGAGAAAGTTGAATATTGTTTGGATGAAAGTGGTTTTATTTGCAGGAATTATTCATAGTAATGTGGGCCAAAAGAGGTCGTGTTAGTACCAACTGTTTGTAAATACGCAGCAGCTGAGTATGTAAGTATAACTCAAGTTGTTCTCTGAGGAATCCAGTGACATTCAGGTGTTGCCCTATAGGTCACATGCAGTTGAAGTATCTGCAGGTGTGAGTGTTTACTGAATTGATAGCCTCCCTTCTACTGAAGGAGTATGGTCTTGATAGGTGGTATTTCATGAGTTCTAATACCTGACTAGAAGATCTAAAAGTACATTTATATTGGCTAGAGATGGTTCAGTCAGTATTCACATATATTTTAGCAGATGAAGTGTAAACAGCCAGTTCTCAGCCAATTCATGAGCCATGGCGATAGAAAATGCAACTTGCAAAAGAAGTGTTTGCAGCAAGCCTTGGATTTAGCAGGAATAGTGTCTAGTGCAATACAAAACAGAACAGAATCCTGACAGCAGGTAAAAAATGTGTTATGCTTCCATCATGTCACTGGGAAAGAAGCACTTTACCTTGAAACTGTCTTAAGATAGGAAAGAAAAGTTCTTATCTTCACCCGGTCCTGTATGTAGAGCAAAATATGATGATGGCTGAAATTTTTAAAATAAAAGACTTTAATTTTAAGGTCTGCAGTGTTTCTAAGTACTATTATTCTTCAGAGGCATCTTTGCCTTGGCTGCAAAATACTCAATGCTGCATGTTTGTAAGTTTACATATGCAGAAGCCAAGCTGGAGAATTTTTGTTATATTGTTTTTTGGTTTTTTTCTTTTAAAAATTCCTAAATCTGATAATAGGGTGGTAATATACAAGCCAGCAAGAGAATAAAAGTACTGTTTTAAAATTTAGTTACATTTTAAAATACAGGTATATTTTTGTAGGAAAAATAAGCCATTTCTTCCATCAGCCTGTTTCTGAGTAATAGAGATCCCAGGATATTCTTCAATAACTAACTAATTTTGATTCAGAGCTGGATTTATTTAAAAAACTAAAATAAAAGGATAGTTAACAACTGTGTTAAACTTATGGCATATTTCTAGTTTGAACTGGCCTTCCTTCAAGTACAGCTGCTGGATCCTGCTATACCTCTTTCACCAAGAGTGAAAAGCCTACTGTAGCTTTCCTCAGTTAAGTGTTCCTGGATTTGTTCAAGTTACCTTGTTCTTGAAACTTTCATTACAAAGTGTATTTCAAAATGCATATCGCTTTGGTAGCTATTCAATGAAACATTAACCAATAGATTTGAACCACGGGTGCCAGAATTAGGCATGATGTTGCAGAAGTGATGACACCATTGCAAAACAGCTTCAGGGTTTATGCTTAAGACTTCCTGTTTATGTGTGCTTCTGACTTCTAGGTCTTACTGGGAGCTTAAATTATCTAATTGTCAACCAAGGCTGCAGAAAGACAACTAAGTCCTTCCTGGACAGTTACTTCTATGTATTGCTTATGTCTGTTCCATGTGGTTTGCATCCTCTGGTTCTAGATATGGCTCTACTTGTTCTGCTTCCTATTCTGTATTGGTGACAATTACAACAGCTTGAGGGTGCTTAAGAGTTTAGGCTTTCCTGCATTGCAACAATGGCCTGCAGCTGTTTTCGGTCTCCACTGAAACTTGGATTTCTTTTCATAAATTATGCTTATTTCAGCCTTCTGTATAAATGTTTCATTTTGGTCTCCTATGTAAATATCACATTTCACTTGAAAGTTGTTTTGATTGACAACATAGCTTTTGTTTTGATTTGAATTGCAAATTTATCCTGTCTTCATGCTGCCTGGTGTTCTTATAGTAGTTAGTTTGGGGAGAAAACTGTATTATCTGTTTATGCAGAGCACTGCAGTAGAATGTGTTATGCCAGAGTTTACTGAGCAGCCTATATATGGCAACTGTAGAGATGCAGGTGGTCTAATCCACTTGCAGTCTACATAAATGAAATCCAGACCTAGGTAATTAAAGTTACTAGCCAAGTATTGCAGTTACAGTTGAGACTAGCATCAGTAGCAGGCAGGAGCTAAAACTTTTAGCTAACTAAAACATAGGAGGAATAAAAGGTCATATATGTGCTTTGGAAGAATCCATAGTCAAGTTAAAATCCATTCATATGATGTGTGTGGAGTGGCTTAAAATATCTGTATTTGTGGATGAGACAGAAGGCTGTGGCAAGTATATTGAACTGGAGGATTATTAAAAAGAACAAGCTGTTATGCTTTAATGGCATGATTTAGTAATTTTTATTGGCATCATAAGCTCCCAGTTAATCAATATTTACATACAAAGAACTGTTCTTTCTTTGAAACACATAAACCCTAAAACATCTTTCAAAATATACTTAAGGCTTGGCCTTCAAGCAGTCTTTTGAGATTCTACCAGTCTTTAAAAATCAAAATAGAAGTTTTATATACCTAACATTCAGCACTTAACTGATGTATGAAGTATCCTCAGTTGTGCCTTACTACAATTGGAAATGGTATTAATATTGGGAATAAAATTGCAAATATAAATGTCATCTGATATGCGCTTGCAGAATCTAGGAATGTGGAAAGTCCAGGCAAATGGTGCCGTCTATAATATTCATATGCCTGTAACATTTTTCTGAGAAGTTAGGAAGGTGTGTATGTTCAGTTTATTCCTCAGAGGCAAAGGTATTCCTTTTCTCCCTGAAGAAATAGGGAGCACTTAATTTGCCTGTGTCAGCACTGAACTTTTTCCTTTGCCTTTTCCACCTACAAGTTGTCTGCAGCATTTTAAAAGACTTAAAGTATAGAAGACATCCAGTGAAAATGAATAAATTTATTTGCTGCTTGATGATCATAATTCCCTTTTTTAAGCTCCGAACTGTATTAGCTAATATGGTTTGATTTCCTGTTTTCTTTTCTGAACATCACTGGTGAAATACTCATCATAAGATAAATTCTTATCTCTGCAGTAGAAACACTTACTCAGCTTGAACTGTCCTCCTATACCATACTAATACTTTGGAATTGTTTCCTTGTGGTGACCGTTGATCTTCTCCAAATAGTATTTTAATAACTTATATCTTGTTGAAGTAAACAGACTGTGACACTAATACCTGTACATCCTTTTTTCTTAGATTGTTGACTTGTGGGACAAAGCTCTTGCAACTCTGGACCTCATCACATCCACATCATACATCAGGGATGGCCAGTAAGAAGGGAAATATGGAAAGAATAGTATTGCAGGTTATATATAATTCTGACTTGATCTGACTATGTTTTGTGTGAACATTGTGACTTGTAATTCCTACATGAGTGGTAATAAAGCAGTTGATGTTTTGGGAAGAATGTAAATATTATTAAGTCATGTTTTAAAAGCCAGTATAGAATAGTGATTACAGAACATTAATGGCAAAGAATGGAAAGCTGCTGTAAGTGTATACAAGTCAGTTATAGAATTACTATCTGGAATTAAGAGAAATTGGAGATGCCTTGGTAGTACATGCTATTGGTACTGGGAGAGAACGTCTTTGAAAACCAATCTATAGAAATATATGCTGAGATGGGAGTTGTCTAGACTCAAACAATAGCAATTCCAGTTGCTTTACAGAATATAAGCACCTCTCATTCTGAGTCCAAATTTCTTTCTGAAGAGCAGGCACCTTGTTAGGCATGGCTTAACAGTCACAAAACAAGGTTGGAGTTGGTGGTTGGGTTGAAACCACTGGTGCAGATTTTAATAATTCTGCGATTAGTCTTCACTCTAACCATCCTCACTTCACTTCTGAGTACTCCAACTACTGCACTGTGCAACAACACCATTGTCATGCATTAGGGTCCATAGTTACGTAGAAGAGTTGAGATTGAAAAAAATACATAGGAAAACACACATGGAAGCATGTTACATACATAGAACTAAAGAGTTCAGATGCTTAAACATCTGAGGTTGCTGAAAGGGTGAACTTTCTGTACTGTTCTTAAGGACTTTCATAATCTCTTTTTTCAGATTGACTTTCCATCCCATGCTTTTGATATTGAATATAAAATTCCTCAAGCTGCAAAGACTACTGTGCATCATTCCATAGAAACATTAGAAAAACCACTGAGAGAACATCTCCTTGCCGTTCTGTCCAAGGATAACACTATTGGGTATGTTCATCTTTTTCTAGCTATGGTTTCTTTGCATGTGACAATTTGTGGCTAAGGTATGGAATGCTTATTTATTCTTAAATTTCTTTAATATGGTTCCAGTGTATTTTGAAGACCTGTAGAGACTTAAACAAGAGATTGAATTAAAACTTGAAAATAATGGTACTAACTTAATGAATTTACTTGTGCTTTTCAATGCTGGTGTCTTAATATTCTTCTGTTACAAGACTGCTACCCTTCTGGCTGCCTGTTATATATGCCTATTCCTACTTGGAGGTGTTTTGGCTACAGGGAGCAGTGGCAATTTCAACAGTGGCTGTTCGTATGCCATGAAAGCTTTTCTGGCAGGCTTTCCCAGTTGTATGCACCAAACTAACATTAACATTTTGGTTTATTTCAGATTATACTAAAATTTTTTGTCCTGCCCAAATTATAACTTTGAACAACTGTTTCCATAATGTTTAAGGCTTTATTTTGCTTTATTTTGACTTTTGTTGAGGAAATAGCCGTTTTAATTTCATTGCATTTTGCGTCTTAATTTATCTGTACATAATGACCAGTAGCATTGTAGCATTGGGGTTATTCAGGTGATGGTCTGTATGTGTGTTATAAACTGAAATGCTTTTGTCTGCAGGTTATCGAAAGAAGATAAAGAATTTTTGTGGGAGAAGAGACATTATTGTCATAGTCATACTAGTAGCCTACCAAAAATATTGGTTAGTGCCCCCCACTGGGACTGGGCAAGTCTTCCAGAAATATATTCATTACTTCAGCAGTGGCCTCCTTTATCGCCATTAGCTGCACTGGAACTACTTGATTCAAAGTAAGAAAAACAGTGTAAATAAGTTTTCTGTGTGTATTGTGCATTAAAATACTCTTCAGTAGAAGATTCTGAATGGCATTCTTGTGGGAAATCGTGCTGAATTTCTTTTAGCAATTGCTAAATTTTCTTAAAATTTTAAAGAACACATGCTTACTCTATTAATGTAGGCTTAACCAAGTCATGTAGTGAAAGAATAGCAATAGTGGTTAGGATTCTGAAGTCTGATTTGTGACAGGACAGCAAGCTGTACAGCCAAGCTATTAAGACTGAAGTTTTGAGGTTAGTATGCTTGTCCTAAATGTGCACATGTGTTTGCATCTTAGGTAATGAAGGGCCTCAAACTTGTAGATCCTTTTTTGAGCTGTTAAAAACTTTTTATATTGGTTCTTTCATATTTAGCTGATTTCAAAAAAGAAAAAAAAATACTACATAAGCAGAATAAACTTAATGTGGATTTGTGGTGACTTTCTAGGTTTGCTGATCAGGAAGTGCGGAATACAGCTGTGAACTGGATAGAGACATTAAGTGATGATGAGTTAACAGATTTCCTCCCTCAATTTGTACAGGTAAAACTTTCTCCTGCACTGAAGTTAGAAATTTTTTGCTCTTGAAAACCCCAAGGAATTGCTGATTACTAGTAGCAGCAATGCAATTGCATGCCTCTATATTTAATAACCTAAATGCATAGTAGGGAAAACAATTTGAGTAAGTAATCGCTTTGTGATTGTCCTATGGATTTGTGGTGATTCTGTCGGTACATTAGTCATTAAAATCTCAGTCTTCGTCTAGAATTAAATCCAGACCTGGTTTATTTCATTTTCTTTGTATTTAGGCATTGAAGTATGAAACCTACCTTGACAGTGCTCTTGTCAGATTTCTTTTGGCTCGGGCACTGGGAAGCATTCGAATAGCACACTACCTATATTGGTAAGATGTTACTTTGTTCCATTGTTCATGTAATGTGTTTACTATAAGATTAATACTTACAGAAAAAAATGTTTGTTCTTAATATCATAGTTTGAAACAATGAACGTTGTGAATGGGTGTCGTGGTTTAACCCCAGCCAGCAACTAAGCACTATGCAGCCATTCATTCACTCCCCTGCCCCAGTGGGATGGGGGAGTAAATCAGGAAAAGAAGTAAAACTCGTGGGTTGAGATAAGAACAGTTTAATAGAACAGAAAAGAAGAAACT
>JAVJGG010000021.1:14479252-14496406 GCA_035590195.1 Aviceda cuculoides
TGAGCAACAACTGAAAACATCAGGGTGTTATCAACATTTTTCGCATACTGAACTCAAAACACAGCACTGTACCAGCTACTAGGAAGACGATTAACTCTATCCAAGCTGAAACCAGGACAATGGGGAGTATACAAAATGTAGATCCTGTTCTTTTCATGAAAAACAGACAGTTGCTCTATGAGGCACAAACTTCTTGCCTTTTTATCCCGTATATCAGTAACTTCAGATATATATAGTACTCATTCACTAAAATATTTTAATGTCTTGGTATGGCATTGTTTGCAGTATTTTCCTTAGGAAAATTTTACTTTAAATCCTTTATTTCAGGCTTCTTAAGGATACACTGTATGATCCGAAGTTTGGTGTAAGGTATGAGCAAATTCTCGGAGCTTTTCTTTCAGTCTGTGGAAAAAGGCTGAGGGAAGAGCTGGAGAAGCAGACCAGACTAGTGCAGCTTTTTGGAATGGTAGCAGAAAGAGTAAAGCAAACAAGTGGATCTGCTCGGCAGGTGTGTATATATTTTTAATATTTTTTAGGAAGGTGAGACTGAGTAAACCCTCAAAACGATCCACTCAATTGCCTATTTAGTCTAAGTTCAACAAAATGTTATGTATAATATATAGGAAGATCTAGGAATCCATTGCTCTGCATTTTAACAAGTTAATGGCTTAATGAAGTTGATGTTTTTGTCAAATTTGTTGTCGGAAACATAGGATTGTGTGAGGTGATAGGGTAAGAAAGTAGGATGGTTTCTGTGTACAATAAACTGGAACTGGATTTAAACCTATTACTGCTGAAGAATGATCCCATTATGCAAAAGAATGGGATATGTTTATAGGCTTTATATTCATAATAATATGAATTTCCAGTTTGATCAAGCGGGATGTTATCATCTGGTTCAGAAAAAAAAAAAAAAAAAAAACCACAAAAAAAACCCACAAAAAAACCCCAAAACAGACTTGTGTGATATTAGTATTGTACCACTAGGCTTATGTATTTTTAATAGCTAAAACAGCAGTTACAATTTCTAGCATTCCTTTGACACCGAAGAGTTAAAACATTGGCTTCAGGATAACTTTGTTCAGAAGTCTTCTGTAGATGCTTCAGCTTAAAAAAACCCAACCAAACAAACAAAAAAAACCCCAAAAAACCACACAAACATTTCAGCTGACATTTTCTTTTGTCTGCAGGCTGCCTTGCAAAATGGTATGGAACGTGTGCAGTTATTTTTCTTGAAGAACAAATGCCGTTTGCCTCTCAATCCTAGTCTTGTGGCAAAAGAGTTAAACATTAAGGTACTGCACATTTGGAGTTTCAAAACCTTTTTGGAAAAACTACCTATAGGCAAAGCTTTTACAAATAGAAAAAACAAAATCAATTGAGGTGCTTGAAAGCTCTTTATGCTGGGGGAGGGTTTTAATTAAAAATTCTGATATAACAAGGCAGTGAAATTAGCTGAGCAAAGATAAAATTTATACAAATAGTTGTGTAAAACTAATGAAGGTACCTGTATTGGAAAAAAACCAAAAAACCAAACCAAAACAAAAAATGAACAAAAAAAACCCTGTAGTAACTTATTATATCTTCAGACCCTGTCTCTCTTGAGACCAACAATCCTGGTTATAGTAAAGCAGGAAAAAGTCCTGATTGCAGTAGTAATCAAAAGAGAAAATTGAACAAGGCTATAAAGTTTAAACAATGGGTAGGTACTGTGAAACAGGTGAAACTACCTGTTACTGGTTATGTCCAAGAGATGCCCTGAATCCAGGCAGGTAGACAGTACCTTTATTTTATTGTGACGGTCCAGCAAATAATAGTGTAGGAGAAGCAGGTAAATTATTTTTCCAGAACTCTGCAAGGTTTGACAATATCTGCTCAAGCACAATCTTGATTATAACATCATGCATGACTGAGAACCTAAAGGTCTCTGAACACTGGATTTAATCCTGTGTGGCAAGATGGTTCGTCTTGCTTTCCTTCTCTACTGTAACTATTAAACCATGGATATGTACTTGAAAGCAGATAAATGAGAAAATACTGTAACACATGCAAATACCTGTTTTTTTTAATATCTTCTAGCTTTAAAAAAAAGAAAGGCTGCTGATAAAATATTTATCTGTGTTTTATTCACTCTTCCTTTCAAAATGTATAAAACATCATCACTGTGCAGCACTGTTGGCTTTTGTACAAGAATTCAACAAATAACAGCCAAAGGGCTCTTTATTCAAAGGAAGCACGTATTAGCCACAATTGCAGTGTTAAAAGTCTGAATAGACACATTGTGTGTCAAACCTGCTGCTTGTCAGAATGTCTTGTTTTCTGGGCTAGCAGGAATACTCCTTTCTGAGTATTAACACTAAATCTACTTGTAGGCATGTTCTTTCTTCAGCTCCAATGCAGTACCACTGAAAGTTGCACTGATAAATGCAGACCCTTTGGGAGAAGAAATTAATGTAATGTTTAAGGTAGGCCTTACATTTGTATTGGAGAGAAAAAAAAGGTTGAATGATAATCACTGTTTCATTGGTATCAGCTAACTTTAGCATAGACCAATAAGTTTAGTTATTTTGTGAGTTTGCTCCTGTGTAGCTAGAAACCAAGGTCTGAACAGGTTGTAAAATGTGAAAGTAAGTCTACCACATGTGAAACTTAAATGTAGCCTATTTCTCTTAAGTGTGTAGCTATGAGGAATTAAGTAGCATAATGTATAGCTAAATCATAGAAGAAACGTAAAGCAATTTCCAGAAATGCTTCCTAGAAATGTAAAGCAACTAAAATCTGTGAAGTTTAGTTTTGCTGAAAGCATATTATGTCTCTAGTGAATTTTTTTATTTTTCCATTTAAGGTTGGAGAAGATCTAAGACAAGATATGTTGGCTTTACAAATGATTAAGATTATGGATAAGATCTGGCTGCAGGAGGGACTGGATCTACGGATGGTTATTTTCAAGTGTCTCTCAACTGGAAAAGATCGAGGTGCAAAACCAGATGCTGTCTATAATCTTTGCTCCCCCACTTCAGATTCTTGTCATGCTGACAGTGAAAAATTTCTGTGCAGAGGCAGGCCCAAGAAACAGTGGAAGGCCAAAAGCCTCCCGTGCAAGGAACTTCAGTGCTCAAGAGTATAGCAAGTTAAATTGTTCTGAATTTCCTGATGGCTGAGTTGCATTTAAATGTGTTTTTTTCTCTTGAGTCCCAAGATTCTCATGCGTTCTGTTGTCAGTGAACAGTGGTGCAAACAAGTAAATACAATGATAAAAGCTAAGATTTCTCTTGATGCCCTTACTGCAACACAAGAAAATAATGGTGCCATAGCAACCCTGATTCTGAAAGTTTAGTTACGGTGGAAGAAAGTATTTAAGTCTAAAATGAAATTCTAAAGTATTTGGAATTTGCTGTAGTTGAGTCAGGGAGTATCATTCATGTACTAAAATGTGCAAAAAGAAGAAAAAACACTCCCACACATACACTGAACCCCAGGATTAGTGTCATATGCTGGCAAAAGTTTCTTGGCAATATGAGGCTGTCTTTTAGGTTGGAAACTAGATCACAGAACTCTAAGTCTGAGTGTAAAATACTGCCCTGCACCTTGAACGTGCTTTTTGCTAGTTTTCACTAATTCTCTAGAGCTAGCCAATAGGAACCACAAGATCTTTAAGAGGATAAACAGTAACTTAAATATTTCTTCAGTCATATGCTAGAACAGTGTGATGAAAACTCTTAAATACATGGAAACGTTGGGGAATTTAGGTTGGCAAAACTAAGCAAAATGCTTCTATTTATGTAAGACTTGCTTTTTAGAGAAACAGATGGCTTTTCTTTTTACTTTGAACAGTGACTTGATTGCATAGTATGTTACATCTTTTTGTTGTTGTTCCTGCTAATATTAGCATTCCTAAAGTACTTGAAGGATTAAAGTGGAAAAGAAAAAATGGATGTAAATTACAAATTTGCCTTTGCTCTTGCCAAGTTAAAAGTAAAATCCTGTTAATCAAATGTTTTCCTTTAATGATTTAACTGTACAAGTATTTTTAGGAAATGGTATCTCCAAAATGAGGCCACATGTAAAGCCCACTGCCCTATTTCTGGAGCAACAGTCTGGTCTATTTCAACACTTGACAGCAGTTAAAGTTACTAGATTACTTAAGTGTCAGTGTATGAGAAATGTCAGCATCAAAATGTTTTGCAGTTATTGCTTATAGACCAATACTAGTTTATGTAGTAGAAAGTAATTATTCAAAGTATAATTTATATGTGCATTCTAGCAACTGTAAGTAATTGCAGTAAAGTAAGCCTAGCTTGGATTGCTATGTGTGTTTCATGGTATGCTTTGTAATATAGTCTGTGGAAATGCTTAGTAGACTAATAGCACTGTTTTTACACCTAACTGGGTTTTGAAAGAAGCTAGTCTAAGATTATAAAATCCATTGTTGTCAAGAAAGTTTCTACTAAATAATGAAAATGCAGTATAACTTAAGGAGATGGTTAAATACACATTTTATATTTTATGTAAAGGCATGGTAGAGCTTGTTCCTGCTTCAGATACACTTAGGAAAATTCAAGTGGAATATGGAGTGACAGGTTCTTTTAAAGACAAGCCTCTGGCAGAATGGTTGCGAAAGTATAATCCTACAGAGGAGGAATATGAAAAGGTAACTTTTTTTTAGTGTTGTTCTTTTTGAAGATCTTTTAAAAGGGATAAATACCATCTTATGAAAGAATAAAATTTTTATTCCAGATCTTCCATTGCAATTTTTGTTTTGTACCTTTAGGAAACTTAATTTTTTTCTATACTTGAGAAAGAGCAAATGAAAATCCTTTATTTAACTAAAAAGGAGCCACATGAATTCTCAGGATTCACATCAGGAGTTTTTATGGGATATAGAAAAAATGTACTTCAAATTTAAGATGGGGAGGAATGGTGGCTGCTCCTAGTTGTGGTTTAGGAGCAGTGGCCTCTTTACATACAAGCACATGGGATTCAAAAAATGTTTTCTTTTGGCTACAACGCTGTTACAACACAATGGAAAAAATAGTCTTGTACCCTTTTCTCTGTTAACGTACTTTTTTTTTCGTGATTTGTCTTCAACTCCTCTTTTCTCTTTCATTTACTTAAAAAACAAAACCATTTTTGCTGGAAAATGTGGTATCTAAAGATTTTTGCAAAGCTATTTGAAGAACAACATTTTGGAAAAAAGCAAATTTTAGGGCCTGTCTTGTCTGGCTTGGATTTTACACTTGTCAAGATTGACTGTTGAATGCGTGAATGCTGTTTTCCCACTGATATCTGATCTCAATTAACTTTTTTTCTCTCCCTCCCAGGCTTCAGAAAACTTCATTTACTCTTGTGCTGGATGCTGTGTAGCTACTTATGTATTGGGAATTTGTGACCGCCACAATGATAACATAATGCTCCGAAACACAGGGCATATGTTTCACATTGACTTTGGAAAATTTTTGGGTCACGCGCAAATGTTTGGTAGCTTTAAAAGGTATTTTCTGTAGCTAAGCAATGTAGAGGATGAAGTGATTTTTTTAGTATGTTTTTATAGGCATTGTAATTCTAACCATTAACTCTTAAATTCCTGTTATCTGCTGTTCTCATTATGAAGCCAATATCTTCCAATTTAACCACAGAGTTTCCAGAATGCATTCAAACTTACCCTTACAAAATTAATTTTGAGAAGGCTCCAGCTTCCCATTTCCATATTCTGATCTCTGGAACTGTTTTAAGTCAGAGCATATAGGCATAGTTTTCAAATAAAATAGTGGTCTAGCTACTGGTAGATTGAAGTAAGGAATTCGGTCTCCTAAACATAATTTCAGTGCTTCCAAACTGCATTCATTACTTAAGAACTTGTGCTATACACACTTGGCAAATCTCAATGAGAATTTCTTTACAATAGTTATGAAAGCCAAGTATTCTGGTACAGGAAAATATTAATATAACTTTTTACTGATACTTGGGAGCCTTACATCTAACACAAATCGTAGTGTCATACTTTTCCAGGAATATTGGATAAAGCTGTAGTGTAGTTTCACCTTTTTAGCTATGTTCATGTGATTACGTATTGCATGCTTAAGTTAACTTTACCAACGAATGAGAATTGAGTGCCAGAACCTTTACGTCATCAGAATGCCTAAGTGTGAAACAAGTGAGAACAGACTCTGGCTCATAAAAACAGTAGTGAATGTCAATGTTGCAGAAAAGCGTGAACAGCAAGTTTGTATTTACTACTCCTCTGTGTAGGGAAAGATAATCTATATCCAGGATAGAGGAGTTACATTTTAGTGAGGCGATAATAGGAATTACATTTATTTTAGTGTGTTATGGCTTCCAGAAATGAGGGATGGAAGGCATTGTAGGGTAACCTGGCTGTAGGTCCTGTACCATGTGAATGTGTTGGGAATCTGAGATAGCACTAAGCCACTGAACCCAACCCCCAAAATTAAAACAGTGATAACAGATTATTTAATATCATTACCTTGGGGTGGGGATGCAGGGGAGGAGGAAGCATGTGACAAAGTGAATAGACCTTATAATTAACTTTATGAATTCTGTGCTTTTTGAACAGGGATCGAGCTCCTTTTGTGCTAACATCAGATATGGCTTATGTCATTAATGGTGGTGAAAAACCCACTATTCGCTTTCAGTTGTTCGTGGATCTCTGTTGTCAAGCTTATAATTTGATAAGAAAACATGCAAGCCTCTTCCTTAACCTACTTTCATTGGTAATAATTTTATTAAATTCAGTTGAAACTTAATAGATCTGTCACACTGGGTTGTATTCAAAGGCTGTGCTTTTTGTGCTGCAGAAACTCTTAATGGGTGCTTTTAAAAGCCAGAAACATCAGATGTACTTCTTTGGAAGGTTGTCTTTGGAATTTTTTTAAGCTGTTTTACTACCTACCTGTTTCCTGAAAATTTAAAACTAAGATGATACCATAAATTACACTGCAAACTGTTTTTAACTGCTTATAATTCAGCAGAAATGGTGAATAACTGCTGATTATAAGTAATTGTTGGCTATCACTGTTAGTGTTTAGCAATGTAGTGCAGCCTCAAATGAATTTGAGGGTCTAAGTTTTAATTATTTCAATGTGAAATCATACTAGGTTTATTGCATTAAAACTGTAAATTTTAATTTCTTGCAGATGCTTTCTTCTGGGTTACCAGAACTAAGTGGGGTTCAGGACTTGAAGTATGTCCAGGATGCCCTCCAGCCCCAAACAACAGATGCAGAAGCTACCATTTTCTTTACAAGGTACTAGATAAATGAAAACTAAAATACTTCCCAGCATCATCCTTTTTAATGGGAGCTTTCTGCTATGAAAAAAATGTACTAAGGCTGTTCACAAACATGTCTGTAGAAGTTGAATAGTTACACTGTACAATCACAAAATATCAGTTAACCAGTGAACTACATAAATAAGATCAGTTTCACGTAAGATTAATGCTTGTGCTAGAATACTTTGCCTTTAATAGTAACCTGGTGCAGAAAATTTGTTTGAAATACTGAAAGTAGATAATTCCATCTGTCTGTTTGAGACTTGCGTTTTGAATACATTTTCAATTGCTTAATAGCAGTGTATATGTTGGGAACCTTGTAATACATTCTAAAGAAGTTCTCTCTTTCAAGAAGTGTTTTTGCACAGTGAGGAGGGAGGGATGATGCTCCAGTGTAGCAAATGGGGGTGTGTATGTAGTGTGACAGAGTTGTTGCTATGTGTTGCAAAATGTGTTATTGCACTTCACTTTAAATATATGGGAGAAACTGCAGTAGTATGCATGCAATTTAGAATCATAGAATAGTTTGGGTTGGAAGGGGCCTTTAAAGGTCATATAGTCCAACCTCCCCTGCAATGAGCAGGAACATCTTCAACTCAATCAGGTTGCTCAGAGCCCCGTCCAACCTGACGTTGAATGTTTCCAGGGACGGGGCATCTACAGCGTCTCTGGGCAACCTGTTCCAGTGTTTCACCACCCCCATTGTAAAACATTTCTTCCTTATATCTAGTCTAAATTTACCCTCTCTTAGTTTAAAACCATTACCCCTGTTCTATCGCTACAGGTCTTGCTAAGTCTGTCCCCACCTTTCTTAGAAGCTGCCTTTAAGTACTGTAAGGCCACAATAAGGTCTCCCTGGACCCTTCTTTTCTCCAGGCTGAACAACTTCAATTCTTTCAGCCTTTCCTTGTAGGAGAGGTGTTCCATCCCTCTGATCATTTTTGTGGCCTTCCTCTGGACCTGCTCCAACAGGTCCATGTCCTTCCTGTGCTGAGGTCTCCAGAGCTGGATGCAGTACTCCAGGTTTTTTTACCAACTCTGGAAAGCCTTCACTTCTTGGATAACTACCTATGCCAAAGTTTGGATACTGAATTTTCTGTTAAATGCTGATATGATGCTATTTATATAGCCCATTGATCACATTTAGTTTAAAAACTGCTTCTCTGTCAGTAAGAAATTGTTTTTTATTTTTCTTAGACTTAAGTCTGATTCATTGGCAGAACCACTTTTGTCTTTTTGACATTATTTTTTCTTTTCTAGGTTGATTGAATCTAGTCTGGGAAGTGTTGCCACAAAGTTTAATTTCTTCATTCACAATTTGGCTCAGCTGCGTTTCTCAGGTCTACCTTCTAATGATGAACCCATCCTCTCATTTTCTGCTAAAACATACTCTCTTAAACAAGATGGCCGAATCAAACAAGTGTCTGTGTTTACATATCAGAAGAGATATAACCCAGATAAACATTATGTAAGTATGTGGAATCTGTTTCCACTCAGTGAAGGTACTGTGCATTTTCTTCCAACGAGATACATTCTCCTTCTTGCCATAAGTTCAGTACTTAATTACAGAGAATTAGTCCAGGGAAACTTGCCTCGCTTAGGCTTAAGTATCTAGCTTTGAGATAGACAGTTAGGTTTCCTTTATTGACAGATTTAGTAAATACAGCTATAGATGCTTACTTGTTCAGTTAGGTACTAATGTCAGATTTAGGATGAGCTGAAGAGTTCTCTGAAGTTTGACTTCACTGACTATAATGGGAACCTGGAAACCTATGTCAATGTTGACACTCAAGACTGAGCCCCACTGTGGATGACTTGAAAGTAAAACCAAAATTGAAATCTAGATCTTCCTGGGAATGGGCTAGCTTGCTTGTGTCCTAGAGAAGTTGTATTGGCTCTGGCTGGGATGGAGTTACCTTTCTTCACAGCAGCCCACACAGTGCTGTGTTTTGGATGTTCAACTAAAACTGTGTTGATAACATACCATTGGTTTGGCAGCTGCTGAACAATGCTTGTGCAGTGTCAAGACTTTCCCTTTTTCTTCCTCTTTGCCCCTGCCCCCTCCCTGCAGTGAGTGGGCTGTAGGTGGGCAAGATGTTGGGAAGGGACACAGCAGGGACAGCTGACTCAAACTGGCCAAAGAGATACTCTATAGCATGTAATGTCATGCTCAGCAATAAAAACTGGGGGTAGAGCCAAGAAAGCAGGGGATGGGAGGGTGTTGTCTTTCAAAGTGGCTGTTGCTTGGGGACTGGCTGGGCATGGGTCTGCTTGTGGGAGGTGGTGAGAGATTGTCCCCTCCCAAGGACTGTCTTTATCTCAACCCATGGGTCGTATTGCTTTTGCTCTTATTCACTTCTCTGTCCCGTTGGTGAGGGGTGGGAGTGAGAAGACAGCTGTGTGGGTGCTTAGCTGCTGGCCAGGGTAAACCAGCCACAGGAGTGCTAGAGTACAGATTGGTATTTTTAGCATCCAATAATAGTCTTCAAAATGAAGACGCTTCTTGAGAAGGAGTAGCGTTGGTGGAGGTGATTTTAAAAAATGGGAATTTGAGTCTTGTTTATGGACTTACATAGCTGCGTTCTGTAAGATGGCTCCTTCCTGAATAGGACTTAAGTCAAACACTCTGGTTTTCTTCTGACCTTCCATTAAAGTTACTTGCTCCTCCTAAGTAAAAGCATAATTTCCTGTATTAATGTTGCGGTTTAACCCCAGCTGGCAACTAATCACCACGCAGCTGCTCACTCACTGCTCCCCTCTACCACTGGTGGGATGGAGAGGAAAATCGAAAAAAAGTGAAACTTGTGGGTTAAGATAAGAACTGTTTAATAATTGAAATTAAAAAAAAATGTAATGAAAAGGAAGATAAAAAGAAAGTGACATATAATTCAAGACAGACAAGCGCACAATCCAGTTGCTCACCACCTGCTGACTGATGCGCAGACAGTCCCCAAGCAGCAATCTGCCCCTCCCAGCCAACTCCCCCCAGTTTATGTACTGGACATGATGTTGTATGGAATATCCCTTTGGCTGGTTTGGGTCAGCTGCTCTGGCTGTGTCCCCTCCCAACTTCTCGTGCCCTCCAGCCTTCTTGCTGGCTGGGCAAGAGAAGCTGAAAAATCCTTGACTTAGTATAAACACTATTTATAACACACTGATGTTTTCAGTTGTTGCTCAACATTATTCTCTTACTAAATCCAAAACACAACACTGTACCAGCTACTATGAAGAAAATCTGTCCCAGCCAAAACCAGGACATGCACCTACACTGCTAGCCAGTCTTGCTGGAGACGGCAAGCATAACAATTTGCCCTCAAGATTTTGATAGACCTGGGTTACGCTTTAAGACTAGTATTAATATTTGTATTCCTATGCAGATGTGCAACCATCTGCATTTTAGGTTGTTTGGTTTTTTGGGTTTGTTTTGTTTTTGTTTGGGGGGGGGTTGTTTTTTTTTTAACTTCTCTACTGCTGTTTGGTCTAGAATAGTTAGCTCAAGCTATGTTTTCCTCAGGTTGTTTAAAAAGTGAGCTATATTGATACATGCAAATGTACATCTCTTTCCAAGTTGTGTTTGCTGTAAATGTGTTAATCTGGTAAGACATCAGCTAGGGAAGGTCAAACAAAGCTGAATAATGCTAGAATTGAAGAAGAGCTTTGTACCGAATCACTATATTATAAATGTATTTGAGCACTCCTGGTCTAAGCTGAAACAGCCTCTTATCTTTCAGGAATCTGTTAAGATGATGTAGTCTCCTTCTGTCTAGATTTTTAAACATCTTCCCAGTTGCACATTTTTTAAATACACATTTAACTCATCTGCCCATAAGAGTCCACTGAATTGAATTTTCTGTGCAGTTTCTCAACCTTTATTTCCCTTTCATAATAATGTGAAGAATTGCATCCTGGAACTGTATGCCTAGTATTTTTAAACATTCCTTTTGTACAATGCAGTACACTTGCATCTGCCTACCAAATTATCACTTTAAAATTGGAATCCTTTAGAATCTTGAGAGAATTAGATTGAAAAAATTAGGCATTAGTTTCCTCCATAGTCCACACCTTAAAATTTTGTGGTAGTTCTGGCTGCACAGATACATGTCTAGATGTAATCCTGCACTGATGTGTTAAAATCTTGTACACCTGCTATATGGTAGGAATTTACAATAAGGCTTAAGAGGAAGAATGCAGACAGCTTAGCCTTTGCTACCTTTATCCCCCTGTCAGATTGGATCTATGTTATGGGAAGAGCATGTGATGTTACTTTGCATTACAGTTAGGACTACTTAAAATTCTAACTCTACTATAAAGTGCAAACACTGTTACTGGGATATGTATGTAAGAGAAGGATTACCATAGTAGAAAGAGTTAATTGTTAAGAAAACTATACTGTTAAGTCAGATCTGTAATATTGTTACTACTTTTATCTTTGGTTTTTTGTGTGTTGGGCAGATCTATGTAGTGAGAGTTTTGAGAGAAGGGCAAGTTGAGCCAACGTTTGTCTTCCGAACATTTGATGAGTTCCAGGAGCTCCACAACAAACTTGGCATTCTCTTTCCTCTTTGGAAGTTACCAGGGTATGTTCTTCACTCACTCGTCACTATTATAGCAGAAGCAACAAAACTGCTCCCAGCTGGATGGGGGAAGAAATAGCTTGAAATGGAGACAAAACTGCTGAGGGGCAAACTAGACCTCAAAGTTGGCAATTAAGGGAGAAAACTGTTGTCTCTAAGTTTTAAGGGGCAGAGCCAGAGGAGCAACTCAGTGTCTTTAGTCTGTGTGTCATGTCCCTTAGAACAATTACCGATAAATGTTTCCCTGCCTTTCTGTAATGTTGTTACCTATTAGCATGCTGTGTTTCCATTCATGATTGAGATGAAAAGATGGATGTCAGCACTGCAGGGTGGGAATGAAAATGAAATCTAACTGCACGTACCCCAGAGAAATTAACTGAAAACTCTATCTTGTTCTTCCCTTGCAGCTTTCCTAATAAGATGGTTCTGGGAAGAACACATATAAAAGATGTAGCAGCTAAAAGAAAAGTGGAGCTCAACAGCTATATACAGAGTCTGATGAACAGTTCTTCAGAGGTGACAGAAGTGAGTTCAAGTCCAATGCAAGTTTTCATACTGTGGTGCTTATTAACACTTAAACTAATATGCAACATTTCTTCCAAATTTAGTGTGATCTTGTTTATACTTTTTTCCATCCATTACTTCGTGATGAAAAAGTGGAAGGAATAGATGGAATAGCCAGACCTACAGGTAGGTAATATTTTGGGGTGGTGTTTATAAATTGGATGACTATAGTATGACACATTAATGATGTGATTTTTTTTTTTTTTTTTTAAATTTAAATTTTTAATTAACTGTAGTTTTCCATCATTGAAAACATTGCATCACTGTCTTTCCAAATGTGCCTGCATACAATTTCAAGGAAATAAAAACATACCAAAAATTGCAACAATATATGTGATCACTTGGGCTTGCTTATAGCTTAACTAAACTATTCAACTTTTTACTCTAAACCTCCAAGTTGGTTCTTACAAGAGAATGCAAAAACCTTTAAAACCTATGGCCTTGCCCTCTTATTAGGGAACTAGAAATAAAGTCAGAAACTGAACTTGGTCTAAGGGTTGTATTTTTTCCCCCATATACAAGTCAGTATAGTACTGATGTAAATGTACAAATATTACAGAGGAGATAATTGTGTATTTTTTCAGATGCAAGTCCATCAAGTCCTACTTCGGGCAAAGTGGGAGGAGAAGTGAAGCTATCCATATCCTATAGAAATAGCACTCTATTTATCATGGTGATGCACATTAAAGACCTGGTAAGTAGAGATACTGAGCTCACTGCCAAAAACTGTTCCTATTTTGTCAGTTACCTTCTTGACTTACACTGATGCAGGAATGGTGGAACTCTCTCTCTCTTCCAAATTTTCTAACTTCCAACTTAACTGCTGCATTTAGTTAGCTTGATTGCAACGTCTAGATATTTGAAAATAAAAATTCAAATAGGTACACACTAAGTAGTTTTCTAACTTGTCTTGGTTTTGGATTGTAGGTTACAGAAGATGGTGCAGATCCAAATCCCTATGTAAAAACATACTTGCTTCCAGATACACACAAAACATCCAAACGCAAAACCAAAATCTCCCGGAGGACAAGAAATCCAACTTTCAATGAAATGGCAAGTTAAAATTTATGTGGTAACTCCATATGGTTTGCTATTGTCTCTTATTCTAAGCAGTAATCAAAACATTGTCTAAAAAATCTGTGAAGATATATAAATGGAAAAGGAACTTGTTTGAAAAACTCTGTGCCCTGTTTAAAAAAAAAACGAACAAACCTCCAAAAACCCCAACAAACCCAAAACAAACAAAAAAAGAAAACCAAAACAACCACAACCCAGAAAACCCAAAGCAGCTGAGTAGGTATATATGTACTATTACAAATAAGCAGAAATTTCTCAGTCTGACTCTGAGGAGTGATGGAGAGAAGGAAAGGAATCTTTAGTTTTAAGATCCCCCTGCCCTGGATTCACGTATTGATAATGTGAAGAAGAATAAATTCAGAAGTCTTGGCATGTAAATGGTACTTCCATCTAAAAACACTAGTCCTTTTAAACACTTAACATTGGGAGCACAAATTAAAATATGGATTAACTTCACCCCGTTCTCTGAGAAACAGACATAGTGAGTGGTCACAATGTGCAGTTAAGACATCTGTCAGTGGCTAGGCAGTCAGAAGAAAGGGCAGTCTGTAACTTCATTTGGATAACCAAGAAATTCTTGACTTCTTACCTTCTAGCTTGTGTACAGTGGATATAGCATGGAGATTCTGAAACAGAGAGAACTTCAGTTAAGTGTGCTCAGTGCAGAATCATTACGTGAGAACTTTTTCTTGGGTGGAATTACACTCTCACTGAAGGACTTCAACTTGAGCAAGGAGACTGTTAACTGGTATCGACTAACTGCTGTACCCTATCTGTGAACTCATTTCTACACCTGAGTAAGACCAGAACAATTGTATTCTCTTGTGCTTTGTGCATCTTCCTACTTGAAGACAACTTGTACATCTTAAGAGACTCTGCATTTCAACAGACATGTTGGACCAATGTTCATGTAGCCTAATTTGGAGGATTTCTAGAAAACCTGGTTTATGCTTATGCGATGTTATCAAAGCATCATTGTAAATGTTTGAGTTGTGTGTAAAGGCAGGGGGTTTTAATCCATGAAAGTGAGATGAACAGTTTGACCATGCTGGTTGGTTAAACCATAGCTTAATCATTAGGCCTGTGGATATAGTCCATGTTTGCTTTTAATTTTTGTTACCTGTGTTGTCAGCCATGGCATGATGCTGGAGAACATCAAAGAAATGACGTATTTTAGGATTACATTCCCACTGCTAGACATCCCAGAAGCAGTGATGGCTAAAATTTCGGTGGCTTCACACACACCTGTAGAAATGGAGGTTGAAGGACTGGAGACATTTCTTAGCGTTGCATTTAATCCCAGATTCATGCTTCTCTAAGACTTACTGGAGTCCGTGCCAATAATGGAAGTTGTACATAATGGTGCCTTATAATTCAAATGCTTCTCTTTTACCTCATTTCTGGTATTTAAATATGTATACACGTTAACTTTCAGCTCCTTAAAAAGGGGAAACGTTCTCATATTTGATACCTTGCAGGTCCTACTGGAAGTCTTTTCTTGAGATGTGTTACTTACAAATAACATCACTTACACTGATCTTCATAGTGCAACTTACATAAATTTTTTTCTACCCATGGTCTCTAAAAATTGAATGAAGACTGGCTGAATGTGGTGCCGTAGGAAATGTGCCCAGCTTCTCAGTGTTTTGAAATGTCTTAATTTCTATAACTTTTAAATGCTGCAGTGATTAAATGTGGAACAGATTCAAACACTAAATCCAAAGTGGCATTTGCACCCGTACCTCCAGGTAAAGGGTGGCCTCTAGTTAAAAAGCACAACTGCTGGATGAATTGCAGGCCAGAAATGAGTTGCATTAACAGAGCTTTGAGAAGAGGAACTTGGTCACTTTTTTTTTTTAACAGTTCACAGCAACACTGTTTCTCACTCCCAGTAAGAATTAAGTCCACTAAAAATACTTCATTCCAAGGAACATTACATTTGAACTATATTGTGACAGTGTACAAATGTCACTTACCATCTCCTGTTAATATCACTGGTTACTTAATTAGGTGTTTCTGCACGACAGCTGTAGCCTTTTTATTCACCTTACTCAGTGTTTAGGATGATTATGTTCTGTCTAAACAAAGCTGTAAAGTTGACATTTTAGTGCTGTCTTGAAGCAAGACAGACTATCACCACTGACTATGACTAGAGCAAAATTTTAAAGTGAAATATGCAACTATGAACAGAGACACAATATGGGGAAAGCCTTCTATATGCCCAACACTAAAAACTTATTTCATAATCTGATTTTCCTTCCCCTGCTACTGATCAATCTCCCTTCAGTACAGAAGAGAGAAGTAAACTTGAATCTCTCGGTGCCTAAAATACTCATGGTCCAATTTTATAGGAGTTATTACAATTAAAAAGCTAAGAACATCCTGAATGTTAGCAACTGGGTTGATACTAATGGGCACTAACAAGTCCCAGTTTTATTAGGCATCTTCTGCATATTTTTCATATAAATATTAGCCTGTAAATAATAAACTATATAACTAACTAGATAGATTTCCTGCTCACTTGATGCTTTTGAGACTTACTCCATTCCATCATTAGAATCACAAGTCACTTAAACACAGGAAAGTAGACTACTGTTTTTGTGAAACGTTCCATTGTGAAATAAAACGAAAGCAATATATACTGCCTTTTTTGCAGTTTGCTATTAAAGCACAGTGTCTTACAGCACAAAATACAAATAAACTAAAATCATTTAAAAAATGATTTGCAGTTTTAACAGTTGTCTGGACTCTGAAAAAAAAATTCATAGTACTGTATTATTGTTAGCACTTGTCCTGACTTCTGATTTAATCTTCATAGCTTAACTCATTTTGTGCCTTTCCCTTCCTTTTCAAAATAGTCACTGGCTGAAGCTTTTTGTGGTCATGGATTTTGTCTATGGGATCTGGCCTTGGCCTCTCCTCACACATAGAGGAACAGCACCAAGCTTGCACCTCTTTGCACTATTCTCAATTAAGAAGAAAAAAAAAATGTTGCAATAAGACTTTAATGTACTACATACAAAAAAAAAAAAAAAAGGATGTTAAAGAGGACAATGCTCAGTTAGTGTGGAATTTACCAGTACACGAAGTAGCTTGAAAATGTAGTTTTAACAGCTTTTTATATCATGTTTAATGAAGAGTATCTTTTATGCAACATATGACCTGCAGCCAGAAATAAATTGTCTATACAGACCTTGTTTTGGTATTTCAGAGTAACGGCTTGTGCTAAGACCTCTTCCTTTTCTCTATTAAGCTAGAACTTTGCACTGAAATTTGTATTACTGCCTTTTTACGATCTACAGCTCTCTGTCTCTGGAAGCATGTGCGATCTTTGATAACAGTTATTTTCTTGATTTTTACAGCTAGGGTTGTGTAGAACTCCCCATCACCTGCCTTAATGCCAGGGCTCTCCTGAGACCCCCCCTTCCCTTCTGCTCCCTGCTCGGACACTGTGACCAAGATAGCGTTATGGGTGATGAAATTCAGTGAGAGCAAATAGTTTGCCTCCCTTTGTCTATATATCTGTAAGAACCAAATACTTTAATTAAACGAGCTCGTTACTAAAAGTGTACAATATTGCCCTCCGTCGTGCCCGTACCGAATGGGTTCAGTGTGACTCCGTAACTGTCCTGTGAGTACATTAAACACTATT